>JBBPDC010000028.1:9133383-9169373 GCA_037974485.1 Hemigrammopetersius urotaenia
AGTCAAACGAACCGCGCTTTGGTGGTCAAACGCACTCGGGCACGGTTCAAACTGCCTGTGTGAGTACAACCTTAAAGGGAAATTGTTCATTTAACAGCGTGTGTTTATCTTCCATTGCTAGCTTGACTCAGCCGCAGCCGAATTTGGACACGTGAAGCGGCTTCTTCCTCTGACATGGTAGTCGCCAACAGAGGGGCGTTTAATTTTCAAATTAATCGCGCGATGAATTTATTTTAAAGCTTTAAAAGAAAATAAATTAACGCAAATAGTTAATGCGTTATTTTTATATATATATATGAGTTTTTTATGTTTTCCACACAGTCTGTGTGCAGTAAGCATTCCCACTTTCTGTGCTGTGATCACATTCACTTTTTACCCTGTTCGCCGACGTGGCCCCGGCTATGTTATTAATCACGTTATGCACCGACAAAGGCAAGCAAAACAGCTACGGGAAACATATTGTTCCTTGTTTACGTGCCGAATTAATTTCTCTCTCAAGCACATTCTTGTTTTAGAATTACAGACATTAGCCTGGGGTTTAAAATGCTCACAATGCGCATTAAGCCTTGTTCTCTTGCTAATTTTTGTGCTGCCAGTGTATAGATATATGGTAGTAATCCCAATAGAAAGCTCAATTATGAAATAGTTTTGACAGAGAAGGATATAAAATATACTATTTTGAATATAGTCTAATGTGTTCAGAACCTGGACTTATAGGGACGCTTTGAGCCAGTTTGACCTTGTGGTTAATGAGGAACTCTTGACTGCAGCTGTTCTTTCACCCACGGGGCACCGCGCTTGGTGACATCCATTGTGGTCAAAATGTCAGTCTTGTCTCCGGTTCAAGGGCAAACACCAAATCTTGCATTTCTTTCTTTCTGAGTGATGAAGCACATCTTACATAAGTGAGCAAAAAGCTGTGCTTCATTTATTCAGCAGCTTAAAAAAAGCTCTTAATCCCAAAATTACCTGATGGATTTACCCTTTAATCTAACATTTTCTGATCACCAGTTTATGATCAGATGCGCGGGTGCCCTACATATATTTTAAAGTCCATTATCCATTTTCTGAGCCAATAATCCTTGTCCAAGGACAAGGGTTTGCTGGAGCCTATCCCATAGGGAAATGATTTGAAGTCTACATGTAATTTTGAACTGCCATAAAAAGAAGAAGATGTCTGCTGCAGCATGTAGCATGACTGCTGGTGTCTTGTCCTTGTATTTTAGTGCCCCCCCCCCAATTTTCAACAGTTATCTCAGTGTATTTAGTTTTAGTAAGCCCTGTCTAAACATTACAGAGAGCTATTTCAACGTTTCTTTTGTGTACAAGTCTTTGCACGCTTGAACGTTTTTTTAAGCAATAAAGTTTTTTGATTCTGATTATTTATTTACCTTTACATGCTCTTTATGGATAATGAAATGAAAGTGTTCTGAGAGCATTTTTGGGGACATATTTAGGGTTTACACTTTAAAAATAGGCATTTTTAAGCTTTTTTTTACCAAAACTCTTGGAACGATTAATGTACACCGTTATGCAGTGTGTACCGAAGTAGACTGATTTGCAGTATAGACAACAGAACATTTATGTCTATGTTATGTCTATTTTGTACTCGACTTTGTTTTGGTCCCAGCTACGGAATGTGAATGCCTTATGTCCTGCTCTGCATGCACTGATTAATAAAATAAAATGCCAGCAAGGTAGCAGCTACTCTAATGTAGACATGAACATTTAAAAACACTTTGTTTCAATAATGAAGATGACAGTAATGAAGATGACAGTAACACCAAAAGCATTGTTCCAGTGTAAAGATCCATTGCATTTTATTCTCTCAGCCTATAGTTATTCTGATGATTATTTTTGCTTATAGGGTACTGTATTACATATGTACCAACATATGTACACTTTTAGTCAAACTTTGGTCTTTTTTGTTCTACATTATATTGGAAAATAGCATGTGTTCAGAGTGTGTGGATGGATGCACAGTGGCTAGCATGGGGGTCCCTATACCTACCTAGGTATGCCTACCTATCCAGACTCCACTACACCACTCAATACCGCAGCACACTTAGCACAAACTCTTTCATACAAAAAAGTTAATTATCTTATAATCAGTAGTGCTAATGCTCAATTATAACTTATTTGTAAATAAAATTAAAACTGTCTATAAACTAGTTTGTAGCAATATAGAGGGCCAAGCACCATCAAATGAATTTCAAGTCCGTTCTTTACTAAATGGTACAAATGGCACAGTTGTGTGTGACATTGCACCTTTTTTTTTTTTCTCTTGAGAAATATTTAACCAGGACATGCCCAGAGGATGTGCCAGAGGGGACAAGGTAAGGACAACAGGAAGACAGACTACCCTGAGGCCTGGTGTAGGACCAGCTTCCTCAACACTTTTTAAACCTCCCTTAAAAAATATGAAAAGCTTTCAAACTGGCTTCAAACCAGAAGCAGACCAATTCTCTGGCCACTGAGTGACAGCTCAATCACAGCACTGCGAGTGCATCAGAATAGAAGGTCAAATCTGCTAGGCACGTTCGCATTGCTTCCATCATAGCGTCGCGTCCTGTCCTCCTTACTTTTTCCAGCTCACAGTGACTTTCCACAAGGAACACAGACATCAGCAAATCGTGAGTAAATTACACGAATGTGACCCTCACTGGGTTAATTCAGTCCACAAAGAATCCAGCTGCGTAAGTGACAGGGCACACAAAAGTCAACCGCTCCGACCAGTTATTTACTCTGTAGTCCTTGCACACACCACAGTGACCAGGTCAGAGTGCCAGTGACCACATCATTATGACTCCAGGACATCTGACATCTGGTGGTGCATAAACTTGATTCAGTGACCTAAGAACCTCTGCATTTTGGCTGTGGTCAGACTGCATGATAGCAATTTCTGCAACCAGCTGCTGTCTGGATAATGATGAAATGAGTGCAGGTTATTGTCGGCTTTAGTCTGCAAAAGCTCAGATTTGTTGCAATAAGGTGAGTACATACATCCTTTCCTATAGTGGAAGTGCTAATGAAAGATGTATGTATTGTATCCTTATCTTTACCTGTTAGATTAGGGCCACATACTGTATATTAATGTAGATGAGAACAAGAACAATACATTTGGACTTTTGTTTGATAATGTTTGGTATTTGTTTGAGTTATATTAAGGCATACTTACAGAACTGTGATATAAGAGAAATGTTTTCAGTGTCTAGAAAAACTTCAGTCAAGATCAATATTGATGCCAATGTTCTTTGTTTTTCAGACCAGATTTTCCTACCCAAATATGTAAAAGAATATCGTTTTAGATATATGAAAGTATCAAATTTAGTATGACTCTTGGCATGGGTGAGTTTTAGCAACACAATTGATAAAATGTAAATTGCGCAATAAAATGTAAATATGTTTCAATTACATGATATCTATCATGCTTTTGACAAATACATGCCTAAAAGCTCCCACTTAATTAAGGAGGCTGGTACCATATTGAAACTACACTGAGAAATTACACTGAAAGTGTGTATTCTAAATATCCAACACCACATGTGCACTTGATTTTAGCACGTTTTGCATTTGAACAAAGGAATAGAAATCCTCTTTTGAGATTTTTTTATAATGAAGCAAGTAGAAAAACATCAGAAGTACTTGAATATGTCGATACAGAATATAAATTAAATAGTTGCTGAAAAGCATAGAGCCTATGTCAGCAGTTTAATGAAGTGGGTTGGCCTGAGCAGTTGCATGAGCATTATGTGCAATACCAAGAGAAGTTGTGCAATAGCAAGCTGGAACTGATCTGTGGAGTGATGAATCACACTTCCCTAACTGAAAGACTAATCTGGGTTTCGTAGAAGCCAGGAAAATGTGACCCACTACATAGTGCCAACAGTAAAGTTTGGCGGAGGTGGCATAATGGCCCCTTAGTTACAGTGAAGGGCAATATTAATGTGTCACGATACAAATACATTCTGGACAATTTTCTGGTCCCACCTTTTTGGAGTCCCTTTCAGCATGAGGGTGCCCCTGTGCAGGTCCATAAAAAATTTCTTTACTTTTTTTAGCTGTCAAGGATCTCCGGGGGGGGGGGGGGGGGGGTTGGGGGGGTTATGGGGTCTGAATTGCCCTGACTGACATTTGAGGGACCCAAAAGTTTTAGTGGACTCCCTGAAAAAAATATTTGAAACTACAAACAACATGCAGTGGTTGGAAGGAGTGGTTGCTTGAGATCTTCAACTCATTAAATTGTTTCTCTCCTGAACAAATATTTCGTTTCATTCCGTCCATTGCCAACCCTCAACTCCACCTAAGAGCCACAACAGTGTCCTCATAGAAGTCAATTAGTTGCTTTTTAATTACATATTTACTATTAAATTACTTAGTCATTCAATAATTATGTTTGCAATTTACAGTCAGTTTACATTCTGTATCGACAGGTTCAAGTCTGCCCCTATGACTCTTTTCTATGTTTCATTATCACAAAAACATGACAAAATGTGTATGTGTATACACAACAATCATGTGTATATGTAAACAGTATGCTTTATCCAATTACAAATACAAACATGGTATTGATGGATACTTTCATATTTGCACTTGGACAGAATTTCTATGTTTCACTGAGCTTTGAGTGAGAAATAATATGAACACACTCTTGTAATCACTGATGCCATGGTGGTGCTTCTAAGGTTCACTTTTTTATCACTGCTTCATTTCAAGTGTATCATATTACAACCCAGAACACATTAGTATCTTGATATTGTGGCACTGCGCCGGCAGACAGAGACAGTGTTTTTATATTTGACAGGACATCATGGCAGCAATGAATGAGTGATGGAGATGCACTTTAGAGCTCAATAATAAACACCGCTCATTGTTCCAGGATATGATAGCAGAGGAAAAAGCTCAAAGGTGTGCTGTAATTGAGCTTTTGGGGTCGACAACATCACACATTTCATTACACCTTGTGTGAGGACATCATGATGAACACAAAAAAACGCGGTACCTCAGGTTTGCACAGATACTGTATCTCCAGGTCTTCTGATTGAAGAACTATTAAAGTCAAAGATAATTTCCTCTTTTTCATCATCTTCAAACAAGCAATCAGTGTTTTAGTGATCTGACTTACCGGAGCACTTTCGCTGGTGTCAGATGTCCTCACCGCACTGTTTATTCATGAGATGTTTTCTACACAATCTGCTGGAGCTGTTTGCGCATCAAACCGCAGCCTAAGGCCTGGTGATTGTAGATCGCTATGGGTCTGGTACACAGCTTATGAAATAGGGTCATATGAAGGCCGTCTGAGAATTCTTTTAACACATCATGAAATGTGGAGAGTTTATAGCTATGTTACCTGATTAAACTTTTATAGCTATAATTATCCACATACTATTTTTGAAATATAGTATATAATTTAACAATGTGTTATTTGTCATAATAAAACTATATATCTATATTCTGTAACATACATTCAATAAGTGAAATCAACATAATGTAAAGGGAATGTGAATTCTTTCAACACAGCATGAGCTGATATGAGTTTATAGCTATGTTACATTTAAAGTGACCATTCTATCAACGTTAAACACACCACAGAAAACAGTGTGAGCGGCACAGTGTCTTCTGCATTTAACCCATTCATTAAGTGAAGCAGCGGCCAGTCAGGAACACAGTGCCCAGGGACGTTATCTTGGGATTCAAACCCAAGCCTCTGACCACTAGGCCACCAGCTGCCTACTATTATATGTAGGATAATGTATCATTTCTGTAAAAAGAAAACAATATATCTATTATCTATAACATGTCTATAATATATACAAATAATTATACACAAATTTTCAAAAGCAATGGCAAAAATGGGTGTAGCTGGTTTTACCCAGATAGCAACTATATCATGTATTTATTCTATGTAATGCACGTTATGTTTATACCTATGTATTATATTTGAAGAATCCTGTTCTTTATCTTTAAAGCTTAACTTTTTTTTGCCCATTTATTTTTGAAGTAAACACATTTTTATTTTCTCTAATACCTGTCATGAGGCAACCTTACATTTCCCATAAGTGAAGCTCAAAACGTACAATGTATATTATAAAAAACTGAATTTCTGTTCATTATAGACAGTAGTCTATGACGTGTTTTGGAACAAGCCTTTTATTTTAACAGTCATAAGAAACTGTTGAAAAAAGAATCTATGAAAATGTATTCTGTATATTAAAATATGAAATATTAAATAACATTATACCATTTTACAGACCCTATATTCAGTAAAGGTTCAATGAAAAGAGCAGTTGAAAAGAGTTATGAGAATTTGGTATGACAGCTACAATATATCACTTATATTTATATCTTATATGTTACTTACAATTTGTATCCATAAACAGATAATACGTCATTGACATTCATTCAAAACCACAATTCTATCTGTGGTTTTGTGACTGTTTGTCTATATCTCTGAAAAAATAAATCCACTTACTTAAGTGATGTGTGTTTATCAACACTGTGGCACTCTAATCAAGTAACTGCAACCATGTCCTCCCTTACAGACCACTGTGGCAGTAACTGTAGGCCACAGTTTACGGTGGTTCTGAATTTATTACTCAGCTCACAGCCCCCTGACAGTAAACAAGGCAAAAAATAGCGTGGCTAGCAATGGCCGCGAAATTTCATCACTCATCATTCTTTGGAAGAACATCACACCTCTGAATCATTTTGTGGTCGGCCCTCTACTGTTGCAGCTGCAGCCGCATGAGTTGTACTTCGCTTTTTGAACAAATATGGCTAGATTCCTGTGAGCGGATTTGCATGATCAGATGCTGGCGTGGGCCTCGATGTGGACATCGCAGTCTTGACTCGGGCCAGACCGTGAAGCAAACAGTCTGATCAGCGGCGTGACCTCCTCCTATGCGGGCTCATTGACTCCTGCCTAATTATGGCGCTTCTGGGGTGGGTAGAGGGACTCCAGCCAAAAACAACAGCAGCAAGCGAGCCTCAAGTTTTCCACAGACCATCACTCTGCCCTCCCCTGCCCTGTCATCCCTCCATCTGGGCAGTGATGTAGAGTACAGGCCTGGAAGTTCAGCCACCCCACGCTAACCCATATATAAACACTGAAGGAGGGAGTCAGGAAACAGCCCACAAGGTGACCAAGCCAGGCTCTTTCACAAGCAGCAACTGTTACATTACTGAAAGGAGGCCTGCGCCAATGGTTGCGACACCAAACCCAGGCTCAAATCAGTCCCAAACCACCAAATGACTTTACATTTCAGCTTTATACTGCCATGAGCTCTGTTTTCTTATCCTCTGTTTGTGTCACTTGTATCAATCTAGCAATTAGTGCTTTCTCTACTAAAACAATTGAGAAAACATAAAGATTATGCAACATTTAATCTGGAGTGGCTAAAAAAAAGGTATTTAACAGGATTTTGTAAATAGCTGTACTCTCTTTCTCATTCGTTCCTTGGTCTCAAACCAAGGCATTTCAGCAGAATGAGTGGTTCCAAGCTAAGCCGGACCATCCCATCCCCTCCGTACCTACATTTTTTATCCTCCTTTCTGCTGAATCTGCCCCAAGCCTTTGCTCACACTGATTGATTTACTCTTGTATGTGTGTAAATGTGTTAATGTGTGAACGTCAGGACAAGAAGGATGTCCATCATTACTCTAAGGGATAATCTGATTCTCTCCCGTTGCCCTGCCTTGACACAAATGTAGGATGCCTGTCTGGCACAGACATTCCTTCGCATTGCTTTCCCGAAAGCAACATTCCTGTGAACACAGGTGAAGACTGTGTGGAAATATTTCAGGAACATGCACTATATGGACAAAAGTATGGGGACACACCTCTTAATTTACTGAATTCGGGTGCTTTCTTACTTCCAGTGAAGGACAATCTTAACGCTTTAGAATACTAAGACATGTCCAACTTTGTGGACACAGTTTGGGGAAGAACCTTTTCTATTCCAGCATGACTGTGCCCCAGTGTGCAAAGCGAGCTCCATAAAGACATGGCTGGATGAGTTCAGTGTGGAAGAACTTGACTGAACCGCACAGAGTCCTGACCTCAACCCCATCCAACACCTTTAGGATGAACTTGAATGGAGACTGTGAGCCAGGCCTTCTCATCCAACATCAGTGTCTGACCTCAGAATAAGGGGTAAAAATTCCCACAGAATCTTGTGGAAAGCCATGAAGAGTGAAAGCTGTTATAGCTGCAGAGGGGTGACCGACTCCATATTAAAGTCTATGTATTTGCATGCAAAGTCATTAAAGCCACTGTTGGTGTAATGGTCAGGTGTTCCAATACTTTTGTGTATATGTGACGTACTTATGTTTAAACCAAAACTCTGTCTTTGGACCAAATCAGATGTGCACACTGCTGAGTTTTGCAGACATTACGTGACTAAACACTAGTCATTTGTTAACAGTACACAAAAACATGCACACAAAATCAAAACAGTGCAGATCACTTAAGCCCAAGGTTGAAATCTGTCCAATAGTAATGTCACTCTTGTTCTATTACACAGGTTTAACCTTAAGCTTAAGTTAATTGGCCAAACGGATAAACCCTACTTTTTAAAGTTACTTCAGAGTTGAGTTGCAATGACATGAATTACATAAATATATAATTTTATTGTAGCAGAATAATCTCTTTCAGTTTTGTCACGCACACCGGGTCACGTGCAGTCAAAGGGCACCGGAAATGACCGCACGTCAGGTATAAAATCAGGTAACAGGTATACATTCCTCGCACAGACATTGAAGTGACATACATCCATGCAACGTGTCCCAACCTCCATTCAGTTCGGGTTCCGTGAGTACTCAGGCTCTTCGGAGCAACCTTTAGTTCCCCTGTGTGTGCGAGTGAGAACGCGGGCTCGTTTGGTGCGAGTCTCAACTCCTTTGTTGGAGCGTTCTCAGACTAAACAGCGTGGTTTACCAGCTCTCGCGTGCCAGTCACACCCGGGCTCTTCCGCCACACAACAGGGCTGTCTTGGCCGTTCATTCCTGCCCCCTCGTGACAAGTTTTAGTTTTTAGAGCAGATGAAAAATAGATAATATAAGCACAGAGTTTGCTTATGAATTTCACTGTGTTTGAACTGTTCTAACATTTAACAGTATTTGTAATGTTAGGGTTAGTTTTTACTGAGACACCCCCCCACACACACACACAAGTCACAACTCACACATAAATCTGATGATAATTTTATACACAGATGGATGGATTTGAATAACAATCTGTTGCATCAGGCTAACAGGCTATTCTGGTAATTGTTGAGGCAAAAACAAACAAATGAAAACTATAAACAAAATAATGACTGAAAATGCACATTCAAATAATTTTTTTAAATTAATTTTTAAATTTTTTTCCAACATGTGATGAGTTTCTGCAGACAACCACACCTTTTTGTTGTTTCAGTGACAATAAGACATGACAGTAGGAATAAAAGTACATCACTAAATATGCTCTGGAAACACAACTCACAACTGGAGGATTGTGGTAAAATCAAAGTTAAGCACAGACAAAGTTAAGCACAGACACAAAGTTTAAATGTGTGTACAGAAAATTAGCAGTGGGTATATAGTGCATACATTTATGGCCTTTAGCAGACGCTTTTATCCAAAACGACTTCCGTTCCCTAACTACAGGGGACAGTCTCCCTGGAGCAACTTGGGGTTAAGGGTCTTGCTCAGGAACCCAGTGGTGCTGAAGGTAGGATTCAAACCCATGACCTCTTGGTCGAGTATCCTACCCACTAGGCCACCACCACCCTGGCATACCACCATGATGCTGTGTCTGTTAACTTACTTGTTTTTGTTTCTCAATGCTTTACTGGATGTTCAAATGAGTTTAAGGGACAAATATAAGCATGGATAGGTCAAGATTATGTAAGCCAAGGTTAAGGTTAGAGTGCTCTGGTCTTTGTTAATCTAGCCTAAAATTAAAAGCGCCGCAGCCTGAAATCCTGCAGCCTGTGACCCCTGAATGTCACCGTGTCCAGTTCTGTAAAAAAAAAAAAGCACACAGGCAGGAGATTACAGGCTGCACTTTGCCGTCTGTCCCCAGTGGAGAAGAGGAAATGCAGCCCAGCGGTGGCCTTGCTCGTCCCAGAATGATGTGACTGGAGGCAATAATCGTAGGGGTTCTGTTTTTAAACTTCCCCGTGTCTCGTGTTTTTATTTTTTTTAACAGTCCTTTATGACCTGCGTCTGCTCTTCTCAGCTAGTAAACTGGAAAATGTTTTTCACTGTTTAACTCCGTGCTGCGTGATGAATATGCATGCTTGCTGAAAACCATGCTTTTCCATTCCATTACAGTCAAAGAGATTTTCAAATGAGAAGCAATAAAGCTGCTCCCCAATGTCAGCAACCTGTCTGCAGAAATGCACTCCTGTGGACTCTCTGCTGAGAGCACAGTCCTTTGGTGCACTCTTAGCCAGCAGATGTCCTGGGGGGAAATCTGAGAAAGGTTAAAGTGACAGGATTTGGCCCGGGCCGAGGGGATTTCTGTGCTTTTCTTTATCCGAAGCTTCAGCAAAGACCACACAGAGCGGAGATATCCCTACTGTATTGCTTCTTACTGAATCAGCATACTCAAGCCACACCAGCTGTTGTTTAACCCACTGCCGGCTGGGCCTCCCTTTATTTTCAAGTAACTGAAGTAGTTCCTTTACGTGTGCGCTTGAAAGGTACTGTCAAGATTTATTCGCCTCTTCAGCAAGAATTAAGCCTTGTGATGGACTTTTTCTAGTAGCAAATATGCAGGGCTGCACAATATTGCATTGTTTTGTAGTATTATCGTGCTATTGTTTTATAATACAAAGGTTTAACACTGAAATCATTTTAGTGCAGATATTATACTGACATACTGATAAACCTCTTGTATTTATGTGGTGGTCTGCAGAAAGCCCTTGGAGGTTGCGTGCTATTTTATAGAAGAGCAATAAATAAATAAATAAATAAATGCATACATACCAACATTATAGGTTTGATCAAAAATTAGGTTTTGAAACATTCTGAATGTGTATTTTTATAGTATTTGGAACCTGTTTACTGTTTACTTGTTTGTTTGTCATCAGCTTGTTTGTCTTTTCTTACAGTTTCACTGCAATAGAAGAATTAGGATTATCAGTGTGTGTGTATTTGTGTGTGTGTGTGTGTGTGTGTGTGTGTGTGTGTGTGTGTGTGTTTCTATTATAAGTGATCATTTTTTTCAACCAGTCGAGTGATGAGATACAAATCGATGCCTTTTGCATCTTAACCAAATGATGCAGCAGAGATGAAAGCACATTATCTTCATATAACTAATATATATAGAAGGCCAAAAAAGGTCAAAATTTCATTGCCTCAAACGTCTCTGTAGGCTTTAATACGAGTTGGGAGTTCCAGAAATACTTTGCTGCACCTTCATTGTGGTGGGTTGTTTACTCCTGCAGGCTATTTGCTATTCTAATCATGCACATTTATCAGAATGTATATACAGTACAATAAAGTATCATTTATACTATCAGTATAACAGTATAGCGATATTTTTATAGTGCAATAAATGATTGGAAACCGTGATCGGCGTTCCACCACTTTCTTAAGATGCATTTTATTGCAGAACAACCTTTGCAACCTCACAATTTGCTTATACCACCGTTCCTTCAGCTGCCATCTCAAACATACGTTATTCCACCGACATGTCTGTCCAAAGGGACTGGTTCTGATAGCATCTGCCCCCGACTCCTCCCCTTCCAATCCCAGCTTCATCCGCCCCATCTCTGCACCCCGTGATCTACACACACTTATCTCCTGCATTGCTGTCTGCCCATCGCCTGATATTCACAGACAACAAATCGTCTCCTGTCAGAATGTCCCTGTTAAGACCCCCTGACAAAATCTGCTCCTGACACTCACCACTCTCGGATCTCGGCCTGACGTCAGCTAGCCATGGCGCAGCGGTGGGTTAATTGTTTGGGGGCTGGAGGACAATACAACAGCAGAGCCCATAGGACAGACGTGTTTGCTCAGTAATCACATACAATGACACTTTGGAAAAGGCGGCTTAGAGAGGTGGCAGCCGGTGCAAGGTGCCTTTGATTAGACTGGGCTGCTCTGGGTTAGTCTTTCGAAAGATCCCTCTGGCCAGAGCCATTTTTGAACAATGTGAGTCTCAAAGTAGCATTATACCATAAATGATCCCAATCATGTTATTCATTATTAATTGCATTCATTTTATTTTATTAATTGCATTCATAGTGTTTCAATGGGTGGCCATTAACTACAAAGCCTGCATAACTTTTCAGACTTTTTTTTTTTACCTTTAAGACCAGTTTATACATAAATGACCTAATGATCTAATTATCTGTGCGTATCATTCAAAAAGCAGTCTGGGCTGAAATACATACACTACCAGTCACACCACAGGTTTTTTTTTTTACCACTTATCTGTTAATTTCATAAATTGCAGATTTGTATTCTTGTTTCTTTATAACTTGGAAAGAATATGTAACAGTTGCATGTCTGTCATCCTATTAACTGGTTGTCCTTTAACTTTAAATGCACTATTTAACTGTTCCATCTCATTGAGTACCACTTAAGAGCTTATTAAATATAAATAACAATTGACTGGTGATCCACATTCTAAGGAAAAAAGACATTAAATTGTCTTTTGTAGGTCTTTAATAAATATATGACCTTTTAATGGCTGATAAAGGTACTAAATATCCTGTAAATGTATTTGTTAGCAAAGAATATTGAGCATATATTTATTAAATAGTTAAATAGTGAGTAACTTGCAAACGCAGAAAATCTTTGTGCAAAAACATTTGACTGGTAGTGCATAACGTCATTGTGAATGGGTGAAGAAAACTGCTCTGGACTGAATGGCCAGATTTACAGATTTATGCAGACTTATGAACGGGCTGATTTTGCAGTTCGTCCTTGGACTACGGACATAGAAATAGTGCACTGGGAAGTGCACAGTACGATTTAAACCTTAAACAATGTTTACATACCACTCTATGGGGCAGTTTGGTGGCCTAGTGGTTAAGGCATCCGCCCTGTGACCAAAAAGTCCGGGTTCGACCCCCATGACCGCTAGGCACCGCTGAGGTACCCTGAGCAAGGTACCGTCCCCACGCACTGCTCCCCGGGCGCCGTGTTCCTGGCTGCCCCCTGCTTCACTTGGTGAATGGGTTAAATGCAGAGGCGGAATTTCGTGCTGTTCACACTGTGTGCAGTGGTGTGTTCACGTATGACAAATGGTCACTTTCACTTCAATTTTTTTCACTTTTTATTTTTTTTGTGATATAGAGCATTTTTCATAATATAGGTCCTAAAGCGTGAAACAAACAAACAGAAAAATTTATGAAAAAGAAACTAAAAATGAACAAAACTGTTTATACACATAAAATAAATGAATAATAAATATGTATGATGTTATGTTTTTAAATAATATATACGTATGACTACATGCCTACAGTGCCTCCTGGGGCTCTGAGGCTCTAATCGACTACTTTTACTTGAATCTGGTTGGGAATGCAGAGTGAACTGGCATGGATGGAAATGATCAAATGTGCAGAATGTCATCCCAATGAAGCCAGGGGCTGCAGACAAAGTGTAAGTAATGGCGACATGATCGGAACACCCAGGGACAGGAGGTGTTGTCATACATCTGGCTTCGTGTCACGTCAATGGTGCTCCAGTATTGTATGACAACCAGGCCCCATTATGGTGATGAGTGGAGGGGAGACGGATTGTGGCTTGAGACGGGGCAACATCTCACCAGACGGATGATCGGGTGAAGTGATGTTACACTGACAAGCTGTGATTCATGCATCCACTATAGGTAAGAAATTACACCTTGCGGCCGCCAGCACGGTCTGAGGGCAAATACATTATGGATGCAAGTTCATCATGGACGTATCTGCAGCAAGGTCACTGGCGGATACAATCGTGCGGCCATTTTCTCCGTGCTCCTGGACCGGGGTTTTGTTTTGAAACCCGGTGATTAGAGCTGAATTATATTTCCATGATGTTTTGTGGTATCATTGAGTGTCAGTGTTACATGCAAATGATGTCACAACTTGTCATAATACTTATATACACCATATATAAGTACTGGGACTGAGTTCTGCACCTACAGGGACTGTAAGGACATTGGATTCAAATTCATAGACTTTAATATGGAGTTGGTCCCCCCATACTGCTTCTACTCCTCTTGGAAGGCTTTCCACAAGATTGTGGTGTTTCTGTGGGAATTTGTGCCCATTCATTCTGAGGTCAGGAACTGATGTTGAACAAGAAGGCCTGGTTCGCAATCTCAGTCTTCCACAACAAACTCATTCAACCATGTCTTTATGGAGCTCGGTTTGTGCACTGGCATCCAGCCATGCTGGAATAGAAAAGGTTCTTCCCCAAACTGTGTCCACAAAGTTGGAAGCATGGCGTTGTCCAAAATATCTTGGTATGCTGAAGAATTAAAATTGCCCTTCACTGGACGTAAGGGGTTTAACCCAAACCCTGGAAAATGGGTGTGTGCCAGTACTTTTGTCCACATAGTCTATAGTTAAAGCTAAAATTAAATAAAAGGGCTTATATAGTAGACACTGAAATCTAAATTGAAGAAGATGAATGAACAATCCTCTTCGGGAATTTCTTCCGAACTGAACAGAACTTCTGAAATTTACAAGCTAAATCCAGTAGAAAGTTTCAGAGCCTTCACTACCCCATTAATATTGAGGGATGGGTACCACAATTTGAATCATTAAAAAGTACTTTCAGAGCTGTACATAGGGCTTAATGGAGATTGAGGTCCTTCACAGTACTGATGCTCTACTCTGGCAGAATCCATTTATGAGCACAGTGGGAAAAAAATGTAGAAGATGAGGAGAAATTCCTCTTTATTATCGTATATACAGGTTTTTAGACTCAGTCGCAGAGGGCGAACAAATATTAATTCAATCTCTCTTATAAGATTCTACTAGAAATGATTAGTCTTTGAACAATGCCAGAAACATACATATGGCTTCTTTCGGGATACTGACTTTTATTGCATGGGTCAGAAACATCAGGAATGTCTTAAAATTGGTGTAAAAATAAAATTGATGTATAATTGTAAATTGTAAATTCATATACTGCTGCTGTAACAATGCATTTTTCCCACCTGCGGGGGTAATAAAGTGTTATCTTATATTATATCTCTAATCTTATTAAATTGCATAGTGTATCGCAAATATAACTTTCCAGTTGGCATCTACCAGGGTCAGGTTCCCAAAGGTCCTTTAACTTTTTTTGTATTATCAGTATGTCCACCTTAATGTTGCTTTCCATTTAGTATAGACATCCATTAGAAATTGCACAGTTGGCGATGAATCATTACAGATATCAAATTATCAGATTTCTGGTTAGATCATATATGGTCCAAAACTAATATTGTACCGCAGATTACGGGAAATACATATCAAAAGCACATTATTGGATCCTTGTGATGTGGTTTTACAAAAATCCATCCCAAAGGGCCCCAGTAGACATTAATGACTGGTCAGGAATCTTACAGCATAGAATGAAGAGCTAGTAAGAGGCTCATTTGCATATTGCACACTTTGAAATACGGTTGCTGCCAATACCATATGGATTATCACAGTAACACTTAAGGAGCCATGCAGCGCTGCTGGAAATCCACCTGCAGTCACTTGGAACAGAAAGTGGAAAACACTCACTGAGACGACCTCTACCATTAAGACATTTCTGGTCACAAAAGCAAATAGTGAAAGCTTTCTTCTGGAAAACATCTCTGCATTTTTCGCAAAAGCAATATCACTGAAAGCAGTATTTTTCTCCATTCCTGGAGAAAAACCGCTCGGGCTGCGTCTGGACTGATATTAATAATTAAAGCTCAGTGGATGGTGTCTGTAAGCATGTAAAAGGTCAGACACGACTCTGCCATCAATAATGGAAGGAACTCATCTGCCTTGAGCAGAAATGCAAGTGCAGACAGTCATTTACAGAGAGACAAATAAATGCCAAGCGCGATGACTATTTGTTAGTTCAAAATGAAGGAGCGGCCCTTGAGATTATGAGGGTGTTTTTTTTCCTCTCTATTCCACCGAGTAAATGGAAACAGCAACGGCAGATTCTGGCTTTGATCTCGGCACAAGCTTTGCGAGTTTTTGTTTGCTTGCTGTTTTTTTTGTTTTGTTTTGTTTTATTTTATTTTTTTTTTTGCATGACAATGGTGAATTGTTTTTTAGCCCAGAGATGCTATATTCAGATTTGTGCCTTTGTTCCGTCTGTGCTGCATTACTCACTGCCATGCCAGTCACTCCTCCTTCTCTATTCCTGTCTCAGATCTTGCTGGTCACTGCCACAGCACAGACCGGCTGCCCACAGAGAAGCCAAGTGAACCAATTTTATAGTTGAAAAGAGGTTTCTTTCCCCCTCCCAGCTGGCTCGCCACATTAGACCCTCATTAATTGTGTGTGATAATTTTCCCCCACTGTCTAGTCTCTTTCTTAGTTGTTGGAAAATTAGCCACAATTTGTACCACTGACTCAATCCAGTTGTCCGCCTGCTCACATTAAAGCCTTTAAATATCTCCGGGTTTGCTTCGGAACAAACTGGCCCTTCACCGCTTAACGAGGAGAACAGTCTGTTTTGTTTAACAGAAAACAAAGACTACGAAATGTGGAGAAATTCAATTATCCTCCACACTGCTGTGCAAATAAAGCCTGTTTGGAGGCCTGCATGATATAGACGGAACACAACATGTGTTGCTTATGCTGCTGCGTATTGCAATTGCATTGGTTTACATGTTGTGAGCCGACATCGGTGACCGCTTCATGCGACATGGCTTAGGGCAGGCCTGCGTAGTTTTGAGGAGGGGAAACAAAACATGTGCATGTTTGTTTGGCTGCGAGGAAGCCTGTGATTCATCAGAATGCTTGCCAGGAACATCAGAGATTGGTCAGCATGCTTGCACACATGACAGAAATGTCTGATGATTTGCTCAAGCTTTCATTTACAGAGTGAAGCTGTTATAACAAAGAGTGTGTTAGGTGTATTATACTGGAGCTTCTGGCCTTATCATAGTGCCAATATTGTGATGGTCACAATAAATAACTGTGGCATCCTGCTTATTTATCATGGCATAAACTTTTATAATCAGGGGGTCTCCGGGGGGGGGCACTAACTCCCAGTCCAAAAGCAATAATCAGTGTGCCGCCCTAAGCAGCTCACATTCAGGCAGACGTGGTCTGGAATCTGGAATATGCATCGATTTCTCTGACAAGGCTAAAACCTCCTCAGACTTCCATTTTGTCCAAAGAGCCATTCCTAAAATACCTCCTTGGCTTGGTGTGGCCTGTAGGTCCAGGAGCGTGGATCAATGCCAGGAGTAATGCACCTCTCTTCTGGGCCAAAACACGCCACGTCTGAGCCATTTCAGTCCCATTTATGAGCCAAAGGTCATAAACCTTGAGCAACAACAGCCGCTAAATATGATGCTGAGATATTACCCAGGGAACAACAAGGGCTGGTGAGAGGACAAAAATGCTAAATCTGACCTCCCTGAACTCTCTGTTGGAATGTTGTTTACCTCAGCCTGATATAAAAAGCCTGCTGGCATGCATAAAAGAGACCCTTTTTTCCATAAATTCGCAACAAGGGATAATATAGCCCCCACATTTCTGTTGTTTGCTTTTATTGAAGAACACTAGCTTCCTCAGCCCTGTCTAAGAACTCAGACATCATTCACAGCAACACCTGGCCATTTTTACTCATAAGGACATAAGTGTCGCATTTCTCCGTAACTCAATACGAGTTGTCAGGGATGACTCATACAGAGGAGTTATATTTCTAACTTATAGCGCACTTAACAGAAACTACAGCACAGAAACCTGTCCGACCGGTCAAATGAAAAAGAAGTTTATCCACTCGTTTTTTGGAACGTGCAGAAGATCCTAAACTTAACTCCCCATAATTGACCAGCCCACAGTCCACCCACAAATGCATTCTAAAATGATGACTGTTCTAAGGTTGGAGGAGCATTACTGGATGCTGGAAATAATCCTATAAGAAACTGTAGCACACTGTCTATTTTCCACAACATGTACAAAAAGTATTGGGATGCCTGACCATTACACCAGCTTGGACTTTAATATGGAGTTGGTCCCCCCTTTGCTGGTATAATTGCTTTCGCTCTTCTTGGAAGGCTTTCTACAAGATTTTGGAGTATTTCTGTGAGAAAGCCTGGCGTTGTCCAAAATGTCTTGGTATGCTGAAGCATTAAGATTGTCCATCACTGGAGGTATGGGGCCATGTGGATGCAATAATTAAGAGTCCCAATACTTATGTCCATATAGTGTATTTCTAGTAATTTATTTTTTAAGTCTCACTGTTAGCACAAATCAGATGAAGGCCGTCTTTATATAAAAAAGTCAATGTTAGTACAGAACCAAATTTGTAATACTTCATTTAAAAAACCAGAAGCAAACTGGATTGTTGTCCTCATGATGAATGTTTGATGTCTTTATGTTGTAATAAGAACGTTAAGCTGGGCATTTTATCTTGGAGAATCGTTCATTGTTTTCACAGCAGGAAGTTTGCACCCTTGCCCTTTCGCCCCTCATTGCTCCCTAGCATTTCAACATAGAGTCACATTTCACATGTGGAGAGCCAACAGAGTGCTAACAGAAAGTTATTGTTATTATATTAGTTTCAAATGTCCTAGTTGATTTCCATTACATCAGCAGAATGAACACTAGGGGTATATAGAAAGAAGCTACACTGAAAATTCAGGGTCCTGTAGTAATTTTCAACCTGAATTCATTAGGTTTAGACAGAATTTTTATCAGCCTTTTGTAAGAGCAACAGCTGGATATTATGTCGGCCTAATTGAACAACCAAGACCAATTACTATGTTTAAATCAAGACTACCTTAAATCCTCAATAACAGTCCAGCCATAGATAATCCCCATAGCAAGAATGCTAATCAGTTTGAAGCATAGCGCTGAAATGTTGATTCATTGCTTGCTTTCACACCATTGGGAGACCTCTGTGAGGAGTTTGTTAAATATTTTTGTAGCTCCTACAACATGAGATTGTTTTAACCCCTCAAAATTAGGTGGCATGGAGATTTACAAAGCTTTAACATGCCTCACGAATGGTGAAGGTTAAGGTTGGGGTCAAAAGAGAAGTGAAGAAAAAAATTATGTTTTCAACCCATTTACTCTGTATAACCTGTAATGAAGCTTAATTTCCAGTTCGTGTGACACAATAGCATGTTCCTGCGAGCTCGCAACTTTCCGTGAATTATGTTAGGCGAAGCGGGAAGCGGGCGGTGAAAGGAGAAAGGAGGATATCTTTACTGTACTGCATCCTTTGTTACACCTTGAATGGGAGCAGAAAATTGGCTCCAGTTTAAGGAGGGCTTTTTAAACTGCTCAGTGACTCATTAAAGCAATTCTGTACAGGAGTCGTACAGTGTGAACATGTGAAATATCTGATCTGTATGTGCAACAGAACAGAAAAGCTCAGGATTAGAAAGAGGGCAGCTGCTGTTTTCTCCATATGTAACTGCCCCGATTAATACTGATGTGCACTTGACTCTAGAAATGGAGGGCTTAGTGTTTCAGCCTAAATGAAGCTTCCCTATGGAACAAGGCAGAGGGTTTCATATGGCAGCTGTGTCTTTACCAGCTTTGTCTTATGAAAGATGAAAAACTTTACTCAGAAAACATACAACCCGGAGAATAAATGATTTCATCTATAATTAGTAATGCACCAAGGATATGAAGTGCCTTAAGCAAGATCCATAAATGTTCAGTTTAGAAGTACTCAGGTGGGAGAGACCTACACCTCATCCATCTGGCGCAATTAAGGCTCCCCACTTTTTTTTCACAGTTGACATGAAATATGGAATAAAACGAGAGCATTAGAATAAACCTCCTTAGAAGTGATGTGTTTATGTGTGTGTGGGTGTGTGTGTGTTCGCGCTGCGTGGAACCGAGGGTGGGCGGAATCGCTCACTTTTGTCCCGCAGCGTCCTCTAGCAGCAGAGGGGGTCCCTGCAGGTAGGGTCTCCGTTGCAGAGCGAGGATGCGCGCGGCTCTAGCTCGGGACTCGCTCGCTGGACGCACCGTGAAACCCAACCAATCCGATCCGCTCCCGGTGACGCGGGCGAGGCTGGCTTCAGCACGGGCTCCATCATAATATTTAACACCCACTCCCCCCCACCTCCCCTCCTTCCTCTATCCCTAAACCTGGAGGAGCGCTGGTCCTGCTCGAGCTGAATGGGCAGTGACCTGGAGGACAGGAGTCTGGCGCACGGATCCACACCTGTCACGGGGAGAGGCGCACGGATCTTTTGGGCTTTTTTCCTTCGTATGTCGTCGTTTTCTTGCGACGTCGATTCGTCGCTGTTTTTGTATTTATTTATTAATTTTTTTTGCACCGTACCGGCACTTGATTCGCCCCCTTTAAGCCCTGTTTTTGATTCGGAGGTGGGGCTCTCGGAGCGGGCGAGCGGACTGCACGGACGCCGCTTCGTGTCGCCTTCGCCCCGGAGCCGAGATGCAGCTGGCACCGTTTGGGAAGAGGTAGAAGAAACGGCCATATCTCTAAATTATAAGCCTGTTCATTCGTCACGACGAGTCTACAACCTGACTGGCAAGCAAGACTATTGGTATTTAATATCATATTTCTGAAACGCTTAGTTTTTATGTTTATCTTTCCGCTTCCCCACGTGTTGTATTTTGGGCTTCGCCATCCTCAAGACGCTACTAATGTGGCACGGTTAGAAAAACAACAATAATAACAACAAATACAATATATTCCAAAATGATTCTGTTCCGTAAGTTCCGGCTGCTCATCCTGATGGTGTTTCTCGTGGCGTGCACCATGCACATCATGATCGACCTGCTGCCCAAGCTGGAGAGGAGAGCGGCCGGCCCGGACTCTGGAGGAGGAGGCGGAGGGGACGCGGGCTGCTCGTGTGCCCACAGCCCGAGCGAGGAGCCTCGCGGGCGGCCCAAGCCGCGCTCCAGAGCCGCTGCCAGTGCCTCTGCTGGAGCTCAGGCGGGCTGGCCAGGGAAGCACACGCTGAGGATACTGCAGGACTTCAGCAACGAGCCCAGCTCCAACCTCACCTCGCAGTCTCTGGAGAAGCTGGCCGGCGCTGGGGACAGAACAGAGCCCTTGAAAAGACTGGAGGAGCCCGTGGAGGAGAGACAGAAAAGTCTGATCAGAGAGAGGGCGAACCGGGGCACGGAGAAGCAGGACTTTCGCGTTTCCAGGCTCACGACCCTTTTCGAGCACCCCCTCTACAGGAGCCCGCTGCCACCACTGACGGACGACGATACCCTCTTCAACGTGAACACTGACATACGCTTTTATCCCAAAGCTACTGGGAACCAAGAGTGGTGAGTAGCCTAATCCACACCTAGCCTACCTCCTAAAACTCTGAGGTTGAAAGTGTTCAAAAATTGTCCCAGGTGTAGCCTAGTCTCTTGGTGTTTAAACACAATCTTTCAATTATTCAAAGGACTTAGGTTTTCACTGAGGAGCCAGTTCAGCGTTTAGTGTCCCTCTTTCATCTAATTGAACCTTGTAACATAACTACTATGACAGAGTTCTTGCTATATGAGAGAAGATTACAGAACCAAGCTGAGAAAGCTGAGGGGAGGAAATATGGTTAGATAATGAATGAGTTGAAGTGAGCATCTGAAAGAAACTCCAAAAAGTTCTTGTGAAATAAGTGCAGTGAAGTAATTTGTAATTTTTGGGTTATTGCATTTAATATATTAATGCTTTTTTAATGTTGCAATTAGAAGAATATTCAAATGAAAAAGAAATTTAATTTACACCTGTTACCTTTAATGCACATGTCTCAGTTGTGGAGCAGTGAGCAGTCTAACAGCCAGAGTGGTTGCCAGTTATTGCAAGGATACAGTGTTGAATGGAGAGTACCTATGTAGAGAGCAGTGCAATCTACAGAGTCGCTGCCTCTCCTAGCAAATTATCCACTTCTTCGGCTTCTTCAGTGACTCAAAACAAGCAGGCTGGTTCAGAAAATAGCGTGGTTTTAGTGCTCATGCATCGTTGAATAAGATGAAATGGTGTTGCGCAAGTCAACAATTTTTCCAATCTTTCCTGCCAATAGTGTTGATCCCTTCTTTAATAAAAGTTTGAAATGTATGCATCTTCTATTTCCTGAGGGGGTTCTTAGAATTCCTTGCTGTCTGAGGAAGCAGAACAACACGATGATTAAGAATTCTAAAGTCATGGCATGTAGCTGTGGGCTGTAAAAGTCCTCATGTCTTCTGAACCTTTCATGAGACCTTCCACGGTGAACACTCTGCTGAGCTCCATCAGTGGACCCTTAAATATGATGTGGCTTCCAGTTGTTATGAAAAGGGTATTACATAGTTGTTCCCTCTTTTGAATTAGGGTTCAGGGACCCCCCTATCTTCATGTAGGACCTCTTTACATAACTACTTTGGACGGAGTTCTTGCTAAATGAGGAGAGAAGGTTATAGAACCAAGCGGAGAAACCTGAGGGTAGGAAAGATGGTTAGATAAACAGTAACTAACTAATAAACAGTAACATTAGAAAAGCCTGATCTATGTTTCTACATCTACACTTGAAGCTAAAAATGTAAAAATATGAATTTAGATCCTGAAGCTTCACAGATATCACTGGGTCAGGGTGTTTCCAGGGCTCTTAGCTGCTTCTTGGTGGGGCCTCCTGAGGGCGGAAATATAAATTAATTAACTAATTATAACAGGGTGATGACACATAACAAATGGGCCTCTATATTTCTAGAGTTAGGCTATGTGCTCTGCCGCAAAGTTGAATTAAGTTTTTACAGGTAAAATCTGGAGCTTTTGCTCTGACAAACATCAGCCCACCTTGGTTTCCCTCATTATCTGTATTCTGATGAAGCAATTATTATTGAAGTTGTGTTTATCATTCATCACATGGGCATCTTATTTTTCGGGTGGAAGTGGGGAAGCAAAGCTGGAGGAGTACAGCGGGGCTAAGTGAATGCTTGCTGTACTAAATTGACCTGGACTATTAATTACAGTTACTCAGGGCTGGGCGATATGTCAGGTATACTCGATGTATCGTGGCTTGTTCTACATCAGATCTTGATTATATCCCAAACGTTGAGTAAAAATGCTCATACAATTCTCATACAATTCTCATACAATTCTCATACAAAATTTTCAGTGATCAATTTATGTGGGTCTGTAGTGTTTTTCATGCTGATTTCAAATTTGTGTTTAGTTTTTCCTGCAGGTACAGTGTTTGTGATGA
The DNA here is from genome assembly GCA_037974485.1 of Hemigrammopetersius urotaenia. Lineage (NCBI taxonomy): Eukaryota > Metazoa > Chordata > Actinopteri > Characiformes > Alestidae > Hemigrammopetersius > Hemigrammopetersius urotaenia. The sequence continues at coordinate 9,156,680 of JBBPDC010000028.1, forward strand.
AGCTAGTTCTATACTGCATGATAGTTGGTACAATGATCATATAATAATCATATGCTGAGCGTTTTTTGAAGAAACAGTGGTAGCTGACTGACACTGATCATTATATCTATGCCACAGTGTGTGTCTATCTGACTTTGCACTGAAAATATTGAAACAGTTCTTGATTGGTGCCTGCGGTTTAGTAAAAAACGCATGCAGTTCTATTGCGAATCTAATATTACTCATAATTCAAAAAGTTGATGCGACTGAAAATAACTGAAAGCAGATCTGAAATCAGCATGAAAAACAAGAAGAGTGTGTTGTGGTTTCTGATGATTACAATTTTTTTGTTGTTGACCTGTGTAATCAATATGTCAGCCTTTTGTTTCTTACTTTTGTTTGATTCAGGCAATTAAAATATGCAACAGATTTTTCATTTTTAATTTAAAATGCCAGTATGGTCCATTAAGGATTGAGAGTTATTTATGTTGCATCTGTAGCTATTAGAAAATATTGAAAATGTGCTATAGTGTTCTGTATGTTCATTTAACACATAGTGGAAGCTTCAGATAAAAAAAAGACAAATAAAAATGTAACATTAGAAGCAGCCATAAAAAGTCATGATCAGAGCATCAAACCCTGTGCATTTGGTCCCATGGAGTGATAGTGTTTTGATACATTTGAGCTTGATACTCAATGTAAAGTGGCTTCAAATGCTTTAAAATGCGCCTTGGCATTTTTAAAGAGAACTGTTTGTTTCAATACTCAAGGTACCAGCATAGGAAGACATATGGCACCATCTCTGCACTAAAAGTGTCCCATCTTTAATTTTATATCTCCATTTCTATTCCTTTAGCTGCTCCGTCCTTTTCTCTGAGCCAAGCCTCCCACCAAAGAGTGACGCATCCTCACTGCACTCAAATGACAGTTTTGTTTAGACTAATAATAATTCATGAAAAATATGAATTCATTCAACCTTTGCTCACAGAGTTCTTTGCTCTGAAATGTCATGTTTGGTTTGAATAAAAAAGCGGGCGAGACAAAGTGCATGTTTGCCTCCTAATAAAAGGTGCTCCACCGTTCAGACGTCTATGATGCGCAGTAAGAAATGTTTGTGCCAAATAGTATTGATGCCTTTCTCACTCCCGCAGTTTCTTACAAAAAGCAGCCATTACAAAAAAAGCTTTCAAGGCTAACACCCTGTCATTCCTAGGCACAACGAGGGGAACGAGGAAGAGGAAGAGTACATCCCCACAGGGGAGGTCACTGCTGAGTCATACCCCAACTGGCTTCGCTTCCACATAGGGATTAACCGGTATGAGCTCTACTCCAGACACAACCCCGTGGTGGAGGCCCTGCTGAAAGACCTGCAGTCGCAGAGGATCACCAGCGTAGGTGAGGCCGGGTCAGGTCTTGTGACTGTTGCCCTGATATTCAGGGCCTGTTCCTGTGTTTTTTAATATTGTAGTATTGCTGGCTCAGGAGAGTAATCCCCCTTCCAAAAGCAATTATTGCCAAGTGGTTTAGTGCCATTATGGGCATAGCACAAGCCAACTAGGTCACTTGTGCTCAGAGTGGAGTGGTTGGTAAATAGCAATGAATTCTCAAAGCTGGAGGGCTTATGATTAGAGTTTATGTGTGTATGTGTATTAAGGCAGGATGGATTTGTACTACAGTGAAATTATTAGACCCGGCACTGGTCTATTTGATGTCTTTTCAAATTCATAGAAGCTTGTTTGGTAAGAGGCTGGCAGCGTGTACACGAGAGCATGCATGTATACAAGTCTGCGATGGCAGGCAAGTAAAATTTCCACAAAAGATCACTCAGTACGTGCATGACCAGCGTTCTGAGTGACAGGCAGCCCAGTTTCTATATTTTCCTCATAACGCTGCTACAGTGTGCACGATGATTCAACACTGGTTTCTGTCTAGTGAGCAGTCAAGCTATCGATGCTGTGACGCTGTATATGCTAAAACACAGTCTCTGAGTCCATTGGTCAAAAAATGAAGCCACTGAAGCAATGAAGTTAGTCATCAAGAGACACTGGGGAGTTTTCCTAATTCCTAAGACACAATTTTTTTTGTAATTTCCCCAGAAAACAGGAAGGCACACTGCAACAGCATGAAGCAAGACACTGATTGTTGTCCTTGGTTGTTCCTTTGTGATGTGCTCCTCTTCTTAGTCCTGCATTGTTTACTTTGATTGGCTACTAAAATGACTCATATTTGAATCCAGACCTGGTAAAAAGACCACTACTCCACTACTTTCAATGCGTTCCAGTGAAGAAGTCAGATCCCTAGAACTCCAATAGCTTAAACAAATGTGGAAACGATGCCTTCTGTTGTCCGTGTAAATGTTTCAAAGTACGGCTTTCATTTAAGTGTGCGTAAAATAAATAATACAGACGGCCAGAGCTCTCTTTTGATCATTATCCACTTTTGGTGGATCATCACCGTGTTTGATAATGTTTGAACAGCTGCTACATGGTCATTAGTTCTAAAAAGAAGGCAGTTAAGTCATGTAATATGTTTCCATACATCTCTCTGGTTATGGCAATATTCTATTGACCAGGCTCTCTGGTCATTGTTATCCTCATTATAGGCAAATTATGGTCAAAGTGCTTTCTAGCTGCTCCCACAAAACTTCAGCTAGGCCTCTTCAAAAGTGAAATTACACTTCGCAAATTGGTGTAGTTTTTCATATACTAGTCAAACGCACAATACAATATTTTTGCCACTTTTTGCAAAATAGAATGCTAGAGATATTAGCTAAGCACCAGTCAGTGTGTAATTGATTTTTTTTTTTATTTGTGTACAAGCCAATGGGAAACACCGGGAAACAATAATGAGTCACATTTCAGAGGAGCTGTTTGTTCTTCTCTAAAACAGTGACAACCTTGATAAATCCTACAACTTGTTTTCTTGCATAAAAGTCTAAAGACAGTTATTTGCCTCTTTAAACACAGGGTATGTTGTTCAGGTGTTATTATTATCTACTGATTAAAAAAATCCATATAATTCAGTCAATGAAATGTGAACCAAGGTTTTCAGGCTTTTCTTGTTAAATGATTCACAGTTACCTAGGAAACTGTGGTCGAATCTACCTTGAAACACAAATATAGCCTTTTTATTTACAATCCAGCCTACACACATAAACCTACACATATATTCTACATATATGTACAGTTTTTAATGGTAATAAAGTGGGAAAAAATCACATGTCTTTGAGAAATATTTTTCTATACAATGCCAGATAAATGGGTTTTAAGTATATAGGACTAAATAATCATGCTAATCTCCTTTGTGTAGCTTCTGTTAAGTAGCTTTTAGAGGCATTTTGTGCCCTAGAGTGGACAGATATGAATGACATACATCTTAATTAAATGATCCTGAAGTGTATTTGGTAATATGCCACATATGTGGTTTGGACTATGGCCCAAACACAGGCTTTAAATGACGCTATCATTACCGCATTTAACACAGGTGCCTTGTTTAGTGTGTACATACTGGCAAACAATGTTGCCCTCTTGTAGTGAACGTTCCTAAACTGGTTTAACAGCTTCCTTTGTTGTAGTTTTGCCATTTTGGAGAAACTGAGCATATTTCAGGCCAGCTTATAAAGGCAACCTGGCATTCCTGTATTCCTGAGATATGAGTGGTGGCACTGGGCTATCTGGATTCTGAACACACCTCATGCTGTGAGAACAAGGACCTACTGCTGAACAATATGGTCACAACAGTACAACATATAGAACTGACTGTGCTTTGTGTGAAGCACAAGTTAAGGATAAGCAGTGCGGCTGAAAGCCAGCGGCCTGAGTTCTGTGGCCACTCCCTGTGTAATATAATCAGCAAACTTTCTTGCTCATTATTTCCGGATATGGTTGCCGTGATATCCTGGCCACTCTGCCCAAATCTGCTACATTATTGTAACATAAAGCATTACATTTACATTTGATTTACTTGATGTACATTTTAAATACAGTTCTATTTTTCTCGATAGATTTGAATATATATAACAAAAAGTTTCTTTCTACAAATTTCTACATAATAAAATTTGTATCCTTTTCAAAACCTAATCAACTATTTCTGTTTACAAATAATATAATACAAAGGGTAGGATAGAAGTTTTTGACATATTTGAATGGATTGGTCTCATGTCAGCCATCCAGTTGATGTAATCCTTCCTCCATCATAACTTTTTAAATGATAGGTAGAAGACTGTCATTGTCCAGTGTAACATGCTTAGAGATCACTGGTGGCCAAAAGACGCCCGTGCTGGCTAGAATCAACTGACTGATGGGCGAGGGGGTGGAGGTGGGGGGCATTCCAACCCTTCCAAAGAGAACAGAGCCAATTGTGCTCTTGGCTACCAGCCATGGTTGGCTGCGGCATCACAAAGGATCTGACTCCTGATAAGGCCAACACTTAGATAGTTGCTCCAACTGTCTATCATGGCCAGCATTAATTTGCTAATTAATTTGTGCTACAATAGCTTTTCAGTTAGATTGGACCCCACAGGCCAGCTTTGACTCCACATCCACATCAGGGAGCCATTGGCAGCCCATGATCCTATCGCCATATCCCCAGGGCTCGAATTGGACAAAAAATCATACCAGGCATTTTGAGATGTGCTGGCGGGATACCGCGCCCATCGGGGCGCCTCTCGCAAATGCCCGGTATGCCCGATGGCCAGTCCAGCACCCTTGACAGTGTTGCACAGACCCTTACAGTTCCCCATTTTTCCTGTTTCCAACACATCTGCTTCAAGAACTAACTAGTCACTTAGTGCTTAATTCATCCCACCCCTTGACAAGTGCTACCCCCATCCTTTTTAGCACAATGGACCAGTTTAATGTAAAACAGTATTTTCATGGACCGCTATAGATCCAACTAAAAGCAAAGTGCGTTTGTGTTTTATTCATTTTTGCTAGCTTGTGGGCTAAAGTACCATATCACGTAATAAAAGATCTTTCAGACTTTGATGATCAATAAAATAACACATGGACCAAGACCGGTCCACTGCCCAGTGGTTGGGAACCTCTGGTCTAGAGGACTAAGCCGTCCTGTTTCTGGATCCATTCAAAAGTGCACCTGAGTGTTTTGGTTGTAAATGATAATCTACAATCAGTGAATCTCCGACTATGTATCGTCCACTAAAGAGGACAATCACAGGACAGGAACCGAGCAGATTGCTCTTATCAGTCGCCTATGGCACTGTTGCTTCATAACACGGTAATCTCTGCTGATGAGAAACATAGGCTTTATTACAAGCGCTCCACCCTAGACACTCTGACAGTCATAAACGGCAGATGGCTGCTTATCTATGCGTGGAATTAGATTGTTTATTTATGGGCCAAGGCATAACATCTCATTGTCGGAGTTTGTGAAGAGCTTGGAAAACACACACTGGAAAAAAGTTGTTGTTTGTCTGCCCAGATTCGCAATAGTGCAGATTTAGTACATTAGTGCGTACACAAATGAGTCAGTGCGGAAGTCATGCGGTAGGACTGATGAGGGAATGTGTTTGTGTGTCTGTGTGCACGCACACATGTGCAACAGCTTCATCTGACACAGTTCAGTGTCTTTTCTCACTGTGGATGTAACATTAAAAGTGTTCACATTTTTCCTCTCCACAGCTATGAAGTCTGGTGGAACACAACTAAAGCTCATCATGACGTTCCAGAACTACGGACAAGCGCTCTTCAAGCCCATGAAGTAAGTGCAATCCCGGATTTATCGTCCATAACACGCACAGATTAGGGATATCTCAGGTTTCCCTTACCAGACAGGAAGCACGAAACACTCCATAATCCTGCTTTATATGCACACCAGAGCACAGAACCCAAAAACTCTAAGCTTGATCCTCAGCATTTCTAAAACTCTAAGCTCACTTCTGGGAATAATGTGCACCTAATGCAAGCACACTTCTGCTCCTTTCACAAGACGCTGATGCTTCATTGACAAATGTATTATGTTTAAGCCTTATATTAAAAAAAAGTACAGTTTTGTCTTAGATCTTTTCCTCCTCACGGCATTGAAAACTATCTCCTCGCTTCTGGCATAAGCAGTGCGCGAGCCAGCCTTGCGTTGTTTAGATGTGCCGGAGCGTCCGTATGATCTTTCCTGGTGGGTAATGATCAGTCTGTTTTTAATTAACATCGCCGGGCCTACATGTTAATTAAAACGAGAGAGGAGCCGCCAGGAGCTCTTGGGGATGATGCCAACAGAAGCAGTAGCAGCACATAAAAACCTCGCTGTATGAGTCAGTCCGCACCACTCCCACGGCTGAGACCAAGCTGCCACCTTGCTCGCTCGTGATCAAATCATTGTTCGGAGATGCTTGGGTTCCTTTGCCCAAAGACTGCGGGTGCCCTCTTTATTTATTTGATTGCACCTCATGACAGCCACTGGACCATCAAAGCTACATTTTTCTGACACTCTGTGGGGAAGATGAGCTGATAAAAGTTGTGGTTTTTTCCTGCTGCTCTACCTTTTTGATTCCAGCATTCAAAGCTCTCAAGGCACATTCCAAAACGTGTGGGTTATTATCTAACAAGTCTCAAATAAAGCAGGTATAACAAAGCAATTTTCATGCTTTTGTGTTCAGAATTGGGGCTTCGACACTGTTTCTTTCTATGTGAAACGTCAGCTTTGTCATTCAAGCAATGTTAAAATTAAACTAATGTCCTTACAATCTTCCAGAAATTCACCAAAGCTACAATTTTACCACCCTCCTTTTTAACGTTTGCCCACCTTCTTTATATCCTTGCACGTTTGCTTCATACAAATACTTCTTTAAAAGTACCTCTATTGTTCTCAGGCTTCAGCAAGGGTAGTTGCTCATGAGCCAACCACCCTCAGGGCATCCTTTGGTAATAGAGATTTAACCCTTGTAAGTTACCACCAGCAATAACAATGAGATGGTGTGTTTCTCACAATCAACTCATTTATAACACAGGTCAACAGGTCAAAATCATCAGAGATTATATGGGTTTTGTAGTGTTTTTCATGTTGATTTCAAATCTGTGTTGAGCTTTTCTCTAGCACATACAGTTTTTGTGATATAGCTAGTTCTATACTGCATGATAGTTGGTATAATTAGCATATAATAATCATATGCTGAGCGTTTTTTGAAGAAACAGTGGTAGCTGACTGACACTGATCATTATAGCGAGGCCACAGTGTGCGCTGAAAATATTGAAACGGTTAACAGTCACATGCATAATTTAGAAAAGTGTGTTTTGGTTTCTGATGATTACCAAGGTTTTTTTTGTTGACCTGTGTAATAAAAGCAGAAGCAGCTCCTAAATCAGTCATCCCATTTGCGTTTCTAAGTAAGGGGGTGATGGTGTTTGAATCTGATTAACATCGTCAGGCTTTTTAAAATGGATCGAATTCTACTGAATAAATCAATTGTAAACCTAATTTCTTTGTACAGTTGACCCAAATGGAGACTTATATTAATGATGTAATCATGTAATAACCTGTAAATAGTGTAGCTGTTTGACAACAACTGTTCTTCTAAGGGTTAAAAACAATATCCCTTGAATGTCATTCTATCCACATCTAGCTATTGGCCCATGTCGATCCTTCCTTTGTTTTCTGTCAGTGCAGTCTATACACTGTCTAGTATCACATAAAAGCTCAATACTGTAAAAGTAAACGCTGACGAGAATTCAAGCGAGACGTCTCATGTCCGTTCCCGTTGGGAAATATATATGTGCTCATATCTGTAGCACTTGCCTCCAGGCACTGCATTCGGATTTCCTCACGTGTACGAACTCCAGCAACACTGCTCTGTGACTGTGCATTCAGAACACGTCCTGTAAACTCATACCTCCATGATTTTCTTGTCAGGCTAACCCCATTTCTTACGCTTAGCCTGGAGTGCTAAAGCTAACACCATCAGTGCAGATGGTTAAGGATTGTGTGTGTGGCAGATCTTTATCATGGTTTGTCTCTGAGTTACCACTCTAATACCAGGCAGAAAGAGTTCACACGATTTTCACAGTGTAGTCGAACAGCCTTGATGTATTTGACGCATCTCTTCAGAGACGATAACTGCACAAACTACACGCCTAAATCAACACACTCTTCCCTTCACTGTCATATATAAAATCACTGACAAAAGTATAGGCTTGATGATGGCTGCTTCTGCTGTTTCTATCCATGCAATTTTATCCAAACTATTCCTTTAACTGGTTTAGGGCCTGCTGTTCACTGGCCTTTCCAGGACTGTTATTATAAAAGGCAGCAATATACAGTCAATCATAGTATTTCACTGTGGACTGTAAGTGTCTTGATCCAGAGTGTTTCCGTGACCGGTTGGGTGAATCAGTTTATTTACACGCTCCATCCAACAAGTAATTTTGGTCAAAATAGACCTCTGAAGTCATGTGTGTTTTTTGTAATTGACATCATGCCCCGCTATTAGAGAAAACAACTTTTCTCTGAGAAGAATTTATGCCATTTCCCCCAAATTTCCTGAAGTAAACAAAAATGTTCCCAACATCAGTTCAGCCCTGCACAGCGGTTTTAGCTTGCATGTAGCAACTTTTCCAAAGGACCTTCAGAGGCTCAGTGACATCAGAGAACTCAGATTATCCAGAGATCAGAGAATGTGGGGTAAGTTTGGGTGGGGAATGTTTTTAGGACACACACTATTTGGACAAAAGTATTGGGACACACTTGTTTTGCATGGTTTGGGCTAGGCCCCTTACTTTCAGTGAAGGACAATCTTTATGTTTCAGCATACTAAGACATTTTGGACAACACCATGCTTTCAAGTCTGTAGACAGTGGGTTTTTTTTTTTTGGCGGGGGCTTTTCTGTTCTAGCATGACTGTGCACAAAGCCTGGTCTGAGAAGAGTGGAAGCTGCAAAGGTGGGACCAACTCCATATTAAGGTCTATGTATTTGAATGTCATTAAAGTCCATGTTGGTGTAATGATCAGGCATCCCAAAACTTTTGTTCATGGTGTACCTGGTTTGTTTCAACAGAGGGGGCAATAGCAGCATTTACCATGCCATTAAAAAAAAATCTACCAATGCCAATATGAGAATGACTTCAGACAACATGACTTCAGAGGTGTATAATGCAGGCCAGTCTCTAAACTTCCATAAAGAGTTCACCAGTGTGGTTTTAATGTATTGAAAGCTATATCACAATCTCAGTATCTGGCATTAGAATCACAATATGGAATATCATTTGTATTGCATGGGACTAAACTAGGCCCATTGAGAGAATCAGGGTAACAAGTACTGTTTTCGAGGGCCAGTGAAGTGCTGAATGGCGGCCGCTTGGCGAGGAAGTGCGAGTTGAGGTGCGGTAGTGGCGCACTGCAGCACTTTAATCAAATGTGTGATACTAAATTACACGTCTGAGGTTTAAGCTGACTCTTTTCCAGAGCTGAGCTTATAATCAAGTCTGAGAATGCAATCATGCATAGTCTAGGGAAAAAAAGACACAGGTCTCAGGTTACATGTTGCAAATACACACAAGGACGGCATCCCTTGTTTAAAAAAAGCAGCACGGACTCCGTTTACCCTGATGTTTAGTCATGTTTTAATAAAAACACATTCCACCGTAGCCTCACCTGCAGGATCAGATGTAAAATAGAGATTTGCCTGCTTGAAATGAATAAAAAACAGTAATTAAATATGTTTTCTCAGTAAGCATAGATCCAGCTTCTCCATGTTGAGTCATATTTTGCATGGCTGAATTATTACACCTTCTGGGTGTGAAGTAAACAACATTTATGCAATAAACAGTTTGTGCCGGCCAAAAGAATCTGGCAAAGTAATGGCTGTGGCTCTGTCAGGATCAGGAGTATTATATAATTTAATGAGGGGGAAAAAAACAAAAACAAAACTGATTTATATTGTCTGACAGTTACGGTACCATATGGGTGATATGACCTATTTTTTTAAGACCAGACAAAGAACCATCACTAAGGATCATTGTATGAATAGAATTTATTATCTGACCCATTGTGCTGCATTAAAATAGAGCCGCTTTACATCACTTTATGCAACAACAGCCTTACAGCTTACATATTCAGAGTCTGGGGGCAGTACATAGAAGTGCAGACAAGGGGCAAAATGTCTTGATACGATAACAGTGGGTCTGAATTTAATGTTCAGGTTATCACTCAAATTACACACAACTGAGCACTCTTGAGGTGCAGGGTTCAAGTCAAGATTTATTTGATCAAGATTGATTAGATTTATTGTCATTTTGGCCATTTATTTAGTTCACAGTGATGCGTTTCTCAAAGACCATGGTGCAACAAAAGAACATAAACAGAAATACCACAAGACTACATAAGTGTAGACATGACAAAATACACAGAGCCAGAGAGAAAAAGAGCAAGAAAAGCACAAAAGCAGCAAAACAGCGGAACAAAACAACATTAAGTGCAGTCAACAAAAGCAGCTACAGTACAAGTTTAAGTGAATGCAGTTTTATGATCGATGCTGTATTCTAGCAGTCGAGTTCTTTAGTGCACAAATGCTAATACAGAGGTAGACAGCAGGAAATAATAATCATGCACGTAATGGCAGGACATAGATAATGCACAGCATATAATAAATAATGGGTTTTTACAGTGGCAGTTGGACTGGAAGTTCTTTGTTCCAAGCAGAACAGTTTAATACAAGTTCAAAAGTGAAAGAGTTTCATTTGTCACATGCAGATCTATTCAGTACATTGCTTTTCAGGTAACATCTACTGGCTGTGCTACATAGAACATACAAGACAATATCGACAATATCACGACAATATCAGTCTAACAAAACAGAAATATAATTTAAAAAGTAAGAAAAAATAGAATAGAAGACAGAGGTTCCATTAGGAAGAATGTAGAGTATTTCTTAACCCTTTCAAAGGCTCTTCACGCTCAAAAATATCTTGCAAGATACTGCAATGATCAATGTTTTATAATGATAAAACCCAAAGAATCTGTGTGATTAACTTTAAAAAGGTGGCGGTAGACCCTTAACCCCAAGTTGCACCAGGGAGACTGCCCCCTGTAGTTAGGGAATGGAAGTCGTTTTGGATAAAAGTGTCTGATAAATGCCGTAAATGTAAATGTACAGTGTTTGAGAGTCTGAAATACATGTAATGAAAGTAAACTTCAAACTGCATAATATTTTACCAGACATTGCTTTACATGTTCTTGAGCATGTTAACAGGTGGTCTGTTAAAAACTATGGAAAGTGTTAAGAAAAAGGGCTAAGAATAAGAAAAATAGACCATGGCATATTTTTCAAAAAAGTAAATATGAGTCTTTAATTCATGTTTAATTGAAGTTTTAATTCAAGTTTTGTTTTAGTTCTTATTTTTGATTGAATTTAAAACAAAACAAAATTGAAAGATTTGAGATGTTATGTTTTGATGTGAGAGCAATAGTGTGTTCAGTCAAGAGGGTTTCAATCCCCTCTCTAGTACTGGATGCGTAGAAGCAGTTCTGTTCGGTTTCATGCTGTGTTTACACTGCAGGGAGCTGTTATTTGCTTGATTGTGATGAACGAATGAATATAATCTATAGGTACTCCTCTTTTCCAAGCGTTTTCCCTATCTCTACCTTTCTCTCTCTCTCTCTCTCTCTCTCTCTCTCTCTCTCTCTCTCTCTCTCTCTCTCTTTCTGTGTCTCTTTCTCTCTTTGTCAATCTCTCTCTCTCTGTCTCTTTCTCTCTCTCGATAAGAGCAGCAGGGGCTATGTTTTCTTTAACTGTTTAAGGGGCTGAGTAATTCCTGGAATCCAGACTGATATTGCTGAGGCCTTTCTCTCTCTCTCTCTCTCTCAACAGTCTTGTGTAGCCACACAGCGCATCAAAGCCTCTTTTGATGTGCTGCTGCTGCTTTGAGCTAGATGCAAATCTGTCTGCAGGCATGTAGCGGGGAAACAACTCTAACGCCTGCTGCAGCGGCCACTTACTGTGAGGAAGGAGAGAAAGAGAGAGAGCGAAAGACAGAGAGAGGGAGAGAGAGAGCACCACTCGATGGTTTAATACTGCATCTGCACTGTGATTCCATACTCTTGTTCAGTCAGCCTCTCTCTTTCTCTCTCTTACTCTCTGTCCTTCTCATTTGCCCTCGCTCCCTCATTCTCATACTTTGTCTGAGTGGGAATAAAAGTGTTTTATTCTCTCTTCCACTCCCAACATGCCATGCTGTCAGAGAGAGAGGGAAAGAGAGAGAGAGAGTGCTAGCCAGAGCAGAAGGCTGCTCACTGAAGGATTTAATTATTCCACACACTCAACACTGCTGAGCCCATGAGTACAGAGTGAATAGGAGACACTGGGAACAGCCCTATAAGTTATATGTGTGGCCGGATTCTGTAGTGTGTTTTGCGAAGTTTTCTAGTAAGTATACATGCAGTCCACATATTACCAGGTTCAGGTTATGGGAGACTCTCGAACAAGGCCAAGGTGCGTAGTAGCAAAAACTCTTAAACTTCAATATGCTGTTTTGCTCTTTTATTGTTCAAAATATTTGCCCATTCATCATATTCGCACCGTGTAAAAGCTTTGGATTAGGTTACGCTGGGGTTTTGATAGGGCCATGAGGATATAGAATATTTTACAAGTGAAATTAAGTGCTAGACTGGATAAACATTTACACGTTTCCAGATCTATATGGTTGTGTGTGTGTGTGTGTGTGTGTGTGTGTGTGTGTGTGTGTGTGTGTGTGTGTGTGTGTGTGTGTGTGT
>JBBPDC010000028.1:9186732-9216493 GCA_037974485.1 Hemigrammopetersius urotaenia
GACAAACTATACAACGCCAACACTCATGACATGGTTGAAGGGTGTTTCGTCCGTTTTTATTTTATTTTTGAAATATTTATTTATCGGCCTTTATAAATGCCGATACCGATAGTTTGGAAAATGACTAATATCGGCCGAAAATATCGGCCTACCGATATATCGGTCGGGCTCTAATAGGTATTAAAATTGTTCATGAATAACAGTCATCACTTTTGAAAGGCATCCATAGTGATGTAAACGCACTGTATACTCATCATCCAAAAAAAAAAAAAACGTTAGCGCTATCAAAAAGCACTATCCAACTAAATCTAGCAGTTTCTGAGCATATTAAATATATTGGCTTATGTTATGAATGATTAAAAATATAACCTTCATTAAACCGGTATCACGTATAATAATGTAATATTGGTCAGTGAGTATCACCTCAATTTGTGCCTCCTTTCCAGTTCTCCTTGCTTGCGCTCTCTGAAATTTAAACTAGTGACTACCTCTCAGATGGCAATCAGATGGTAAGAGATTCTGAAGTATTTTCTAGTTTGCTGAGCTTCTGGAAACTGAGTGAGAGTAAAGCCCACCATCTGACGGGCTCATTAATTCTCTGGTTTTAATGCCAAAAGCAAACAGGACAAATTGCAGTGACAAATTGTGGCGTCTGTGGAATCAGAGATGGGCCCATGCACACGATCAGGAACACGAGTGTGACTCTCTGGAACTAACACAACTTCTCTTTGTGGGGGGGAAAAGCTGGTGCAAGACCGACTCGGTAATCACTCTGAGAGTCATTTAGGTTGAGAGGCAACACTTCACCCTTTGCTGCATTGTATTTAATGGAGAAAATTGCAGACCTTAATTACCACCTAATTGAGCAAGGGGATTTAATGCCTATGATTATGACACCCTGTTTTTGCAATTAATCATGCATAGGTGCAAAACAACGCAATGCGTGCAAGTCTGATCGTCCTAATGGTTTACCCTTTCAGACATGCCATTTAAACATGGGCTTTCTAATCAGTCTGATTGTTATGGATGAATAAATTCAAATTAGCAGCTCAAATAAGAAAACGCAAAAATGGAATCACTCTTGCACTTTGTGTGATTGTTAAATTAGCACCATGGAAGAAGGGTTTTTTTATTTAATCACCCAAAATGGGAGAGAAAATAGTTCCCGGAAACATCCACAAAACAAACTTTGTTTTTGCGGTTTCGGGTGAATTGGTTTCGGGGCGAAAGAATGTCTTTAATGAAACGAACAGCACGTTGATACCGATAAGCCTTTGTGCTTTGTCCCGATGAAAGATAAAGAAAAGTAAACACCTCCTTTAAAGAGGGCAAGACTTCTCAAAGTCATCCAAGTGGAGGACGCCAGCCGTACCCGTTCATTAACTTCACGTCTCTCTCGAGGAAAAAAGTATAAAAGCAATCATTATCTCTCCTCTCGCACCCTCCTCCTTTCGGCTCATGGCTCCTTAGAGGCAGGATGTAGGTGGGATTTTGATTATCAGGTCATGTATCAGTGGGTAGTGGCTACAGCAATCTGATCCCACAAACTGCTTTTTTTTTTCTCCCCCACCCAGCTTACCTTGGCTCCAGCAGGAGTTCAAACAGAAGAGTCTCTGTGCTGCAATTCTTCTCAACATTTAGCCATTGTCCGTGCTGTGACCAGCTACGCTCCAAGGCACAGCTGAATTGCCATGGGAGAGGGATGGTCTCTCTCTCTTTCTCTCGCTCTCTCTCTCTCTCTTACTCTCTCTCATTCTCTCTCTCTCTCATTCTCTCTCTCATTCTCTCTCTCATTTCTCTCACTCTCTCTCTCTCTCTCTTTCTCTCTCTCATTCTCTCTCTCTCTCTCTCTCTCTTTCTCTCTCTCCTTATCTCTTTTTCTCTCTCCCCTTTCTCTTTCTTTGATCCTCCATAGCAATATAATACACCTGCTTCTCATTTTGAAGCTCTAAAGTGGTACACAGCGATGTGTTACAATGGCACCTGCCTTCTACAATCATGCCAAAATGCCTTTATTTTAGGGACTGTTTTTTTTTTTTTTTGCTCAGACACGATTGCCGATGGCTTCCTCAGGCCCGAGGCATTTTCCTGTAAGTCAGAATGAATTGTGCTGCCATCAAGCACTGGAGAGAGGCCTCGGCGAGTCAGTGTTGTTTTGGAGGCAAGATCAAGTACACCCACTGAGACCTCGTGTCAAGCATTCCAACATATCCCTGACAAATCAGCCTTAAGTCTGGAGCGAAGAACCTGTATGGGCCGAGAAGGGCCGTCAAATTTGGGGCCCGTTCCAGCAGACCACGGTTCCCAATTATAAAAAAAAAAAAAATAAGGGGGAAAAAACAAGCCTCAAATGTAGGAGGCTGTTTTTAAATCCGTTTAGCTTGGGCTACCACCACCATCCACCCGCATTCCAGCAAACAATCTGGAAGCCACAGTCCACTAAGTGCTGTTTATGCATTTGTTCTATTTAAGCAGCGGATATGCAGAAACCGCCTGGGAAGATGACAGGTTTGAAAAAGGGAAATCACTGCGGAGGAGTTCACAAGCCAAGGGACTTTCATTCTGAGAGGCTGAACCTCAGTGAATGACTCAGGGTCAGTGTAGTCCAGGGTGCGTTTGTCTGGTATAATTTTTAATGGGAAGAACACACCTCAGGTGTACTTGATGAGTCAAGGCATGTTTCATGTCTCAAGTTTGCTTCCTTAGTTTTGCACTGAAGCTATGAGGCTCACTAACAAGTAACGGAGAATGAAAATATATGACCAGGTTGCCCCAAACGTGATAGAGTTGGTAAATTATCCCAAAAGCATTTAATTGCCTATGGTTTCTGGCATTATATGACATTGTGTTATCTTTTAAATGGACAAAACTGTGGCTTTAAGATGGTTGCTTCTAGTGTTTCCATTTTTATAGAAAACTGCATGTCGTACATGATCAGAAAACCTTCTTGAGTATACTGGTGGCATGTGTGAGAAGATGTAGACATGTGAACTGGAGGTAAGTTTCCATTACGTGTTCGCTATTTCGGCCTTGTAGCGCCAGTGCAAAACTATAGAAGCAAAATTAGGATGGCAAACATGTCATGACCAGTTCACAACATTTGAGGTAAGGGTCAAATTGTGTAAATGACATTTTTTGACAAACTGTTTCTTTAACTGAATAGACAGAGGGAGCACTGCTCATAGCTGGGGTTTGTTTTTAAAGCTATCCCTTCCTCGACAAGTTGAAAAGGACATAATTAATGGTCATGCAGCAGGAGCCGAAATTGAGCGTGTAGCTCCCGTGGTCCTGGACGAGTCAGAGTTTGTGCAACAACAAAAGTGTGCATTTCTGAAGTAATTAATAAACACATTCATTAGGTGCCTAAATAAAGGACAGTGCTCCTAAATCAACTGCAATTCTATTATCACTCATGCGCCACCGGTAAATGGCATTTTAATGAGCCTCACATTGCATTAATTAGAAGCGAGGCAGCCGCTGGAGAAAACAGCAGGGTATTCTTAGGTTGTTGTTGGACTCTGTGGAGGGAACCCGTAGTCGCAGGCTGCTAAGGCCTTCGCTGTTGTTGTGGACGGTTCTGCGACTCAAGTAGTTTGGTGTAAGTAGATACAGATGGTGCGTGGAGAGAATGTTCTTTCTCTGTCTCTCTCGCTCGCTCTCTTTCTGTCTCTGACGTCAGCAGCTGCCATTCTCCCATGACTTTGATAATACTCTTAATAGAGAGGCCTCTAACAGTTTTTCCATCATAGAAAGTGCATGGAAAGGACAGTCATCCTGAAATGCTTTGGGTCAGTGCTAGTTTTGAGTTCTACACAAAAGAGCCTTTAGAGAACGGTATTTCATGACCTGGGGTTTCAGGTTCATGTCATGCATATTATATTGTATTCCTGCGTCACTGTGTAAATCGAGTGGAAATGCGATCATTGCAACAATGTCGATAGAATTAAGTCTAAAACAGCGGCTTTAGGTATTAATCAGGTTTGAGTTAGATTTAGAGGGCACATCTTGTGACTCAGATGTCCAGCCACAATCAGTTTAACAAATAAGAATGAATCTGCTCCCACAATTAATTACTCAGATTAAACCATTAAGCTCATTGGCTGTTTTTTACCTGTGGAAATCACAGTCCTCTACTCCACACACAAACGGCAAGCTTGGTAATAATATTAAAACTGTTTGGATTAACCAAGTAGATGTAAAAAATGCCACATTCAGTGTAAACAGTGCCATTGAAAGGTAAATCAGTACATTGGAGTTTATTATATAAACAGGGGTTGACATAAGTGGTATGCATGCGCGGGATAATCAGTAAAATGTGCAGCAGTTTTCAGTCTTCATGTCGTAAAAGCCTACATAACTTCATACTGGATCTCTAATTACCACAACTCAGGTGAGAAAAAAACCTTAAAAAGAAAAATTACATTTTTTAAAAAGTGTGTACTATATGGAGGCTAAATGGTTTAGCCATCCAGTTTTTGATAAACAGCAAATAGCATAAAAGAGTTATTAAGGCCATGAATGAGAAAAGGCTTGCCAGGAAGGGAGGTCAACGGCACCTCTTAATCAGTGGACAGACAAAATAAACGAAGAACAATTTAAAACTCTTGAAAACATGCTCCTTCTTGCATTCAATAACACAAAACACCCAGAGCCAATCCGTAATTTTGCACAAGATGTACATTTGAGGAGGCTCGGGATCAAAGATGGGACTGTTTATCTCGTGGGTGGTAGAACTGGTGAAATTGACAGCAGAAGTGTGGAGGAAGATTCTTTATTTTGGTGTGTACGAATTCATTCATTTAGGTACTCATTAGAGCAGAGGTCCCCAACCTTTATTTCGTCACGGAGCGGTTTAATATCAGAAACTATTTTCACGGCCCGGCCTTTAAGGAGTGGCAGATAAATATATGTATACGTATTAATACAAATCAATGATACACATAAAATGGGCATATTTTAAAAATATAATAATGGGGAATCTTTAATAATATAATAATAAACGTAAATCCAATGTGTACATAAGGTTAATTGCAATGTGGAAAATTGAATGCATATTTTCATAAGCATTCATAACCTGCATTCACAGAAATAATTTTCTGTCATCTTGCAGGCGTTCTCCCAAATCCCCTTCTAGATCCACCACTTTCCACAATAGAGTCTGGGCTTTGTGTTCAGCCAGTGTTCCATAACACTATAAAAAGTGCATTTATTGAGAAGATGACATCTCTTAAACATGTGAGCCCATGGGGTTTTGAAATTTGTGAAAACAAAGGCACCGCAGCAGTCTGCCATAACCTGGCATTGCTCTCGGTTGGCTGTTGTCCTTTTGAAATCATTTGTTCGACTTGATTAGATACTTGTGGTCATAAACACAGTCTAGAAACGTTCTAGCAGTTTTTAGCATTTTCTTTTCTTGTTTAATGATTAATTTGTTTGCCAGGTTGGAAGCCAAAGACTTCGGAAGCACAGATTGTGTTTTTGTACCCTTTCAGAGTTGTCAAAGTCCTTTTGCCAGTCTTGCAGTTTTACAGAGCAGCAGCGAACTCGCTCTTCCATCGATGGCCAGCCTGGCTCGCGCATGCTAAAAGGCCACAGCTCAATACGCAAGATCGCGGCGGGATGAGAGCTTGATAAATACCAATTGATTTTGTGTGCTAGGGAAGACACAAGAAAAAGTGCTTAAGATCCCTATCGGAGTTAAGCAGCTGAAAGTGCTCAGGCTTGTCTTCATTACTGCTCCTGATCACTGTTCTCCGCTCCCTCTAGTCTCTGTTGCCGCTAAACCCTGCTTGTCACTGAAGTAGACGACTTCACATTTGCTCCCCTTTTTAACACCAAATCTGGCTCTTAGCTGCAGGACTGACAGTAAAGGGCCTGGATCCCCTCCTCCAGTTGCTCCGTCCGTCGATGCATCCATCCGCTGCTCTGTTCGTTCACCACTCTAATGCCATGAAGGATTGAAGCATCTGACTGCTGTATTCGGCGGAGGGAGGGGGTTGAAGATGAATTCCTTTGGATCTGTGCTGCCCATTATTCTAGTAAATCTGGGCTGTGAGTGAGGGGAGCAAGAGGAAGAATGACCAGCCAAAGGCACTGTGAAACCCTGACTGCAGCTTCATTATCTGGGCCTGTGTAATGGTCTGGTCATGTGTCTCCTGAATGGAGAGGCATTCACAGCCGGGCCGACAAACCTCATCCATTAACTTTCCCATACAGCTTGTTATTTTTGTTATTTTGCTGCCCCACCAAGGTGCGATAGCAGACGGAACAGAGCCTTTTCTTCAAAAGAGAATGCTATCTAATGATAACATAGCCGGTGGAATGTAAGCACCTGAGTCAGAATGAATTGTCTGTCATCCAGATGTTTTGACTGGAGCTTGACCCAGAGGATGTTTGTTTAGGCATTTCATATCTATTTCAAGCACAGTTCTACAGGTAAAGAAAGAGTTTGCTCCCTCGTTCCCCCCCTTTTATGCTATAGTAAATGGCTAATCCGCTTGTTGGTAAACATAGAAAAGCATAACCCTATGTTTGAAAAGTGCACTTTGATAGCTGCTACACGGCACTTTTCTCATTTCTTCTTTTAAATGGAACCGACAGCGCAGAGCAGCCGCACAGGGGAAAACGAAACGTCGAGCTAATCTGAGTGTTCAGCCCTTCAGAGAGATAATGCCTAGGCAGGCAGTCAGATTCTGGTGAAGGAACTGTTGCGGCTAACCCTTCAAAATGTGCGGCTAAGGCTAACGGCAACAAAATAGTACCAACTGACCCGGATTTGACCGCTCAGCCCGGCGACACTGCCCATGTTCTTTTTTTTCATGCAGATCACTGAGAGCTATGTTCACTACCTTCCTGTTACCGCACAAACACAGTGCCAGCTTGTGGAAGAAAAAGCTGAATCTCCTTCTGTTGCCTTCCAAGAAATCCATTTAAAGACGGGGATTATGAATTATGTAAGATGTGGTGAAGATGTTCCATGCAGCTTCTCCTTAGAAATGGTAAATGCAAAGAGCACCTCAATCTTGCACAGAGGAAGCTTTACATCATAAGATACTCCCAAGCAAGATTCGATGGAGGGAATTAAGCACAGGTCTGCAGATTTAAGAGGTTTAATGCCAAAGAGATCAACAAACTATGAAGGTGAGACAAAACAATAGCATAAATGCAAAGAGAAATAAATAGCCCTGTATTAAAGGCAAAGTTTCAGGACAAGATTATGGGTATTAATCTCAAAGAATTGAACCTAAGGATTTTTTCCTCAAAAGATCTCCTACTTCAAAAGTGTCTCGACTCGTACTGTCATTGTGACTCTATTTTCGGGCCTCAGCCGTGTGTAGAATAAGCGTAAATGGAACAGACAAAGCAAGCAAGGCTGGCTGGGTGTGTAATGTTGGAGTTAGTGTGCTCTTTGAGGTATTTCCAGTTTCATCCATAAGTTCCAACTCATTAGTGTTTCGGGCCTCAGGGATCTCGATGGCTGAATGCAAGCCTGTCTGCACGGTTTGGGGATTTTCCCGCTGATTCGCAGCTTAGTCTATATCGCACCCTTGTTAATTAAAGCGGCCCTGAGAGGCACGTCTCCCATATGTGCTTTCGCAGCGGGTTTGCTTGCAGGAAGGCTCTGTTGGCATCCTCCTCAGCCTTATCCTCCTGTCACAACCAGCAGCAGGAGGCTGCAAAGGAGGCTTGGAGTTGCAGGCCAACCAACCCGCAATTCCATGGTGGAGGAAAGGTGGCATTTAAAAGTGTGGTCCACTAATGGGCCTCGGTGCTGAGTCTTCTCTTGGTCATGCTGTGCCTGACCTTTTTATATCAACCTGAAGGTATTGCGCTCGCAGTCATATGAGAACTGTGCTCTTCTTTTATTTTTTTTCTTTCAATTTTATTCTTTTTTAATTAGAAAATGTTACCTGCCCTTTTGATTATTTGATCTTGTCAGGTTAATGTATGATTAAGTTAAGAACATTGTTTCTCTTTCTTCAGCAGAAGTTACTTGTTCAAGGATGATACCAGTGACATGATGAAAAATACCCAGACACCTGTTCACTCAATATTTCTATCAAGAATTACGGGAGCCATTACCATTTGATAGTGTTTTATCACTCTAGAGCAGTGGTCCGCAACCTTTATTTCGTCACAGACCGGTTTAATATCAGAAACTAGGTTCACGGCCCGGCCTTTAAGGAGTGGCAGATAAATATACGTATATTATACAAATAAATGATGCGCATAAAAATGGGGATATTTTAAAAATATAATAATGAGGAATCTTTAAAATACAATAATAAACGTAAATCCAGTGTGTACTCGCAGCTTTATTAACAGCATTTTCATAACAACGAGCCGACAACAGAACACGGGTAACATCCACGTTTTTTTTTGTGCAGCCCGCGGACCCGTACCACATCCGGGGGTTGGGGACCACTGCTCTAGAGAACGGAGGTCCAAAGCTTCACAGCCAGTTTTACACCCCTAACACTTTGCATACGATCTCATGTTGTGTGTGACCGTTCCAAACGTTTTTAATGGGATTACATAAGCATTATAACACCTGTGTGAGCAACATTGCAACAAGGTGCAATTGAGTGTTAATTATTTCTCACTTTTAGCTTATTGAAACATTTAAATAAAGGCATTCTGCCAAGAACTGCACATTAGGTTATAAGTTGAACTTGTCGATAAATGTAATGCAATGCTTGAAGCTTCACAGAATGCACATGTAATCACAATCACATAGCGACTAGTATAGCAAAACAGAAGCTATCTGTCTTCTACTAACGGTTTAAGTCCTCTCTCCAGAAGCTCCCTCTGGACATTTTGGAACATATGGTGTACTTTTGCGCTTCCTCTGCAACAAGTAAGGTTAGAATTTAGTTAGGCCGGCTACTGATTGCAGTTTGAAGGGCAGCTCCCAGGCAGCACGCTTCACACTCAGACTAGTTCCTAGAAGAGTGATGACAAAGAGCCGCGTCAGTGGACGTGCTGGGTAATGCCGGCAGTGTGCGGCAAACCCAGACAGAAGCTTGCATCTCCGCAGCAGGCAGGGAGCCACAGCCTGGGGACAATGTCAATTATAGTGGAAGAGAGAAAGGTGCAGCAAGTTGGGAGAGAGAGAGAGAGAGAGAGAGAGAGAGGAAGAGAGGAATTGAATCAATGCAATGTAATCCCCCCACCCCCTACTCTCTGGCACCCTGGGGCAATTCTAATTAAAAATCACAATGACCCTTAATTCTCTTAACCCTGAAATATAATTACTGCAGTAATTTGCACCATTTCCAATTATCTGACATGTCTTAATATATGCCAGAGTCGCGACGCAAAGCGATGTTGACAAATATGTTAAATGAAACAGGATGAAATACTCAGTGTCGTTCTCAGTCAGTAACAATCAGCTTATCCGAGATTAAAATCCTGCTCCATTCAACTGGTTATGTTCCTGTTTTTGTATATCGCTTCTACTGATCAAATGATAGTTACTGTTTAAAAAGAGCTCCCTGCACACATACACACAACGGCCCTCTGCTGTTCAATTCATTGAAGAATCTGTTGGGTGCTATTTCTTGGCTCCCCCCTCCTATGTCTGCTTTAATGATAATTATGATGTCTCTGATAGCGCTGATTCAATTTCTCTGCTCACTTGGGAAGAACTGTTGAAGAAGAACTTTGCTGTTTACGGCTCTTAAACCCTTTTAATCGGATGTGTTCAGCAATTCAGGATTTCTCTGGACCAGCTTGTTTTTTTTTTTTCTATGAAACATTTGTATCTCAGTGACAGCGGAGGGATGTTTTTGTTGTTAATAATCCTCTCACTTGCTCAGTTGAGATGCAGAGTAATGACTGAACAGACAGACAAGTACTCAGTTGCGGTTTGACGCTTAGTAAAATCTAGTATTACACGTCCAAACAGTCCAAGGTCGGCATCGGGGAAAGATGTCTGACAGAGATAATCCACATTCATAATCCAAGAGCAAAGCAGGGTCAGAGGAGGACAGACATCTTCAAAACCAGAGCAAATGTCAAAAGCCATGATCAGGAGTGTCAGAGGCAAGGCAAAAAACACAGGTTGCGGTTTAAAGGAAGATCAAATAACAAAAGGCAAGAAAAATAGTTTATAAGACCAGAAATAACACCAGAAAATATTACATAAAGACCTGAAATATCAATCAGCAATAATTCGCAAAGTCTCATTACCACACCCAGTCTTTATATAGTGATAAATCTAAAAAGTATTTAAGTGGCCTAATCAAATATGCCCCCCTAGTGGCAAGCGGGGTGAACTGCAGAGGCAGACGTCACTTGCAGTTTATTTTTATTTTTATTCTATCTTTGAAGATTATAAACTCAACTCTATTTTCATTATGTGACACGATATATACTTCAATATTATTTTTTTTCATAAGTAGATCTACCAAAAACTCAATGGCATTACCAAGCAAATCTACATAAACACCTGTAGAGCTACTTGCTACATAACCATGATTGGGGCAAGTTTTGACCATGCATGCCTTCCCCCAATTATTACTAGTTTGTTTAACGTTGAAAGTTAGTAATATGAGGCACAGTTAAATGGATCAGTGTGTGTAACTGGACCTTAGTGTGTGTAGCTGTATAAACACAAAGCTACGTTTTATTGTCAGTTGCACTGCAGAACTTTCCATTCAAACTCATTCGTATTTATTCATATAATTTTTTCTTTGCATATCAAATATATGCAGACACAGCACTTCAGAAAATCACATTCATGGTCAATTTGCAATAATCTTAAAGGTGAACACAAACATCTGATGCCTCCAGAGCAGCAGGGTGTATAAATCCTAAATATAGATTAAACCATGAATAAAAGCCAAGTTACATGATAAGTTATATTACAAAATCCAATAATTAAGAGACAAGGTGGGTGGTCTTACAAGTGGGTTAATTATTATTATTTTTTGTTTATTTTGTTTGTTTATTTATTTATTTATGGCTAGATTGATGGCATCCACTTGCTTCGTTCTGCAAATTGAGCTGTTGTCGTAACAATTAGGCCCAGCGCAATATAAGCGTGCCAATATGCCACAGCTATTAAAAAGCTTCGCTGCCACTAAAATGAGGACAGGGGAGACAAATTAAGCCCAGCAGTGCCATTTCAGAAAGATTTGGTAAACTAAATCAGTTTGGGAATCTTATAAGCAGATAAAAGTGTATAATATTCTTACTACAGGCTTATGTAAGCTCTGTTTAAGCCCCCACATGGCTATGCATGGTTCCTCCTCAAATTTCTCATGCCTGCAGCAGGAAGCCTCCTTTTTTTTCATAACAATTTCTTTCTCTCTTTTGTTTGCAGCTACATTTTTTGCAGCTATTTCTTTTCTTATTTGCCTATCTTCTCTAGCTAGATGAAGGGCTATGCTGTGTGACCTGGTTGCTGTGTGGCTGGTGTCCCTTAGCAATAAAGCGAGGCTCACCGACAGAGACCCATCTCTGACAGAAAATAAAGAATGAAAGAAGCTCCTCATAACTGCTTCTCTCTCTCTCTCTCTCTCTCTCTCTCTCTCTCTCTCTCTCTCTCTCTCTCTCTCCTTTTTTCCTGGTCTTCCTTCCCCTTTCTTATTTTTCTCTCTTTCTGTCCCCTTCTCTCTCTCTCTCTTCGCTCTCTTTCTGTCTCAGTCCTCTCTTTTTCTTTCTCTCCCTCTAGCTCTCTCTTTCTATTCTGTTCCCTTTCTATCTTCTTTCTCATTCTTCTCTCTCTTCTATCTCTTTCTGTCTCATTCCTTTCTTTTGCCCTTTCTCTCTCTCCCAAGCTCTCTTTCTCTCATTCCCTTTTCTTCTCTATATGTCTTCTTTCTCTCTCTCTCTCTCTCTCTCTCTCTCTCCCTCTCTCTCATGTTCTTTTCTCTCTTCTTGCTTCTCTTTTTGTCCCTCCCTTGAAGAAATTCTATTGTCTTTTCCTTTATTTCTTCTCTGTTGTCTCCCTCTCTGGTGCTTTTCTTTATCCTCCTCATATTCCATTTCTCATTTTTACCTTTCCCTCTTAAAGCTCTTATAGAGCTTCACAGATCTTCTTTTTCTCCCAGTCGTATAGCTGTACCCTCTGCATATGAGCCCAGATAAAGCAGCCCTGTCAGTGGGACCACAAACCCAGCTGGGATGACAGATCATGTATGGATGATAGATCTCCTTCTCTCCCCTCACTGCTGCGCCGCATGTTTAGGTGTTCCAGCAGCAGTTGTGATCTGCTTAGAGGTTTCAGGTGTTGGTAACAGGGGTGAATCTGGGTCCACAGTCTGGCCTGCCATCCCCATCGCTGCATGGGTCACTGGTTTGGCCAGATGGAAAGGCCTTTTTAATACTTGTGGGAACAACCACCGGTCAGACAGTGCTGAGGGTTAGTGAGATTTTAGAAAGGGCTGGAGAGAGAAAGGACAGGACAGGAATTGCTGGATTGATTCTCCCATGGGTCCCAGCACTTTTGCAGTTCAGGCAGGAGACAGGGTGTGCACTGTAGGCAACGGTGTGCTACTGGTGACTAGCTACCTTTAAAAAAATAGATTTTTTTGTTGCCATTTAAAACTAAAACGTTACTGGTTGCTTCTTCTGTATTTCCCTCATTATACTGGCAGTGAATCTGGAATCTGAAGCTCTGTCCAATGAGAGAGCTCGCTTAGCTACATCTACATAGATACTACTGAGATACCTCTCAGTCTTCATTGGATTTCATTGGTTTCCTGAGGGATCACAGGATATAGGCTAGGACTGTAAATTAATAATTTGACATACTTTGAACTCGCAACCCTAGTAAGGATTAAGCAGTTATAGAAACGAATGGATGAGTGACATACTTTGAAGGTCAAACAATGATTTTGTAAATACAGCTCCCCAAAAAAAAAAAGAGATCACTTCAATTTAATTTAAAACAGCATCCCTATGAGCATGACAACCATTCCATGCCGGTGTCTGTTAAACTCCTAGACAAGCACCTCATTCTGCTTTATGAGGTACTGATTAGTGATCACCTGAATCTTATTTAATGAGGAAAAGTATAAAAACACTGCTGTAATCAATACTCTCCTGTTGCAATGTGACAAGTTGGAGCAAAACACTACTAGAAGTACGTCAAAGGTAATTATTAACATTTAGTTTGAGAGTGAACAAGAGATTGATTTTCTTCTGTGAAAGAAAAGTTCAGTAAACACGGCCTCATTTCTCTTCTTTTGATGGTTTGTCATTTCTTTTAAATTTGTGTTATAAAGAACAATGGCTTGCATATCTGCAATGTGAACGAACCCACACTTGCAAAATCTCTAGATTGGACAAGAGGAGTGGTCTACACAATATACAGCTCTGGAAAAAAACGAAGAGACCACTGCAAAAATGTTCAGTTTCTCGGGTTGTCTTTTATAGGTGCAAGTTTTGAAACTCAGCAGATAATGGATCGATGGATGGATGGATGGATGGATGGATAGATGGCTGGATGAATAACATTTCTGAAATGTGCACATCTCAATTAAGAAAAAATACCTGTAATGTGTAAAGACCTGTTTGCAAATGTGTAATTTTTAACAAAATCTTATTTTTATTTGGAATCGAGAAAAATTAAAGCAAAGCCGTTCAGTTTAATACTTGCAAAGATAAAACCGAGAAACAGAACTTGTGTTTTTCCAGAGCTGTATATTGTGTAGACCACTCCTCTTCTCCAGTCTAGAGATTTTGCAAGTGTGGGTTCGTTCACATTGCAGATATGCGAGCCATGAGGGCTTGAAGGTGGTATTGGAGTTCATCAGTGGAATACTGACCGCCTCGCTGACTGCCAATCAACTTTGCACTTATCTCAGTCCCTCCTGACACTGGTGCCAACCATCTGAGTGTGCTAACAGCTGTTGCAGTGCTCTGCCACAAAAAAAAATCCCCTGCTCATCTGGCCTTGTTGGCCCACTGTAATTATTTGAGGATTTTCTTCTCACATGAGATTTGCTTCGGTTTTTTTTTCATCACGTCTAGCTGAGTTCATTTCAGTCATAATACAACGCACCCGACTGTAACGTGCTCGTAAATAAAAACTGTACTTTTAACTGTTGTGGTACAAAAGTAATCAAAGCCACAGCTTCGGTCAGTGATTTCCTCCCTAAGCACAGAACACCCGCTAATCCAATACACAGGGACATGTTTTAAGTCACTCTCTAGGCAGGCATTATATAACGAGGAAAAAGGGGATTTGTCACTTCTGTAAAGGACATGGCAGGAAAAGTTAAATGTATCAAAGTTGACCTCTCCCCACCAGAGGACATCAACATGCAAGCGGCCATTAATACTCATTAATAATCCAGCTACAGCCACTACATTCTGCAATGCCCTTTTCACTTCGGTGAAAGGGCATTACTCAAGTTACTTCCGTCTTCCTTTCATCAAGCCAAAGAAATATAGGTCTATACGTTTTAACATCTCTGTCCCGATGAAACAAATTACACAGGTCTACAAATTTACAGGGTCTTAAAGGTTATAGTTGCTCATTGCCACATCAGGCATGCTAACCACAAAAGGGAGGCTATTTATCACAGTAATCTCACCATGAGGGGATCCATAAACTTTTTATGCTGAAGAGTTATTATCTAAATAAGAAGAAAACTTTCAGAATAAAACCCCAGCATTGTTGAAACACAGTATTGAATGGTAGAATTCAAATTGACATTCGGCATAGGAACAGGAGAAAAAGACAATTTATTATTCAGTTTTATGCATTTATATATATATATATATATATATAGGGTGAGACAGAGAGAGAGAGAGAGAAAGAGAATGATTCTTTTTTTCTTTTTGATATTTTTCTTAATTATATTTCATAGAATTCTCAATATATTAAAATAACTTTATGCTACTCTACAGTAATACAGTATTAATACAGTAGTGTTTTCTCCTATACTGATTGTGAGAACATATAATGGGAATAAATGTATAACCATTCGGATGGCAAGGTGGCACCACTGGTAGTGGCAGCTGGTGGCCTAGTGGTTATGGCATTCGCCCTGCGACCAGAAAGTCCGGGTTCGATTCCCAAGACCGCTAGGCACCTCTGAGGTACCGTCCCCACACACTGCTCCCCGGGCGCTGTGTTCGTAGCTGCCCCCTGCTTCACTTGGTGAATGGGTTAAATGCAGAGAAAGAATTTCGTGCTGTTCACACTGTGTGCTGTGGTGTGTTCACGTATGACAAATGGTCACTTTCCTTTCAGCTGAGGGTGTTTTCTTTGTGGAGTTTGCATGTTTTCCCTGTGCCTACATGGGTTTCCATTGGGTACTCTGGTGTCCTCCCACAGTCCAAAAACATGCATGTGTCTGCCCAGGCTCTACCATTATCCTGGCCAAGATGAACTCCTCAGAGGATGGATGAATGGAAGGAAGGAAGGAAGGAAGGAAGGAAGGAAGGGAGGGAGGGAGGGAGGGAGGGAGGGAGGGAGGGAGGATGGATGGATGGATGGATGGATGGATGGATGGATGGATGGATGGATGGATGGATGGATGGATGGATGGATGGATGGAATGTCTCAATTTAAAAAAAATACCTGTAGTGTGCAAAAAAAACTGTTTGCAAATGTATAAAAAAATTTTAAACAAAATCTTAGGTCATGGTTGATTTTTCTGAATGTTTTGTCTCCGATTAGGCATGATCAGAGGTCCACTCTCACGGTGTTGTAATTTACAGGATATTATAGAAGTGTTGCACATTCATTATAGGCCGCCACACGGTTATCCAGGCCCAAAAGGCATGTCTAATTGCTGTGTTCGGCATTATTTTGAATTATTAGCATTTCACTAGAATGATCACAGCTGTCATCCCAGGTGACCAGACCTCTGAATTAAGGCACACATTTCTGACCACGGGTACCATACGGAGCATCCAGCCTCATTTCACCATATCTGTGGTTCCACATTTCAAGCTGCTAGCTAGATAATAGACTTTGATAAAGGCCTGTTAACACAGCAGTGCCACTGAAATGATGAAAAGGTGTGGAATAGTAGGCTAAATGTTGTTTGTGAAATCCTAGAGGTACGTGAGATTACGATTAAACACAGCGTGGTCACTCCAGTGACTCACTCTTCTGTCTTCTCTGTCTGTTTTTTTATGTTGTGAAAAGCATGTGCTGTTGATGGTTGGTTTGGGTTTGCTTCAGTACAATTCTCTCTCTCACTCTCTCTCTCTCTCTCTCTCTCTCAGTCTGTCTCAGTCTCCATTTGATGTGCTCTTAAAAGGGAATCTAAAGAGGCCCAATGATCTGCTAGTGTTACTCTCTGGCTGAATCTCATTGGTAGGCTTTTGAAAAGCTTAGCAAACCAGGCTAATCTTATAGTAACCCCATTAGAGAGACATTGTAAAAGAACATGCCAATCATTTCTGCGCCAGCGTGGCGGCACGTTACAAGCATTTGTGTCTGAAAGAGTGCGTTTTGTAAACACTTGATGTGATTATAGCTTAGGTGCTGCCTGCGCTACGGAAACCTGCAGGTTTGGGTGACGGCAGAGAATTTGTGCCGACTTCCTGTCAATTAGCATGTGACACCTCAGGCCTACGTTGTGTCTTTTACATTGATCCCATAAGAACTTAGGCCAATGGTGACATATTTCCTTGGCAAAGCATCTATTTAAAGCATTTTCCATCTCTTTGATTATCTTGAAGGAAGGTCTTTGTGTGTTTCCAGGCCTGATGCAAGCTGCTGTGTCTTTTAAGTCCTCTCCTTGTTCTCATGAGTCAAACATTTAACCGGCAGGTGACCCCTTCTTTATACACCTTATTGTATAGGTCTTCAGCATCCGTCTTGAGTGACATTCGTCCCTGAACTCACTTCCATAGACAGCAAATAAACAGCCTGCCTCGTGTTTCTATTGTCACTTGAATTTGATTTATATGGAGGCAATTACCTCGCTCTTTTCTGCGCGACCGTGCCTCATTCACCCCTGCTCCCTTTCCTTTTTGGACTATCACATCGCTGGCTGTCTGAATCACCTTGGCTGGCCAGGGCTTCCCACCAGACAGGAAACTGCAGACAGGGTCACGGTGACAGTGGCAACAGGCCTGCCAGTCTCTGCCCAGCAGGACATAGTAGTGAAAGCAAGCAGGATATGAAACACACTGGCAAGAGAAAGAGAGAGAGAGAGAGAGAGAGAGAGCATAGCACTCTTTGGCCCAAGGTGAGAGAGAGAGAGCATCTGTCAACACTGTTTGCTCCAGTTGTTTTGCTCTCCTGTCATAAAGGCCACAAAGCCACTGTAGTACATGGACGTCTATATAGAATCAGCAGCTTTTCTACTTTATTGCTTTATTTTTCTCTCTTCCAGCACATGCAATGCAATCTTCAAATAAATCACTCTTTAGAAACAATGCTATCAATAATATAACAGCAATTTGCTTGCAGATAAATGTATAATGTGATGCTAAGATGCTAGTCTTGTACAACAAAGGCTTCAGGGAATTAACAAGATGCCATGGATAAATAAATATCAGTGTGTCCAGAATGATGAATGGAGCTATAGACGATTGTAGAATGAGAAAGCTGTATAGCACCAACAGGGAGCTTAATTGAATATCCATATGCCTCATATTTCAAAAGTGGTGATCAACTTTCAAGGCAGCTAGCAAATTATTATAAACAGACCTTCTTGTTGATCGCACAATACCTGTAATAGTGAGGAATTTAAAACTGCATATACATATATATAGTTGATACCCTCTACATCTCATAGGTCTGTATGGTAATGGCATTTTTAGTTAAATGCCATCCTTTATTTTCATTCAATACTTGGTAATTATTTTACAATACAAATTCCAACAGAAGAAGAGCAATATCTACCCAACAGACTCAAGCATGGAGAATCTCAGCAGAGTTCTAAATACAGTAGAATTCAGTAATAAGATATGAATAAATATGAAGGGCTGAACACATACGAGAGGGCTGGACAGGTTAACAGATATAATACAAAAAGCAGAACACAACACTGTCTCTAAAGTGATTAGACGAGGATTCCTATCTGCTTCTTAGGGCACTTTTACGTATGATACCTATTTTATTCTGCATATCTGAATTGTTCAATGGAATTCCAGAGTGACTCTCAGTCCATGTCTTCCCCACTTCTTAGGACAGTATGCTCATATTTACAGCAAGACATACGAAGCCAGTTTCAGCTTTGCTGTCGCAACAGATGGCGGCTAATTAACACAGATGCAGGTTGATGATAAAAGTGTCCACATTAATTTTACCACTATTTTGTTAATGTAATAGTACTTTTGTAGTACAAGAAGTATAATATGCTAAAAAAGCAGCTGTGTTTGTGGTGTTACTTAATAGCTTCCCTAAACCTACAGATCGTAAATGAAGAAAATGCTTTTGAAGCATAAAAAAATGTTTTCGTAAAAGAAATCCTATTGATTAGAAATAGATTTGGACAATAACTATACATCACTGCCTATGTCTGTTAACTCGTAAAAATAAAGATAGTTTAAAAGGTCCTTTGGAGGATAATCATAGAATAATGGCTTCTGGCTCCCTGAAGAGCCTTTCAGTTTAATTATTCCAATTGAAGCCACTCAGTTCTTATATGGCATCGCTCCAGAGAACCCTTTTCAGCACCTTAATATTAGGAATGTAGATGTAACTGCAAAGTGACTTAGTGACAATAGCAATGTGAGATTAGTCTCTTTGCTTCTAGAATAAGAGGGTAGAGGTTTTTTTCCCCCTCTAGGAACGCTTTAAGCTGAGCACTCACTTCCCTGGTGGTCTTAGCTTGACAGTTTGAATCATACGGTGCTGCTGTAGAGCAGGTGTGGAAGCAGGCGCTACCCGCTCCACCTCCCCAGCACTGCATTGAATTCTAGGTCAAAAGCCTAACAGGCTCTCCTCCCCCGGGGAGGCGTCCGGTCCTTTTATTCCTCTGTGAATCAGCGCCACATCTCAGCGCAAATAAAAAGCCATTAGTTCCCTTTTGATCCAGGAAATTGAATGGATCATAATGGGGATTTGCAGTGAAAAGCTGAGCATTTTTTTCCCCATCAGAATGAAAAGATGAGAGGTAACGCAAAAAAAGGCAGAAAAACTTTCTTCCTATTTGAGTTTTGTCACCAACGAGGTCGCGAGAGGTGGATGAGGGGGATGGTATGTGATGCACTTAGGTCTAATCGCAGGTGGCAAAGGGGGAATATTCAAATAAAGGCAAGCCACTCGCTTAAATTGAACGGTGTGACAGGTTTTAGATGCAGCCAGAGATGCTTTGTGAGCAGAAAGTGCTGCCTGTAATGATGTTTGTGGTGGCCTGCTGCGAGGCTGCAGTGCACACCTGGGTCACACTCAGATCTACTCGTGTGCCTCCGCTGTGAGGCCAGATAAAGTGGCCCTGGACAAGCTCGCTGTGATTGGTCATTAACAATCTGTCACACACCAGCGGTTCCAAGAAATAAGCTTGAGTTTAGATCTAGTTAAAAGAAACACTGGGAAAAGTACATGTAGCAGCGACAAAGTGACTGATGTGAATCACCACTCCTACTGCTTTCTTACCTTTGTTCAAGTCTGCAACCTCACAGAAAAAACTGTGAATGGAACTAATTATCATGAGCCGACCAGGGGGATCTAATTCTGGTCCTTTAATGTTCAGTGCTTTCTCTCTAACACTTCTGGTTGAGCTTCAGTTCATTACCATACTTAGTATTTGTGTTTGAGCAGGGAAATCACCTGGACTGTGGCCCATTAGGACCAGAACTGTGTAACCCTGCAGTGAACACTTGTTAGCGTACTGCAACAGCACCAGCATCAAACACACCTTGTTCTGTTAGAGCAATATGAGATGCAGTGCAGAACTGTGATTCAGTCCTGGGTAAGAAAGTTCTTTGGCATTAAACAAAGTGGGGTGCCTAAAACCTCTTTTAATGGAATAAGATCACTGTATTGTATGGCCTCAAGTGGCTTAATGCTTCTACAAAATATGATTACATTTTGGGGCAGCTGGTGACCTAGTGGTTAGGGAGTTGCCCCTGTGATCAGAAGGTCATGGGTTTGAAAGTGCTAATGTCATCGTTGCGGTCCCCTTGAGCAAGGTACCGCCCCACAATGCTCGACAGGTTGGCTGCAGCCCTCTGCTTCCTTTGGTGAATGGGTTAAATGCAGAGAAAGAAAGCGGGGAAGCAAACTACATAGAAATGAAAATACCGGCTCAGAACCCAAACAGATTATAGTATGTGTAACAATTAATGATTTTCCAGAATGCCAGATTTACAAAACTCAATGCACTCTGTTCTTAAGATAAGATAAGATAAGATAAGATAAACCTTTATTAGTCCCAAAAGTGGGAAATGTATTTTGTTACGGCAGAAAGTGGACAAAACAAAGTTAGGAGCAGCAAAAATGAGAGATTTGAGATTCACCCTGGCTTTACTGCTGTTTAAGGCAGATCAATTTCATGAGATGTTCACATGTATATTTTATGTACACTAATGTAACAGTACTTTATTTCGAGGAATTTCTGGACCATTTCTCTTGGTCTGTTCTGCAACTGTTCATATCGAAAAGAGGTTTTGAAATGACACTGAAGATGTCTTTCTGTCTTTATATCTTACAGTCTTTGTCTTACTGCAGTGTGTTGTGGAAATCTGCCTGAATGGCGCTATAAAATCAGCGTCCACCTGACGCAGCGTCTTGCCAAAATTCCAGGCCTCCACTGAATCAGACATGTGGTTCACTCGGCAGAGTTCCACACTGCCTGCCTGTCCATCCGTCTGTCTGTCTCCCTGTCTGTCTCTGACTCCAGGAGAGTCGACCCGTACAGTTTGCTGCCAAATTGCCATTCAGCCCAGCTGCCTGACACCAGCAGATCAAATCTCTGCTAACTGTAATTTCATAGTATTCTGAAACCATGGAACAATTGTCTGTCTTTCTGTTTCTCTCCCTCTCTCCACTCTCTCCACAGTGGCTGCTCTCTTTCAGACCCCCTGCAGTGAGAGATGGAATGTTGAGATTTCAGTCATAGTGAACGTGTGCCAGCAATGCCTTTGATACTGCTGGCTGCACTTTGCCTAGCATGCTAATCCTAACTCCCATATTCTCTCTCTCTCTCTGTCTCTCTCTCTCCCTATCTCTCTCTCTCTCTCTCTCTTTCTGTCTCTCTCTCTCTCTCTCTCTCTCTCTCTCTCTCTCTCTCTCTTCTCTGTTCTCCAGACAAACCAGGGAGCAGGAGACACCCCCAGACTTCTTCTACTTCTCTGACTTTGAGAGACACAACGCGGAGATTGCAGCGTTTCATCTCGACAGGTAGGCCTGCCCGCTCTGAAACACCTGCTGGGTGAATAGCAGAGGCGCACTCAGGTCCGGCCAGAGATGTATGCACACGTGTTCACATTTTATTCAAACGCCGCCCAATCTGCCTGTCTTTTCACTCTGTTCATACCTGCCTAACACCCACACACATATGGCCAGCAGCTGGAGCCTGGCTGTAACAACAGTTTACAGTGTTTACAATCTTTCTGCTTTGTTTCAAGAATCTTACTCGTATTCCATTACAACTAGAGACATGAGGGACACTCATCCTGTATATCCAATGTATGGATTTTCCATTTGCAGTCAGTCACTCAAGATACGTTTTGTGATTAAAGTCAGTTTCTTTAGTTTTGCACTGGATGGATAAGCTTTGGCAAGTTGTAACAGGTTTATATGATGACTGCTTATGTTCTTAAGTGGTTTCTGACATCCTGTGAAATACTGTTTTTATTAAAATGAACAAAAGCACTTTGAATTGTTAAAACAGTAGTAGCAGCTGAAGCTGTATTTTCTCCATACTTTTGGTAACCTTTATAGATATCCCCAGACGCCAAACATGTCTTTCGGGCCACATTTATACAAAGGAAAAATGGTGTAAATTAGATTTTTTTTACCAAACTGTTTCTTCAGACATGCTCTAGCTCTTTCAGTTGGCATGGTTAAACACAGACTGTTGGGACTCAGCCCAGTGCTCAGCCCAGTTGGTCTTTGGGCATTTGCGTGGGTTTGGCAAAAGCTGCCACATCCGTGCCCACACAAGTATCGATTTTAGGCAGGAGGAGGCTTCAGTCGGACCTAAAGAGCAACTTGGACCGCCGTTACACAACCTAGCCCCAACGGCTCCGATTCTCCATACGCCGCTTAGGCCCCATCACTCCAGCCCCCTGGCCGGCAGCCTGAAAAGCACTTAGCGAGATTGATCCGATCCACGTCGCGGTGACGTGAGCTCTGAGGATAACAAGGTGCATATGAGAGCAATCAAAGTTGGGAGAAGCTCCCTGCTGACTTTAACGAGGAAGCTCACAGAGAGGCCCTTTGTGTGGGACAGGCGTTGATTGAGCTTGTTTAGACCAACTTTATTTTGACCATGTGTTTTTTTTTCTGTTCGCCGAATCCAGCACCTGTAGAGTTAGCACCTGTAGGCCAGAGCATGTGGGAAAAGTGATTTGGGGCTAATATATCGACAAAAGGGATGCCTATACAGAACTACTTTGCTGAAAAGATGAACAGAAGACAGTGGACCAGTAGACCTTTAGATTGGAATAAAGCAGGGGTCACCAACCTTTTTGAAACTGAGAGCTACTTCATGGGTACTGAGCCATATGAAGGGCTACCAGTTTGATACACCAGAACAGAGTTTGATACACTAGAACAGAGTTTACCTAAACGTATCTAAATGTAATGTATGATAAACATGTGTTAAAGCCTTATTTTAGATATCGTTACTTTCTAATCTATATGGATGCAGATGTGATTAAAGAAGAAAAGCAACAGGATCAAATTAAATGATAGATGCTGTTCACTTGTGGTTCTTGGACACATGAGCAGTGGTCCAACGGGCACCACACTCATGTGGTCCAACAGGCACCACGTTGGTGACCCCCGGAATAAAGTAACGCATCCCAAGCATTAGTCCACTTTATTCTCCCTCTGCCATCCCTCCATCCCTATTCTGTATGTTGTAGTCCTGTGCCAGTACCCCCGTATGGCTGACAGACTGTTCATGCACAGCCAAGTCTCCACACTGGGCTCTTTGTCATCAGCCTCCAGCATGACTTGGTGGCTTTGTAGCCCCCGAGTGGCTTCATCTTGCAGGCTTGGGTTTCTGTCCCTCAGGGGCCCAGGGCCTGAGCCAGAAAACCAGACTTTAAAGCAAGAGTCAGCTTTGCATTATTTCTCTCCAAACCCCAAATACAGTCAATCAGCCAAGGCATGTTTGGTGTCACAAGTTTGCTTCTTTAGTTTTGCTGAACACTGTTAAAGTGAACCTTTCCTACAGTTTAAATGCATTTTATACTTTGTCTTGTTGCCGATTTATGACATTTGTCAAGTCAAGTAGATTTGCATGGTTTTAGTGATTTTGTATGATTTTTAAAGTGACTTCTGTTTCAATTGACTGCATTTTTTGTGACATACTCAAAGAGGTCCAGTCTGAAACACTCTTTATAACTTCATTGCGAATAGGTGAAGCTAAATGGAAAAGGGGAATTCATGTAAATGTGTTGTTTTGTTTTTTTTAATGACAAAAATATGTGGACCGTATGGACAGAGAAAGTAAAGGAACATTTTAACACCTTTAGCACCTTTGCCAATATCCAGTATTGATCTCTTTCATTTAAAAAGCAGGAAAGGTTTGGTTTTCTCAATATGGGCATTTTAAGTAGATCTCTTATACAGACTTGGTTATGACACAATAATCAATAAAAGCTGACAAACTGACAAAATTCAGACTTCAAACAAATATCTTTAGCTGTGTGACATAGCTTTGTCCCAGCTTGTAGAAAAGTCTCTCTGTTAGCCACATTATCCTCGTAGCTTCAGTATAAAATACAGACTCTGGACTCTGTGAAACATGTCTTGGCTGGTCGATCACATTTGAGGGAAGGGGAAGATTGTGTAAATTTGTTTGCGTCGCGGGAAGATGGGAGTCGTCCTCTGGGGCTGTATGTGGCCAGACGTTGAAGGCCAATAAGCAGACCTTTAAAAGGCCATTAAGTAGCAATCAGGGAGGTGTCATAAAGTGGATATGTTATGAATTGGCTCACGTGCCGAGACGAGGCTGCGACAGCTGCTGTCGGCGACTGGAAAAAATCATTAAATCATTATGCAGTCGGTTTGAGAAATTGCCCCTTATTTCCATAGATCTTCTGCGCTCTGTAAATCTGTGCAGTTATTACTTGATGAAGCTCACACAGAGATTACAGGTCCAATTGCTATGTAATTAGCATGCTGATTGTGTTTAATTAACAGTGAGACAAATTTACAGTATTACAGCTTCAGTATCCAGTAGTTTTCATAGTTACGTGAAAGACCATAATTGGGGCAAAAGTTGGGCTGAGCTTTGTGGGACAGCTTAGTAGAGCTTTTTTATTCTTCTAGAAATGATCTCATATCTCATCTGGGACAATACCTACATAGTACTCGAGCATGCATTTTTTAAGTGTAGCATTTTACCCTTACAAGAATTATTCTGTTTGTTTTGCTCTGTTTTTAAAATCCATTTGCATAGTTACAGTGAGATGTCATGAATTACATTTACATTGAGTTTACACCAAGCAGCCATAACATGAAAAACCACCTGCCTAATATTGTGTTGGGTCCACTTGGGCTGACAGCTCTGACCTGTCAAGACAAAGACTTCTGAAGGTGCGCTGTGGTATCTGGCACCAAGACATTAGCAGCAGATCCTTTAAGTCCTGTAAGTTACAAGGTGGGGCTTCCATAGATCATACTAGTTTGCACAGCACATCCTACAGATGTTCAGTAGAACAGAGATCTGGAGATCTGGAGAAAAGTCAGCGCCTTGAAGTCTTTTGTCACTTTCCAGAGCGATATTGGCAGTGTAACAGGGCACATTATCCTGCTGAGACCACAGCCATTAGGGAATAGATTTGCCAGGAAAGGGTGCAACAATGTTTAGGTAGGTGGTACCTGCTAAAAGTACTGTCACAGAAGTCAGAACTGCTTGGTTCCATACGCTTGCCCACTTTTCTGCTTCCAACACACCAGCTTCAGAAACTGACTGTTCACTTGAGGCTTAAAAAATCCCACCCTTTGACAGGTGCCTCTGTAACGAGGTAATCAGTGTTATTAATTTCACCTATCAGTGGTTTTCGTGTTATGGCTGATCAGTGTACATTTTGCAGCGACAACGTCTGCTCTTTCCATTTGTTTCTACGTCAAGCAGATCAAAAACAAAGACGATGAGTATGTTTTCTCTTGACGCAAAACGGGAGTGAACTTTTCACCCATAAAATATTTCTTATTAATTATATTTTAATTGTAAAAACATATTTCTTATTCTTATCTATCTATCTATCCATCTATCCATCCATCCCTTTCTCGCTCTCTCTCTCTCTCGCTCTGTGTGTGTGTAGGATTCTGGATTTCCGGCGTGTTCCCCCAGTGGCCGGCAGGCTGGTGAACATGACGCGGGAGATCCGGGACGTGACCCGCGACAAAAAGCTCTGGCGGACATTCTTCATCTCCCCAGGTATCAGCATGCGCCTTCCTTCCTTCCCATGCCTCGGTCCCCTTATCCCAGCCAGCCTTTTCTCCCTGCCCCTCCCCAAAGCAGGGGCTGGTGTACCGGAGATCTGCAGTGGCCTGGGCTATTCATGACCTTTATCTGAATAGCAATGGGCAATCAGTGCACACCAAGTCTCCAAGTGGTTTTAGAATCAAATTTCACCCATCTAATGGGTGGCGCTTCTTAAACTGAGGCATGCACAAGCATTTCTTCTCTCATTAATGGAGCTAATTATCACAAATTATCATTAGCGCACTGCGTCAATTTTTCTGGGAAAAAAGCAAAAAAGGCTCCCTTTTCCCCCAAAGGTGTCGTGTCAGAAAACCTCTGTCACTGTAATTAATCATAAACTAAAGCCTCTTCAGCGAAACCCATACGAGGCAGCGCAGTTCACTGACATCAGCCCATCACGAACAGGCCAATCTGCTAAAGGTCAGAAGACTCTGCACAGCATTTTTTACCCAACGGCTATCAGCACTTGCGCATTTTCCGAGAAAAGGCCTCATGCTGGGCAGTATGACTGCTATCAGATGTGTCTGCAGTCAAAGAGATTATGGTAATAACTGGGACTCACATAGCTGCCAAGAGTTTAACTGTGACCCAACCTTCAGTGATCTTAGTCCATTCAAGAGTGTTATATGACCAAACTCAGTGACCTCAAACCACCTGTAAAAGCATTCTCTCTGCCATCAGATTACAGTGAGACTCTCTCTCTCTCTCTCTCTCTCTCTCTCTTTCTCACACTCGCTCTCTCTGGTTATTTGCCTAGCCCAGTCTGCTCAGTCTCCTCTTTTCTACACCTTTTAAAGTTTAAACCTCTATAAACCTTAAACCGGCTCTCTTACTCCCTTCACAGCCAACAACATTTGCTTTTACGGAGAGTGTTCGTACTACTGCTCCACTGAGCACGCTCTGTGTGGAAAGCCTGACCAGATCGAGGGCTCACTGGCCGCTTTCCTGCCTGACCTCGCCCTGGCCAAGCGCAAAACCTGGAGGAACCCATGGAGGCGCTCCTACCACAAGCGCAAGAAAGCTGAGTAAGGTTTTTTAAAAAAAATTTCTGTTCTTCCTTTGCCCATGCTGTTTTCTCTTTTTCTTTTTTGTTTTCATTGCACTATTATTTTTTGGTACCTTTCCTTTTTCACCTTTTTTCCTTACGTTTCTATCACTACTTCATTTCCTGTTTCATTTTCTCTGTCTCCTTTTTTTTACTTCCTCTTTTTTTCTCTGTCTTCGGTTCTCTTCTTTTATCTTTTCCGTGCTCTATCACAGGTCACCACACACCACCTCACATCTTCATTAAACTCCCAGACTGCCTTTATCAGCAAAAATGGAGTGTAGCACAGCTCCAGGAAGGCAGCCGTCTAGGCTGAGACAATGGGCCATCCTCCCAGAGATGCCAGCTTTAACCGGACGGTCCGAGGCCGATCACATCAAACACGATGCAAAACTGCTGACTAGGTGTTTGAAAAGAACATATCTCACAGTTTTGCTGCCTTTACTGATTCGCTTGTGAGAGAGAAGAGAGGGAACTCATCATTCTTTCTCTTTATACAAAATGCATTCTCCTCTGTATTCATGAGAAAGGCTCTGTATACTCCCTCTGCATCCAAAGCAGAAGGCCTGCACTGAAAAAAAAAAGTGCTTCGAATTTACTTTGTTCAGTTGTGTATGTCGGGTCCACGTGAACTAAGCACACCATCACAATTATTGCCTTTCATTTACTCTCTGTTCAAGGTGAAGTCTATTTATATAACAAAAATGTGCTTTACAGAAATAGACTACAGAATACAAAGAAATAGAATAAAATAATGGAATTAAACATGGAAGAACACTGTAGACCTGCAGTAGAAGTGCAGTAGAAGGCAGAGGAGAATATAGCAGTTTTAGCAGTTTTTCAAAGCTAGAGTTGGAGCAGATCTGATACTGATTGGCAGTTTGTTCCAGCAGTGAGCTGCATAGTGACCGAATGCCATTTCATTATGTTTAGTTTCAGCTCCTTTCACCACTAGCTGAAAAGCTCTTGCAGATCTAAGACCTACCAGGAATATATACTTCAAACATAGCAGAGATGTATTGAGCGACTTGTACTTTGAAATCAATTCTGTACTGAACTGGGATCAGTGTGAGGACCTGATAATGTGCTCTTTTTTCTTGGTTTTGGTTAGAACTCTGAGCTAGAGCTGTCTAAATAAACAGCTGCAGCTGTTAATAATAGTGCATAATACAAAATGTCATGATTTCTTGCACAACTGTAAATGAAGTTAAGCCAAAAAACTATTTTTTCCACTGTGCATAGCACTCTATCGTTTTGTAAATATCATATTGTGCCCTTAATTCCATTGCTGCATAGACTGTCATCCACATTCATGTCTGTTGTTAGAACCAACCATAGCTTAAAAAAAAGCACTGGTTTGCAAGAGTAGTGTTTAGTGTAGAGGTAAAGTCACCTGTGCTTGTTCTTGCTCAGGTGGGAAGTGGATCCAGATTACTGTGATGAAGTCAAGCAGACTCCACCCTATGACCACGGCACACGGCTTCTGGACATCATGGATATGACCATTTTTGACTTCCTCATGGGTGAGTTTCACTCCTGTTTAAAAACATGATCCAAAATAACAATTAATTTAAGTAGAATTACAACTTGCTCTGGCAGTAGATGCAACTTCTCAGGGTTAATGCAATTTAAACAATAGGCAGGAGGCCTAGTGGTTAGGGAGTTGCCCCTGTAATCAGAAGGTTGTGGGTTCAAATCCCAGGACTGCTAGTGGCACCTCTGCTCCTGGGCACTGTGTTCTTGGCTGCTCGTTGCTTCACTTGGGTTAATGGGTTGAAAGAATTTCACACTGTGGTATGTTTGCATTTAACAAAATGGACACTTTACGCAAACATGAAAAGACTGAAATTTTCTATATGTCTGTTTTTTCTTTCTCTTTCTCCATCCCTCTATTCCTTTTGGACAGGCAACATGGACCGTCACCATTATGAGACCTTTGAGAAGTTTGGGAATGAGACATTCATCATCCATCTGGACAATGGCAGAGGGTGAGCCATGTTCAGCATCCTTCCATCTAGCCATGCAGTGCAGTGAACCCAGACGGAGCAAGCTTGTTCCTCATGTACCTCCACTTTATACTAGCAAAGCTAATCCGAAACCATGGAAACTGGGGGATCCTTCAAGCAAAGTGAATATGTATGTTGTCAGCGAAGGTCACATCTCAGCTGATAATGTATGTACTGCTGAAGGCTGGGTGTGAAAGTCAGCGTGTGAAGATCCATGGTGTAGACGAAAGCACTGTTGTTCTGTACAAGTGCAAAAGCTTTTACACAAATTATTTAGCAGCTCTAAGATAAGACAAATTATGGACCAAAAATTCAGCTGAAAATTGCTACTCAAGCGTGTCTCCAGGGCAGAATTTGATTCATTCATCAACTGAGCAGTTACTGCTGCTTTTCAAGGTTGTTGGGTCTGCATAGAAAGTAGGCCACACTACAGCACTCGTACAGAAACTGGGGGTTCAGAGCTTTGCTCGAAAGCATAAAGGTAATACTCAAGGGTGTTGGATCTGTATCCTTTAGTGCCTGGCATCTGATTTGAACTAGCAAATCTCTCATTCCTTGGGTGTAGGTCTCACTAAACTCTCCTCTTTCAACAATCTGAGCTGTTTCTAATTCTTCGTTTTTCACACCCCACAGGTTTGGAAAATACTCTCATGACGAAATGTCGATCTTGGTGCCTTTGAGTCAGTGCTGCAGGTGAGATTTCATAAAGATTTTCTAAATAAATTTTATCCTTTTCATCAAATTCAGGCAATCATTTTTGGTGTCTGATGTTTGCTTATTCCGTTTTGTTCTGGGGCAAGGGGGCTAATTTAGCTCATTTTAGTTCATGAAAACATATTCCTGCTCAAATTCAAGATTTGTAAACTGCTTGCCTAAATTGTCACTTGCGTTAAAGCTGCCCTGTTATTAAGATTCCCATATTAGAACAATAGAATATGTTTATTGTAATTTATTGCTGATAGTTAATGTCGTACTGTTGCTCTTTATGTGCAAAAATAGTCAATTCATTTTAACCTTTAGAATTACACAGATTGTTTTAGTCTTTAATACTGATTTGTGCTCTGTTCTAAGTCTCTGTCCTTTAAAACAGTGGTCCCCAAACCCCGGTTAACATCCACGTTTTTTTTTTCTGTGCAGCCCGCGGACCGGTACCACATGACCCACGGCCCGGTACCCGT
>JBBPDC010000028.1:9218872-9231745 GCA_037974485.1 Hemigrammopetersius urotaenia
AATATCCCCATTTTATGCGTATCATTTATTTGTATAATATACGTATATTTATCTGCCACTCCTTAAAGGCCGGGCCGCGAACATAGTTTCTGATATTAAACCGGTCCGTGACCAAATAAAGGTTGGGGACCACTACTTTAAAACACTTTATATTGAAACACTGTATATAACTTTGTTGTGAATGTGCAGAGCTGGGCTGATGTTGGTTGAATAGACAAATATGTGTAAATGTTTGGTGTTTGTGATATCACAAAGTATATTTAAAATTACCTCATCATATGTGGATATATGGACACTGTGGCACCTACTAGCCATAACGGTCTTGGACTAAAAATGTTTAGGAATTGCAGCCATCACCAAACAAAACAAAAGTGTATTCTTACACTAGCATAGATAGCCTGTGGACATCAGTGGAGAAACGTGTATGAAGGTTTGGGCGTACTTTTATTATAGTGGGGTAAGCTCTCATTTCACACCATTTCCTTTTCTTGCCTCACTTTTCACTCTAATTATTTTTGGCTCTCTCTCATTCTCTCACTCTTTGTTCCCTCTTCGCTATATCAGGGTGAGGAGGTCTACCTACCTTCGGCTGCAGCTGCTGGCTAAAGAGGAGTACCAGCTGAGCTCTCTGATGGAGGAATCTCTCCTGCGGGACCGCCTGGCCCCCATCCTCATCAAGCCACACCTGCAGGCTCTGGACCGCCGCCTGCGCCTCGCCCTTAATGTTCTAGCCGAGTGCGTGGAGAAGGAGGGCTACTCCACCGTGGTGGAGGACGACCTGGAGCCCCAGCCTGCCGCTGCTCCCCTCCATCAGGCCCCCAGAGCCAGGTAGTAGGGGCCCCAGGACCTGAAGCCCACCAGCCTCGGTGCTTGTCAGGACACGCCTGCTACGAGCCACAGGCTTGCACCCGAGCCACAGCTTTGAATTCAGTGAATTCCGAGACTTGCTGCAAACGCCTCCAAACCGAACAGCCCTGCATACATGTCCATGTGTTGTATGTCCACAGATACCAGACATGGGAGTTCTTTTCTTTAGAGAGGCTTTAGACCTGCAGCATTACAGAAAAGAGGTCCATTTTCAGTTCTTTTGATGGTACCAATGATACTTTGGA
The DNA here is from genome assembly GCA_037974485.1 of Hemigrammopetersius urotaenia. Classification (NCBI taxonomy): domain Eukaryota; kingdom Metazoa; phylum Chordata; class Actinopteri; order Characiformes; family Alestidae; genus Hemigrammopetersius; species Hemigrammopetersius urotaenia. The sequence continues at coordinate 9,219,985 of JBBPDC010000028.1, forward strand.
CTTTTTTTTTGCCTTCAAAGGCCAAGGCTTGAGGTTTTTTTTATCTGTGATGGAAGCTGCAGTACATACTGTTTTGTTACATCCTGCTTTTTATTCTACAGTCTATCAGAAATAATTTATTACTTTTGCATATTTATCTTGGAGAGTCATTTCAGTATATTAAGTAACCTGAGTGTACAGCAGGTGTGCAAAAGTCTACGTGATGTACAGTAGATTTTTACTAAAGAAACGGGGGCAGAGAATCATTAGGTGGAGGGAGTTTGCGGGGAGAAAAGAAACGAATACCGTTTATGTAGTCCTGTTCGTATAAGACTTATATCTATGGCTGCTGATCATATTGTATGTAGCCAACTGTTGCGGCGCTCTGTGTGAGATCTTTTACATAAGGGTGTATTGAAGCTTTAAGAGGAGTACTGCAGTGCGGTGCTTCTCCTGTGACGACTTACTCAACTCCTCTCCTCTTCGAGTCTGACCTGATTTGGGTTTCCTGGCCTCCGGTCGCTTTCGGCACCTTTCACGGAGACTTCGTTAAATTGGATATTGTGCAATCCGACGTCGAGAGGGTTTTTTTTTTTCTTGTTTGTGAGCTCATCTTTCATTTTGGTATATTCAGCAGTGGAGTGTGTGCCTCATTTGGGGTTATTCAAAAGGGTTGGAACTTGGTAGGGACTTGCTGGAGGAACAGAGAATGACACTGATTGGTGTTTTTTGTTCCGCCCGCTGTCTCCGACCCCATGCTGAACGCACCTGTTTCCCCAGCATGGGCAGCTTCCTCGCTCCCTCAGATGCACCACTCGGTAATTCTGTGTCCTCTTTGTCACCGCACACAGGCTATCTCATCATCTCTCAGTGGCTGCTCTCTCACGGCCCATGGTGCAGTCACAGAGAACCAATCAAAGACGGTACATGGTTTGAAACAAACCTCTGACCCCTGTTATTACATCGCAGGCCATTTCACAAGAAGGCATCCATTTCCTCATTCACACTCACCTGTCTTGATTTTGTCTCATTCTGCCACTTAGAAATTATCAAGCAGAAACGATCCATTCTGCCCCAGTGTACATAAAAAATCTTTGTGTATTTTGTACAATAAAACAAAAGGCCAGTTCGCTACAGTTGTTAGTTGATTTTTTTGAATACTTCAGTCTTAAGTTATAGTCATCGCAGTCAAAACACTCAAAGCCGCATTCGTTACAAGCGTTCTATTCTGCTGATTTTACCTGCTTAAAGTGTCAAATTCTCCGATATTGCTGATGGATTTTTGTTCTCAGTTCTCAGAGGGGGGCTTTCTCCTAAACTATGGCCAAAAAAGGCAAGAGAGTGCCTTTACCATTTCCACAGGGGCAGCTGACTGTCCGTTCAGCTTCAAACGAGACTCTTTACTGACACACGGCAACTTTTTTGTTTGTTTGTTTAAAGAGCAAGATGAATTATTTTCAAAATCGAGCTATTGCAAGACACTCAGTGCAATTGTGTGTTGTGTTTGAAAGCTTCTCTTTATTATTTATTAATGTCTAAGGGTGATACATTTCTGCAAAATTGTTTCCTTTTTTTTTGGTTACTTTTTCTTTTATGTTATTTTTGGAATCTTCCTCCTGAAGTCCCTGTTTCTGATTACCATTGGGAGGTATGACAGTAGAAAGGGAAGAGTTGAGGCGTGTGTATGTGTGTGTTTCTGTGTAAACTCAGTGCCTGTGCAATGCTAGAGATACTTGAATGTTTTGGGATTTGTCACAAATGGACCTCTGAACCCCCTGGTTCTGGACCCCGGATTCAGAAGCCCGGGGGTTAGGGGGGTTTGCGGGGCTTCTAAGCAGGGAGAAGGCATGATCACAGTGGGCTTTCGGAGGCCAAATCTGGCCCAGAATATCTCCCTGCTCTTGCATTGTGTATGTGTACATATCTATAAATACTGTACGTAGAACCCAAGAGGCTGTTCTTAACAGTCAAAATGCTTCTGTTTTTTTTTCTCTCTCTCTTATGCATTGTTACTGTGACGACTTGTTTGCAAAATGATAAAGGTGTGCAATAAAAGAAGTGCAGCTGTTGAACACAGTTTGTGTGCCGTGCAGCAGCAGAGACCTGAACCCCGCCCTTTCTAACCATGCTGTGGTTGCTCTTTGAATAGTTTAGTCTAATGAAATAATGTTTCCTTACTCAAAACGGTACTGGTCCGCTAGTGTACTTATATGGAGAAAAGTATTGGGACACCTGAACATTACACCATCAGGAACTTTAATGACATAGCATTCAAGTACATGGACTTTTAAATGGAGTTGGTTCCCCCTATGCAGCTATAACTGCTTCCACTCTTCTTGGAAGGTATTCCTTAAGAGTTTGGGGTTTCTGTGGGAATTTGTGTCCATTATTTCGGTAGAGAAGTTATCGGGTCAGGCACTGATGTTGGACGAGAAGGCCTGGCTTGCAATCTCTGTGTTTCTCCCAAAGGTGTTGTATGGGGTTGAGGTCAGGAACCCATCCCCCTCAAGTCAGCCAAGGGAGAAAGAAAAGAGTGTCTTTATGGGGTAGAATTACAAGAGGGCAAGGCAAGTTCTTCCACTCCGAACTCATGCTATAATAGAAAAGTTTCTTCCCCAAACTGTGTCACCAACGTTGGAAGCAAACTTTAATAGTCTAGCCTATTGCTCAGTGTGTGACAAGTGTGTACAGTTTGAAGCAGGGCTTGATTTGTCAATGATGAGGCCTCGTAATACTGAGTGACTAAGGTCCTGGAACACGTGTGCATTAAAAAGGTGCATCAGAAATGTGGCTCAGTGTAGGGCTATATGTTGATATAAAAGAGTCTTTAAGCTCAGCATCATTGCTTTTTGGAGGATGAACATTTACAGCATTCGTAAGTGATAAACAGCATGTTTGTTCTTATTGCTGCTATTTCTGACATGCATGCCATGGCATTAGATGATACAGCATGCTGCTTTACTGTCTGTTTTCACATTTTGTTATTTTATACATTCATTTCTGATGATTGTAATGTCTTTTAGTTATGCAAATTAAGTGTGGATCAGATTTATACATGCACTTTACACAATGACAGTTCATATTCTTTCATTTAAAAAGCAAGCAGGTCTTTGCTGATTTGAAAAACATTTCTTTTAGGGCAGCAGGCAGTTAACAGAAATGTAATGGGTGGTCCCTAACCCCTGACCCCTGCTGTTTCAAAGTGAGCGTGGTCTCTGACCATGAGGTTCAGCAAAGCTAAACAGAAGCTTATACCACATATTCAGCCATGAGGAGTCTGATGGAAAATCATTCCCTAATGCGCTAATCCCTAAAGCGCTCCATCACTCAAACAAACTCCGCTGCTTTATCCTCTACTCAGAATGGAGTGCGTCTTTCAGCCGACTACCAGGAGAGACAGCAATGTCACTGTGACCTTAAAGAGAAAACATAAGTGCATCAGAGCACGACTGCTGATGCAGGCAGACGCACTTAATGCTCCTAAATGGTTCCTGGCTTGACATATGGTTCTAAGAAATAGCATTAACTGCCACAGAAGCTTTGCATTATTCGGTTCTTACACATTTCCTTTGCAATAAAGGATCATCAATTATTTTATGGGATCGCTACAAAGAACCCTGTTTGCCAGCTTTTTAAGAGTATCCACTGCACTCTTTGCACTGTATTCCGGACGTTACTCTAATGCTTTACAAAATCCATTCTGGCCCCGCTTAACTTTGCTGTTGTAACTAGTTGTAATTCATGGTTTTGACCACCAGGTGGCTGTGCAGGCTTCCTTAGCACACCGAATAAATTCGTTTTTTTCTCACTCATTTTTGAGGCGACCCTCACTCTTGAAGCAGTTCTAAAATCAGTAACGCACTTCCTCACATATGTCAGCATTTCTCATTGTGTTCGTGTGCATTTCTGTTGTTCCGACATTTATTTCACAACTAAAGACGTTTTGTCATTGTGGTGATGCATTTCTCTTCTGACTCTTGACAGCTCATCAAAACAGTTTCTATTTCTGTCCATCAGAACACCTCTCACTCGCCTCCATGCTCTCATGCATTGCATGATTTCATTCAAATCACTTTACACTTTTTTCATACATGTACGATGGAGTAAGTGTCAGTGTCAGTGTCTGCCCTCCAAACTGAAAGGAAATGTAAACACGTGTCCTCAGAAGAGGTTCAACTGAAACAGATAGAAACATGCTCTCAATCTTGTGTTACAGCTGCATGGCAGTATATAGACATGTAAGCCCATGTGATGCCCAGGTTTCGTGTTGTTGAAGATGGAGTACGAAGACAGTGTCATGCTGGTGCCAGGCTTTGTGAGAGGACACAGTGTGGCAAGGCGGAGAGGAGCACACATATGATGTGTATAAGACAGGGGCAGGGAGAGGAGCAAATAGGTATCAGAGTGTCTAATGAAATAACGGCAACAGCTGTGGTCTATGTTATCAACCAAGGCCGAAGATGGTTGATGAGTTCACAGAAAAAGTAATGTGTTAAAAACATTTACGCTGATTAATTGCATGCCATGGTGACTTTTTTAAATCAGGGGCATTTGAACCAATTTTAAAGTGGAAGGGACATACTACATATATATATATATATATATATATATATACCACAAATACCTGGTTCAGCTCAATTGAAACTACATTAGATTAAATCTGGAGCTGCTAATGGAGTTTCACAAATGCAGAGTTTCTTGTTTGTTTGCATTTCTAATGTTAATTAATGGCATTAAACAGTCTAATAAGTCTAAAACTTACAGCACAGAACTGTAGGCTACTGTATATACCTATACACATATATGCATACATATATACAAAGAGTGTGTCTGTGTCAAAAATTACTATATTGTAATTGAAGCTTTTTGTTAGTTTAATTGCAGCCAAAAAACCTTCCTAAGACTGAGACTGAAAGCTTCCTATGCTGAGAAAGATAAACATCTGCCTCATCGAAGTCATCACTAGCACGATTAGATCTGAAACATCCTCTGCCGTCTCCAGGCAACAGTTCGCCTGGCCAGGTTTAAGTGCAAGCCAAGCTGTAAGCAAAGCCAAGGTGTAAAAGCTCTTTATTACATGTCTTTCTATCAAATTCTTTGAAGACTCCTACTTGTGATTTATTACACTTGACGAACATACTTTACTACAGGATATTGCAAAACTATTATGTATAACACAGTACTTCCAAAACATCATAGAGTGGTGCAAAAGTGATGGTTGTAAAAGTAATATACAGTGCTGTATAACTTATGGTTTCCTCTTGTATTGCTAGGGAAAACAAGAGGAGAAGATATCTTGTCTGAATTCTGTCTTTTGTCCAGCTGCTGAGTATTGTACGTCCACTTGGTGGCACTATTTGTTCATTGTATGGTGTTGGATTCAGAACCTAGGTGCGTAACCACGCCCACGGAATAAATCACGCGCAGCTGATATATACCGCTCGGTCTCTCTCTCTCTCACACACACACAGGTCTCAATTTACTCTCTCTCACACACACACACACACAAACATTATATGGACAAAAGTGTCGGGACACACCTGTTTTTTTAGGGTTTTTTAGAGCCTTACAGCCAGTGAAGGACAATCTTAATGTTTCAACACACCATGTGGACACAGTTTGGGGAAGAACCTTTTCTATTCCAGCAAGGTCTATAAAGACGTGGTTGGGTGAGTTTGGTGTGGAGGAACTTGACTGGCCCATTTACACCTTTGGGATGCAACCATTTATTTTAACAGCTGTCTGTGGAGTTGCTTTTAAAAACATGAAACAACTCACAAGTCTGGATTCGATAACTGTGACCAATTCTAACTTGGTATGGACGTCTCAGGATTTAATTACTTTACGTAACTGGAACCACTCAGAATGACTTGGCTTAACCATCGACCAACAACTGGTTTGATTCCCCCTTAGGTATTTTCCACCCCATTAAAATCGAGCCTAAGCAAACATTATACACTTTTGCATGCGCCAGCATAAACTATCTCACTTGGCCACAGATCATAGGCCCGGCCTCAGCTGATGACACACCTCGAAGTGATCACTTTCCAACGGGTTTCACTTCTTCCCCTCACAGATGAAATCGCTTAGGAGCTGGCGGTGAGTGCAGCGATGCAATACATTAACAACACATATGTCAGAAGTCCAAATTGGCTGTTTAATTTTACAGTGTTGTTTGGTTATTGAATTTGAGGAGAGCGTGCTGTGACAATGATAAATTAAAGCATAAACAGCGTAAACAGGCCATGCATATTCATGAGGGAAACAGGTGGCGTGATTCCGTAGTTTTTGATTAATATTATTTATGAGGCATATTTACATGCTAACAGCCGAGAGGCTGCGATATTGTGCATATTGACACCTAGAGATGGTGTGTGATGATGAAAAACACACATTAAGGCTGTAAGTCATGTATATATTTTTACACAATTAATAAAATGTAGAAATCTTTATGCAAACAAGACAAAGATGTGGTAGACTGAGGCTGCTTTTACAGAAGGTGGAACTATATCGTGGTTGGCCAGTTGGTCTATGTATAAATAAAGCAATGACTGAAATACTGTCAATTGATGATGAATGATAATCATAATTATGATGATTACAACTCTATCCCTGAGGTCACAGGCAAACTAGAAAAATGACAGATAGATATAAAACAAACAGTAGTTTATATATAGATAGATATAAAAAATAAATTAAGTTTTAAAAAATAAAGCAATTAACTTTATTATATTTTCACATGTAATTTTCCTGTGGCCTTATAATCAATCTATAATGCCTTCATAGCACAATCTAGTGAGTTAAAGTGACAGTCCATGTTTAACATACGATTCTTGTGGGAATTGTTCCATTATTCCTGAAGATCTGTTCATTCAGTACAAGCATTAAGTAACACGAGCATGTTTCTGTAAGTCCACGTGGTGGCGCTTTTAGTTCATTGTAGGGTGCTGGATTCAGAATAAACACGAAATAAATCACAAGGCAAGTTCATATACTGCTCTCGCTCTCTCTCTCTCTCTCTCTCTCTCTCTCTCTCTCTCGCTCTCTCTGATAAGCTATCTGCTGTGGAGCGAGCAATAATAAAAAATAATTTGAAAGATTGTGAGATTCAGTCTGCGTCCCATAGACCGTCTCTGAGGAGAAGTCAGTTCTGCTTGTTCTCCACTAGATGGAGGAGTTACCGTGTCGCTGGGACATACACTACATGCACAAAAGTATTGGGACGCATTGACCATTACACCAACCGGGATTTAATGACATTCCATTCAAATACACAAACTTTAATATGGAAGTCGGATCCCTCTTTGCAGCTATGAAAGCTTCCGGTCTTCCTAAAATGCTTTCCTTAAGATTTTATAGTGTTTCTGTGGGAAATGTGTGCCCATTTATTCTGTAGTGCATTTACCAGATCAGATACTTGGGTCTTGGATCTTGGATGAGTAGGCCTGGCGCGCAATCTCCGGTCCAGTTCATCCCAAAGTGTTGGATGGGGTTGAGGTCATGGCTCTGTGTGGGCCAGTCAACACCATGTCTTTATGGGCACAGTCATGCTGGAATAGAAAAGGGTCTTCCACAAAGTTGTGTGCATGCCGTTGCCAAAAAATGTCTTGGTATGCTGAAGTATTAAGATCGCCCTTCACTTCAAGTAACCCCTGGAAACCCTGAAAAACAAGTGTCCCAATACTTTTGTCTATATAGTGTCCACATAGGCTACGTTTAGCCCTAAAGTGCTGAGTTTTACCCTTCTGAACGACACACGGCTCTGCCGTTAATGCGTTTATTAGTGAGAGACAGTGTGCCAGATCTAATATAACACGCTAATATAATATCCCAGACCAAGGTCCCGGTGTGTGTCTAAGGGAAGAGGACAAACACACAGCCAGATAAACGGGGCAACACCGTGCTCGTCCTCTCCCACCCCCACCCCCCCCTCCTGCAGTTTCATTCTCATGCATACCTGCGTCTGCAACCTTTCCTGTTTGTGACGGGCTTTTCATCTCGTCTAGCTGTGGCCGGTGACCACTGTCCTCCGTCTCCATGGCAACAGCGAGCATCCCTTCCACACACACACAAAGACACACACACACACACATAGACAGACACACATGCGCCCGCACACGCGCACACACATGCACACACTTGCGCGCGCACTCTCTAACACACACACACACACCTTTCCTGCTCATTGATCGTGTATTCCGGTTGGAGCGAGTGACCCCAGCTCACCCCTCCTTTGCTTAAAGCCCCCGCAAGGTCGCGCTGCTCATTACCCACCTCCCTTCATCCGAGCTGCAGCCCATAAACACACAGAAATAAAAGTGCCCGCGTCTCTAACCGTCCGTCCGCATCACTGCGGGGAAAAAACGCCTCTCTGAAACAGCTCAGCACCCGGAGTGCTCACGACCTCACACCCTCACCCAGACAGCTTCAGTCTGAAACATCAGTCCAGAAAAGAGAGTCACGTTTAAATCACGCATTTTAGAGCCTCGTGTTCAGCCGTGGGGTCTAATGGGACTTATTTTAGACCGCACTCTGAACAGGCGGATGAACACGTGCCCCCAGGGCTGCCCCGACTTCTGCTGCAATGTGCAATGCCAAGGTGTAAACACCATCCTGTCTGTCTGCCTGTCTGGGTGTCTGTCTGTCTAACTCTGTCTGTCTGTCTGTCTGTCTGCCCATCTATCTATCTATATATCTATCCATCCATCTATTTATCTTTCTGCCAATCTATCTGTCTCACTGTCTGTCTGTCTGATTACCATGTTATTTTGATAGTTCAGAACCCTCCAAAGATGTTTGTTCTCTCTCTCTCTCTCTCTCTCTCTCTCAATATATTGATAGATTCTATATGTAAAATGAGATTCGTGCAAGTTTGTTTCATATTTTATGTTTATTTTATCTTATGTTTATGTCTTTTAACTTCTCAAATAAATATAAAATGCACTATGGAATACCATCTTTATGTATCCACTGTAGAGCACCCTACCAAACAAGGTGCTCAAATGTTTTGCATATAGCTGTACAAATACAAGGAGGTATAGGTGAGTTTCCTTATTTATTCATTTCCTGATTACACTGTGTTTTACATTAAAAATTCAATATTAAATGTAGGAGTAATAGAATGATATCATTTATAGTTATGTATTGTGTGAAAATATGCTTGTTCTCTCACTACGGGGAACGTTCCAGTGGTCCAAATCAAACATCCTCCTGGGTTTGATCAGAATAAGTAAAATAAGTCAGATTTTAGATCTAAGGGGTAACAACACACTCTTCACCATTTTGGACGTAGAAGAACAAATTCTGCAGCATTTTCGCTTACAGTACTTCTTTTAGTTTTTGGATGTGAATGGGTTACATTTCTGAATGTTCAGCCAAACAGTGTACCAATCACTTTCTTTTCTGAAGAATCAGTAGAAGCAGACTGCCCCATGTCTGCCAGGGTTATTATTTAATAGGCAAGTGCAGCAGTTGCCAAACTTCATTATACATTTTAATAGTATTTGGTTTGCTGGAAAACTGGATTTTTTTTTTTTTCCATCATCTTCATTGTAGTTAACCAGTGTGAAGCCAAAATTGTGAGACTGTTTATCAGAAATTTGATCAAATAAAAATAAGGCTACTCTTTATTCCATAATGAATGGTTCCCAAAACTTCTATTTAGTGGTTAGGCCATCCACCCTGCAATTAGGAAGTTGTGGATTTGATTCCCAAGACTGCTAAGCACCTCTGAGGTACCCTGAGCAAGGTACCGTCCCCACACACTGCCCCACAGGCGCTGTGCTCCTGGCTGCTAGTTGCTTCACTTGGTGAATGGGTTAAATGTAGAGGAATAATTTTGTGCTGTTCACACTGTGTGCTATTGTGTGTTCACTTATGACAGAATGGTCACTTTCTCTAAATGCTCCATGGCTGGTTGAATTTTCCCTCTGGATTGTCTGTTTGAATTGCACACACAGGGGCTGGTGGGATCCTGTGCTCTGATTGGGTGGTTGAACCCTGCTGCGTGATCAGCTGGTTGAATTCTGTACTCTGATTGGCAGGCTGAAAGCTCCACTCTGAGGCATGTACTGGTTGGCTGGGTGCTGTATGATTGGTGAGCTGGACTTTACATTTTACTGAACGCTGCATTCTGAGTGATAGGTCACTCTGACTTGTTAGTTCAATCCTGTGCTCTGAGCACATAGAAACTCATCTATAGGGGGTCAAACACACCACCTGTGTCTAGAGGCGAAAGCACTAACCATTACAGTAAGAAGTAACACAGTATTTGTAGCATGTGATTGCTCTTGGCAAACCATTTTCAATTTACTGAAGTTATTTCCGTAGGATCCCTTTGTTGGAATTGGGATTTGAAAATTCTCTGTTTTCAATGGGATTTCAGCCAGAAGACTGGTCAGGCCTAGCAAATATCTTCACTTTGTTTTATTATTCTTCTCCAATATCTCCCAGTAAGCAACACCACATCATGATGCTCTGACCTTCATTGGATCATATTTCCAACCCTTCTTTCTCCATGATGGAGTGAATTATTGCCAGAGAGCACTTATTAGAGTATGTTGTTCCAAAACACAAAAAAACCTAGGCAACTTTTAAATACTAGAGAACTATACAGAGACAGTGAAATTATTAAAAACCTGTCAATAGGAGAATCGACATGAACTCAGCAAGATTAAAAAAAGATCTGAAAAAAAATATTACTGACTTGAAATGAGAATTTTATTGTCTAATGTTTTAGGGTATATTCATATTTTGTTCTTTATGAATGTATAATTTCAGAATTATGATTTTAATGCAATTCCCATTCAAAAGGCACAGATATGTTCCACAGTTAAGTTCATTCATTTGTAAGGCCCATAAATGAAGACGGATCTCAGTTTGATGTCTGCTGTTCAGATTTATCTGACCACCAGCTTTGCCTCTGAGTCAGGTGAAGCTGAAGCTATATATACACCTTTATGGCTGCTGGTTTATGCACACATACCTATGACACTGTTCACTAGACTTGCACTGACAGCAAAGCAGTCATTCTCCGCCAAGGTCAGCATGCGGAGACGGTGGGAGCTCAAACCAGCCGCTTATGAGTCACTGCTCACAGCCTCTCAGACAACGGGCACAGAGAGAGGCTTGTGACAGAGGAACGGCCCGAATGTGAATAAAAATCCTGCCGACCATTCGGTGCTCCTCTAATGATGAGGAATATAGAAAATCCGGCTGTATTTAAAGGGTTAGGCCTGGATAAGAATGCACACCCCCTGGATGGAGAACCGCAACTGCTGCAGTCAAATACAATTACACACAGAATTTGTCGGTGTTTTACAGATAAAAGCAGACATCCACCGTTCCTTGGATCCACTGGCAGTGGTGAAAGTGAAGGCTTGCAGGAAAATAGGGTAGCCAAGGATTGAAGGTTTCTGCTCTCCACCTCCTCATTTTCATTCATGACACAATCAGGGACGCACACACACACACACACACACACACACACACACACCCCAACAGACACCCTATCTTGGGAGTGCACTCACATTCTCATCTTCAGACTTACTGGCAGTCCCTTTAGTTGCATCGTTTCTCTTTTTCTCAGTCCCTAAATCACAGAACCCTCTACCTCCACACCCAGCACTGCCAGGACCACCATACACACACACACACAGAAACGTATAGCTTCTGCTTTGACATGAGAGAATTTCCTCTCAGATGAGAGAATTTAAACCTGTGAGACAGCCTTTGAAGCAGACGGCACTCCTCCCTTGCATCCTCTCTCTCTCTCTCCCTCTCA
>JBBPDC010000028.1:9251536-9264612 GCA_037974485.1 Hemigrammopetersius urotaenia
GTGTGTGTGTGTGTGTGTGTGTGTGTGTGTGTGTGTGTGTGTGTGTGATGGAGGGGAGCAGATTGAGGCAGACTGCATTACCGAGGCTGCAGTGAGTCATGCTGAAGCTGCACACTCAGTCCCACCACAACAAACACACACATGCACACACACTTCGCTATTGTTTACACTCACTTAACAGAAGTAAGTTTAATGTCACTGAGTGATATCATTCAAATGTACATAAAAACACATTTATCATCTGAGTTCTCTTTTCTCCGAGTTCTCTTTTTTGATCATCTGAGTTCAGTTCAAAGCAGGTGACAGAATTCAAACACTGTCTGCTATAATATAATAGCATATTTTACTAATGATATATTTGTGGGTAAAGATAAATATCACAATGATATTATTCAGTCCTGAGTTGGAGAGATGTTCCAGCTCAGTTCCAGCTTCGGTTCTCTTTCTATTTCACTCTCTTCTCTCTGAACAGTGTTCATTTTGTATTCATGAGTATAAACAACGATAAGTTTAGGAAACATGTTGGAAAAGGTGGTTTGAGGCAAACCAATTACTGCTTTGAGATTTCTATGGCAGGAAGTAATTTATGCATTTGGACCATTCCTCTTGGCAGACTGTCTTCATTTTCCCAAGGTTAAGAGTGATGCTTCGGTGGACTCACAAAATTCTCCCTCATTTTCAGTGGAATTCATGAGGTCTTTATCTCCATACTCCGTTTCAAGACACTCAATTCTTTAATATGTCCTAGCGCTCGATGATGTGACCTTTTGCAGAGAACCAGCACCATACTATGATGTTCATCAGAATAAAGTGTTTCACAAGATCTTTCAGGTATCCCAGAACTCTTTTAACCGCTGGCTTCTCTCTTACCTTCCTTATCGTTAGTTAGAGGAATCTTGCATTGTGCACCTGTACTGGGACAATTCTTTAAACTTTCCACTTGTGTTTTATTTGACTAGTGTTGTTCCTGAGAACTTTAGGAAGCTCCTTCACCTTCACAGTTGAATCTTCCCAAACTCTGGCAACATGTTTTATGCATGCAGACATTTTGGAAGTTTTCAGCCTTAAAATCTGGAACTTTATTTTAATGTAACATTTACATATCTGTATGCTTTGCTCAGTAGGAATACCTTCATATCATTCTGTGCATTGCACTAGTGAGTGGATGTAATCAGATTTGGTACTGAATATTGGAATAATTGCATTGATCTATTATTTATCTTTATGGGGTGACACATTTTCATCAAGCTCTGAAGGAAAGGACTTGTCATATAATTGTATATAAGTGATATAATTGCTTATTGGTAATATGCATGTACAAATGTCATTGGGCCTGAGAGTGAATGATCACTAAATGTTTGTTGGGTAAAGCATATTAGACTAATGAAAATTAGTATAATTTTCAATAAAAACTATGCTTGTGTACCGCCATTAGCATTTCTGCATGTTTTGAATCGTTGTGTTCTGGGTTATTTTCCGCCTTCAAACAGAGGTGCAGTGGGATCAGAAAGGGATCTGCTGCAGCCTCCCAGCAGTTTAGTGCTTCAGAGAGCGGGGGGGGAGACAGAGAGAGACAGAGAGAGAGAGAGAGACAGAAAGGTAGGGAGAGACAGAGAGAGAGAGAGAGAGAGAGAGAGAGAGGCAGACAGAGACAGATAGATAGAGGGGGGGGGGGACAGAGAGAGAGAGAGACAGAAAGGTAGAGAGAGACAGGGAGAGACAGAGAGAGAGAGAGAGAGGCAGAGAGAGAGAGAGAGAGGCAGACAGAGACAGAGACACACACAGAGAGAGAGAGAGTTTGTGTGTGTGTGTGTGTGTGTGTTTGTGTGTGTGTTGGGAGAGTGATGGAATAGGGAGGTATTTACTGTGTTAGTGAGCTACAGAGACAGAATCCACTCAATGTACTGCAGAGAAAACCCCTCTAACCCCTCTAACCCCCCACCCCACCCCCATACCCACCGACTCACATATCCACAGACAGCTTGTCGCTCTCGCTCAGCCTCTCTCTCTCTCTCTTTCTCCCCCTCTCCATCTCGCTCCCATTCTATCTCTTTCTCTCATTCTATTCTGTCTTTTTCTCTCACTCTCATGTATTCCCTGTGTATATATCACTCTTTTTCTCTCTCACTCGTTCTCCGTCATGGCTCTGCCTCTGCTTTCTCTGATCTCCCTATGCTTGCTCTCTTCTCCTCCTCCATTCCCTTTATGTCTGCCTCTTCCTCTGTGGCTCTCTTCTCTCGCTTTCTCTCTTCCTGTTCCTCCCTCTCCTCTCTTGTTTTCACTCTACTTGCTTTATGTCTCTCTCTCTCTCTCTTGTTTTATCTCTTAGCCTCGCTGTTTCTTGCTTTTTTTCTCTCTTGGTCTCTCCTCTCTCTCTCTCTCTCTCTCTCTCTCTCTCCACCTCCAAAAATCTGTCTATGTTAACATGAAGCGCCTTTTTCACCCTCTCTGGTGAGCCTTTAGCTACTTCTCTGTTGCTCTTTCTTATTTTTTCCCTTTTCTTCTATAGTGCTAAGCATGAGCGTTTATGTTTTCCCTCTCTTCTTAATCCCCCTCTCTCTCTCTCTCTCTCTCTCTCTCTTTCATATCCTCTCTTGCTCACATTTCTCATTCACTCTGACTTTGACCCCAGTCTCTTTCTCACACATGCAATTTCTCTCCTTGCACCTTCCTCTCTCTCTTTTTCACTTTAACACTCACCTCAGTCCTCTCTCTCTCTCTCTCTGCCTCAGACACACACATTCAATCTGTTTCTTCTTCAGAAAGCCATCCGAAGCTGCATTGCCCCAGTGCCAGTCAACTGTTTATGCAGCCTTAAGGCCAAAGGTCACTGGGAAGGCATAGGCCAAAATGAGCCGCATCATCATTAGCGCGTGTCAGTCAAAGCCATTCTCAGCAGCAGGACACATTATAAATATGGCAGAACACAACATTAGCATGCCATCAATCATCTTGTACATCGCTGCTGTAGGAACAAAGCGCTGTATCTCAAAACTGCTCACTTCTCAGTATGAAAACAAGCGTAAAATAAAAACAAAAAAATATTATGAAGTAACTTGGGCTTCTTCTGTTGGTCTATTTGTAGATGAATTTATGTTAAGATTCACTGGTGCTTTCCTTATGGTGCATCAGATCAGTGCCACAAGCCCAGGCATGGTCCTGAACCTGAAACCTGGAACTGTTTAATATTATAAAGCCAAAATTTAAACGATCCTTCACCAGTCCTACAGTTCTGTTTTTAATGATATACACAATCAGTCCATTTAGATGACGGAATACCTTATCATTGTGCTTCAGACATGAAAATGGGATGAAATGGGCCGATAAACTGATCAGTCTGCCACGAAGTTACTTGTCTGATTTGGAAGCTAAATTATACATTTATTGTACTTTCCGAAGTGCGACTGATTCTGACTGCTCACAATCAGTCAAACTTGCTTTATCTTGTTTTTGTAGGATTTAATGGATTTTCTAAGGCAGGCCAAGGGCAGGGACTGTTGTGAAGCTGCTTTATGAGCAACATGAGTTTGACTGTGGTGGTGCTGTCAGTTAGCTTTCTAATGACTTTTTAATTTCACAGTGGCTTTGGAGCCTAAGAAATAAATCCACCTCATTTTTAAATGCCCAGAAATAGAGCTGCCTCGGACCTTTGTCTCCTTGAGAATGTCTCAGTTGCATAGTTTCATCAGTTTCTTCTGCAGAGTCCATGCGCTGCTTGCAGCATGAGACACAGTTGGAAGGACATTTTGGAACATCAGCAAAATTTGGCAAAGAGCTTTGAGAGATCTGCGAGCTCCTGCTGAAATCAGGTGTATGTCAGTTCAGTCTTATCCAAGGTCTACACCCTTCAAAATAACACTGCCAAAGTGATGCTGTCATAGAAGAACAACTGTTTGTTCCCTAAAGAACCATTAATGGCTGTAATCTAAGGGAACATTGAAAGAACCTCCACCTAAAGGTCCGTCACCAAGTTTGTCCCAGAATCCTATAATTACTTAGGAACGTTTCTTTTTATCGCTCCGTCATTAAAGACTTTGCCTCATACAAGCCTACTGCCCATCATTCGCCTACGTAAAAAGTCTATTTATTTAATTAGTGAGGACTGCCTTGATGCCTTGTATGATTCCTGGTATGAACAGGTGGAAAAGAACAAGACGGAAGGGTTGGGATACGCCGGCAGCTTGCCCCTCGTTGAAATTGTGAGGATGTGGTTTGTTTATGAGCGAAGCAGCATCTGTTAGGAAACATCAATGAAAAATAGAATGATTTATCAGCCTGCTCTTTTGCTGCAGAGTGCGAAAAGGGGACTCGACTGGCTCCGTGTTGAGCAGCAGGGCATTAGACAACTGCGGTTCATCACTTAGCATTGTTTTTACGCCCAATTCATGCAAATAGTAGTTATTTTAATGCAAAGATGTCAACTGCTGGCTTCGAATCATTAGGAATTTATGAGGGCATCGCAGTTGCGGCTGAGGACGCTTTATGCCGTGCAGAGACTGCAGACCCTTGCTAGTCTATGACTGGTGTGTAAGGATAATAGGCTGCAATTCATATATGGGGGTTCATTGGGTTTTTTCTGGTGAATACATGCGAAGATAATCGCTTGCTATTATTGGGGTGTACGTGTTGGCGCGTGGTGTGTTTTTTGCATGTGTGTGTCTGTGTGTGTGAGAAAGAGAGACAGCTCAATCTCAGTGCTCTCATTAGGATTTGAGGATTTCACGCTTCGTTATACTCTGACTTTCGCTTTAATTATGTCATTTAAGAGGCGTAATGTGGCGGCTTTCTCCTCTGCAGAGGTCTTCCATTGACACAAACAGGGCTGCCAGCGCAAACTGCTTTTTGGAGCCGAGAACGATGGCATGTACTTAAAAGCACACGGAACATGAAGATTACATCGTTTCACCTCTCTCTCTCTCGCACACGCGCTGTCTGTCTTGCGCTCTCTGTCATTTTGCTCTGTCCTTCAGTGTCTTTAGCCAGCTGCGTCTCTCTCTGCCATTAGTGCCCTCGCCTCCCCCCATTTTCCCCATCACTGATTCCCACAGCCAAGACTGAAGACTGAACACCCCCACACCACACACACACACACACACACACACACAGTTCTTCCTCCTACCACCACTGGTCCAGGCAGCAGTGTTGCTGGGATAAGAACATTGCCATATCTTCTTATGTGTGTAAATTATGAAGAAGACAAACCACACACAGCACAAGCAAATACAGGTGCAAACATGGAGAAGTTTTCCTTTGTTGGGGCTTGTTATTTTATTTTACATAGAGCCTTTTTCGCATCAATAACGAAATCTTCTAGCTATTGAAGGGGAAGCAGTAATTGGTAAAAAATATAATGAATATAAATTATATATATACACACACTATTGAGTTACTGGAATTTTCTTAGATTAGATGGGGGGGAGGGGTGGTGGACTATTAGATTGTGGAACACATCTTGCAGAGCTCCAGTGCTGCACTGGATATGGTGTTTGTGTAGCCAGTGCATTACTGTTTACACCTCCCCTGCCCCCTCCCACCACCGCCCACCCCCCACCCCTTCATGGCACTCACTCTTCCCTTCTCTCTTTATTGCATTCTCTCCCCCCTCAGTTTCTCAGTCCACTGGAGATGTTATCACCCCGGATTGCGGCGTCTGATTGCCTCTCGAGTGTAAAACGTGATGTTTGGGGCTTTTGTCCCTATTTTCCTTGATCTCTCCGCTTGACCCATTCTTTGAAAAGTGATTTGCAGAAAGAGGGGGAAACTGCAGAAATATCAGTTTTATGGACGATACATTACATCATCTGCATCGGGGCACATATCTCAGTATGATCTCCCTGCATGTCTGTCTGTCTGTCTCTCTGTCTCCCTGCAGGTCCGTCTGTCTGTCTCTCTGTCTCCCTGCAGGTCCGTCTGTCTGTCTCTCTGTCTCCCTGCAGGTCTGTCTGTCTGTCTCTCTCTCTTTCTTGTCTCCATGTCTGTCTGTCTTTCGAGCCATTCCAGTGATTAAATCTCTTGATTTTTTTGCCTGCACTGCACAATGACACCGGCTGCACTTTAATATGGAGATGAGGTAACGAGGTCATTCGCCGTGCCGCCTCCTCGACTCAAAAACAAGCCCCTGGAGAGAAAAAGGGAGGGATATGAGTGTGTGTTTGTGTGTCTGTGTGTGCACAGTTTCACATTTGGTAGACGCACTCTTCTCCTCCGCAGCAGGAGGATGTGGATGACCTCACTCCCCTCGTGTGAGAGAGACAGAGGATGAGTGAGAGCACTTCAGCAGTCATGATGGTCCAGTGGTCTGCATTTATTTTTATGCAAGGATTATGTTTTCTGTGACGTACGCTGGTCAAACTGAATAGTTTAATTTTTAGTTAATTCAAGTTGTAGAAAAATGAACATTCAGTTAATGGTTGATATAATCAAAAACTGCTATCTCCAAACTCTCTTTGTCTCTCAGAATTACACATGGTGTTCTGTGGCTATGCCTTTAAGACTGATATATGTAAATTACATTAGTTCCAATTGGCTGCCCTGGATCATGTCATATTAAAAAGAAGTCCAGGCTAAAACATTGCTGATAACTTCAGCATGAACTGGGTGGGGCTAGACTTCTATAGGCTGGAAGAAGACTCTTAAAGAGTCTGGCTTTGAGACATCACAAAAACAGTGAATTCCAAACGGGCTCACTTAATTTGTAACATAATTTCTGTATTTGAATATTTTGAGTTTGATGGTGTTTACACAGTACATCAAAATATATCCATGACATGTATACTTTAATCATGTAGCCAAGGCTTATAAACACTGGCAATAAACTCCTGTAAAATGCCTGTAATTCACTGGTAATAGGCCATTTTTAACAAATTGTCAATAGACAAATAAATTACAGGCTTTTAAAAACCATCAGTTAATAATAAAAGTCATTTTTGCATCCAGCAAGAAAAAGACTGAGATTGTGAGATTGTGTCTGTTCTAAAAAAATTATTGTGTGGTCTATTGCACTAGGAGAGGTGCGTCCTCATCCCCTCATCCTCCTCCACTCCCATCACATCAGGGCGGACAGTAGCGGTCATGGCAGCAGTGCTGCTTCCATCCAGCCGGCCTCCGAGATCACCCTCAGCACTCAGCTAATGAATTTTACACAGCTCTTTCTCCACGACACCTGATCGTCCATTCCAGACAGACCCAGCATAACTGTTGTCACACACACACACACATACACACACTTTTATGAGTCATGCTCCATGTCATTGGGGTTATTTTTTGAGCTATACTGAGCTGTAAAGGGGCGCTCGGCGTACTGTGGAAGTTTGCACCGTACCTTTTTTGTGTAAGAGAGTAAAAGGTTCCATATTATTTCTGGTTAAAGGCTTTATATCCTCCGTGTTACTCATAGTTTTCCCTAAAGTCATTTGCCTTTGCTTTTATGTACCACATAAGAGTAATTATGATTATGAATTTTTCCTGACCATTTTCCAAACTCACTTATCCCTTAGAATTACACAGGGTGTTTAGTTACTGTTCCTTACAGACTAATAATCGCAAATGTATCAGTATTATATTTGTGTAGTTAGCCTCCCTCTCCCTCAGATCCAGGACCAGCTCACCCAGCCGGATTCACAGCATAACCGTTACAAAACATCTATTAGTCAAAGCGGCGTCGTACAGCAGCGCTTGTAGACATAAAGCCGAGCTCCTTAGTATTCTGGGCAGGTGTGCTTCATCAGTGGAAGACGCCAGTGCAGCGATGCCACAGCGTGGGTGTGTGAGCGTAGGGGATGGGGGTGGTTTGAAGCTTATCGCCTTCGTGTTTGTGTTCTCTCTCCTCCGAGGGAAGGTTAATTACTGATCCCCGTCACCATCGCTGCGACTGTGCTCCACACACACACACACACAAACGGCAGTTCCCATCAATGGTAGAAGCGCAAAGACGTCAATAAACACCTCCCTCCCTCTACCAGTGTCTGGACTGATTGTCAAAGCCAGAGACCGAGAGATGAGGGGAGGCTTGGAGTGCTATTAATTGATGTATCCATGCTCCGCCTACAAATTATTTCTTATCTAGGTTGAATCTGGTTAGTACTGTCCATGACGTTTTTACTGATTAACATTGTTCCTTATGTTATATGTTTGTATTTTTCATCAGGAGTGATTTTTAGGAGAAGCTGAGATACCCCTTTATAGTCCCATGGGTGTGAAATTTGCACATAGATTTGGACATTTGGAGTAGAGGAGTTATAGCAGAGACTACATTTATGAGAGCACATAAAAATCAGTGGGGCTTCTGTATTGAATTGTTCTATGAAGAAAATATAATTGATTATCAACATTGAAATAATTCACCACCACACACTGCACAACCAGGTCAGGAAAACAAATACATTAACAATGCATAACACCAGAGCAGACTACAGGAAAAAATTTAAATCCAGTCCAATGCTTGTGGCCTTTTTCAGCTGTTTCAGCCAATGCTGCGCAAAAATATGAGCATGTCAACATTGCCATATATCAAGAATGCTATTGTTACATTTCATATATTCCACATATTACCTTATTACCATAACCAGAGGACAGAAGTGCCCTCTAGCATCACCACTGGTTGTAGCTACTAAGTCTAGACAACTGGAAACAACAATGACCCCCTATCCCAAGAATCACACTTGCTGTTTTGTATTCTTGTATGTACATTCATGCACATTCCAGGAAGTGTTCAAGTATCACATTTCTAAAATGTACAAAAGCACAGTTTGAGAGACCACATAAAATATATTATTTTCCAAAGAATAAGTCAAAGTGATGTTAGGCTAAGTATCCTGTACAGATCAACACATTACTGACATACTACCACACAAAAATATTGACATATTCAAAATATCAGGAGAGAATTTTAACCTCAGAAGAATGTCCATAGCTACTTGTCCCACAGAGATCAAATACATATCCGGGAGGGGTTTAACAATTCACGAAATTCATGATTCGATACAGCCGTTTCTCATTTTGATACATTTTTCTGTCCCATACACTCATGTGTTCATGTTTTTTGATTATTCAGCATCATTCAGCATTATACAATATTTTATAACTGTGCGAGACACAATCTAACATGTTAGCCCCAAGCTCGTATACACTTACTTTCCTTCCTGCTCTCGAATTTGAGGTAAGAAGGAAGCAGAATTCTTTGCGCTGTGCACTTTCCCGACTTTGTGTTCAATCTGAAAATCTGTTACATAAGTGTGTACTTAAACAAAACCATTGTCCTGTAACTCAACTGTGTGTTTACACAACTACACCAGAGTTGTCCTGATAGTGTGACCTTTCAAATGAATGCAAATCAAAATGTTTGCTGAATGAATTAATACTCTAAATTGACAAAGGTTTTGTTGCGTTCTACAGTAATTATGCTGAATGGGATTTTCAGCAACCAGCTCATCCAACTTTGCCACAGAAGCTAAGAATGAATGCATTTATGGCACAAAAAGGCGAATAAGTATCAATGTCAGAGAATCCACGGTCGCAATGAATACGTTATTAGCTCTAATTCAAAACGGGACATTTCCGCTCGTCCTCTGCCAGCATCATTTATAGCAACTGAGAGCTTTACTGTGGGAGGCAGTAAAAAAAAAAGCTGAGAATGGGTGACTCAAGCGGGCTAATAATGGTGGCATTAGTCTCGGTGTGTGTTAATAAGAGTAGCTCTGTTATAGGAGGCTTCTATCAAGGCCACGGTTCAGACGTGTCCGAGTGCAGACGCTGTGGGCTGCTTTATAGCCTCCCTCTGAGCTGCTGCCTGCTGTATTAGTGATCCACTGTCACCCTCTACCTCCAGACATTATGGGGTGAGGGAGTGGGGGTGGGGGGGTTAAAGGAGGAGGGTTAGTGAAAGAGAGAGAGAAAGTGAGAGATCACAGGGGAGATGAGGCTGTGCTGCTCGGATGGATGGACAGATGCATTGATAAGGATTGCAGCTTCCGCAACACCAGCCATGAATTTACAATCTCTCTCTCTCTCCTCTCTCTCTCTCTCTCTCAGGTTCTCCTCTCTCCTCTGCCACCTAATTTCTGTCCTGCTTTTCTCTACACCCCCCCCCCCTTCTCCCCGCCCCATCCTAGACCCCTCTCCTGCCCTCATCTCTCTATCTCTGCCGCTCTATACATCCTGTCTCTCAATTTTCCCACTGATGAGGACGAAGCGCTCTCCGATGGCTCGGGGTCCGTCCATTAGGCGGCTGGCCGGACTATCACCCTGACAGCTCTCTCAGACCGACTCTCAAAAAAGCTCCACCGTGTTTTTTATCCTCCGGAGATTGATTGCGGAGAGGAAAAGAGAGCGAGAGAAAGTGCACACAACCTGCTTTGAACATATTAAGCCAGAGAGTCTGACCATATAAAGGCACACGTTGTAGCTGATAGAAAATAAAGGGTTGGCATTAAGCACTGTTCTTTTTCAGCACAGCCAAGAAAGATAATGGTGAGCCATTTTATTAGAAACGCCTGTCGTATGGGGGTGGGGGTGTTCTGGGATGGAGAAACCAAATTATAAATACAATCTGACCCATGTAGTATTGTTTCAATCTGACAAAAGCCGCGAGAGGGGGGGGGGGGGGGGGGTGGAATCACATTTCACAAAAAGTGGGGGTGTTGAACACTTCCCCCCCGTGTGCTACGTCCCTGCGTAGGGGTCCACCCTGCTGGTAAACCGATAGGAACAGAGGCCAAACCTAAGTCTACGCACAGCACAGTTTGCAGTGGCCACGCTTACGGGTCTGACCATCTTGGCTGGATATTCTGGCATGGTAGACCAGTGAACAGTGACACGTCGGTGTCGTTGCTGTGCTGAGAAAAGTCTGCCATCCACACAATATGTGGTCAACAACAGTTCTATAACAACCGAGCAGAGGCTAGAGGGACTGACAAATTATGCATGACAACAGATGGGTTGCAGTCTATAACTGCACCTATATGGTGCGTGTGGGCCTCACTCACAAGTAGTCGCTCCAGTGTAACTGCATGTAAGGTGTTTTGTTTGTTTGTTTGTTTTGACTTGTTTGTTGTTTTGTGTGTTTAATGCTCACCATTTCCCAGGCACTTGATGTCACTTGCTTAATGGGCAGCGTTTATTTTCTTGGCCTTGTGTGTTTCTCTCTCTCTCTCTCTGTCTCTCATCCTCCATTCTGTTTCTCCCTTCCTTCATTCTTTCTGTCTCTTTCTCTCTTCCTTCATTCGCTCTCTCTGTCTCTGTCTGTCTGTCTCTCTCTCTCTGAGCGAAAACAGAGGGTGACACTGGCCTTGAATCCTGTTACCGCACCGCCTCTAGGACACGCGCCACGAAACGAGCTCGCCGGTTGCCATGGTTACCTCCCCGGAGACGCGGGCACGCTTGTTTATCTCCGGCCGGCGCGGGAGCGGGCGCGTGCTCAAGCCGCAAAGCACCGCCACCACCGCCATCGACCCCCTACTGCTAGAACAGGGAGGGAGAGAGAGAGAGAGAGAAAGAGCGAAAGAGAGAGAGAGAGAATGAAGAAAGAGAGAGAGAGAAGGAAGCGAGAAAGACAGAGTGAGAGAGAGAGAATGAAGAAAAAGAGAATGAAGGAAGCGAGAAAGAGAGAGAGAGAGAGAAGAAAAGAAGAATCAAGGAAGAGAGAGAGAGAAGGAAGCGAGAAAGAGAGAGAGAGAGGGAAGCAAGAAAGACAGAGTGAGAGAGAGAGAATGAAGAAAAAGAGAACGAGGGAAGCGAGAGAGAGAGAGAGAGAGAGAGAGAGAGAAAAGAAAAGAAGAATAAAGGAAGAGAGAGAGAGAAGGAAGGAGGGAGAAGGAAGTGAGAGAGAGATAGAGAGAGAGAGGAAGAAAAGAGAGAGAGAGACGATCGATCCCTGCCACCGCTGCGCGGGCCTTAATTCGACGCGGAGTGTGCGCACGCGCCCGCTAACGGCATAAACGCGCCGATTATTGTGACAGAGCGAACAGACCAGAGGGAGGGAGGGGCCAGCGCTGACGTCATCCACCAAAAATACGTGCTGTATAAAAAGAGGAGAGAGAGAGAAAGGGGGGAACGTGAAGAAAATGAGGGAGAGGGAGAGAGCAAGAGAGAAAAAGAACGAGAAAGAGAATGAAGGGAAAGACAGTGATGGAAAAGAGAGAGAATGAAGGGAAAGACAGTGATGGAAAAGAGAGAATGAAGGGAAAACAGTGATTAAAAGAGAGAGAATGAAGGGAAAGACAGTGATGGAAAAGAGAGAATGAAGGGAAAACAGTGATGAAAAGAGAGAGAATGAAGGGAAAGACAGTGATGGAAAAGAGAGAATGAAGGGAAAACAGTGATGAAAAGAGACAGAATGAAGGGAATGACCATGATGGAAACAGAGAAAATGAAGGAGAAGAGGTGGGAAATAAAGGAAAAGAGTGAGAAGGAAAGAAATGAGAGGGAGTGAGAGGGACAAGAAACACAGAGAATGAAGGGAAAGAGAGAGCAAGACAGAGCAAAGGAAAAGAGAATGAAGGAAGAGAGAGGGGGAGAGAGAAGGAAGCAAAAGAGAGGCAGATAGACTGAATGAAATGAGAGAATGACGGAAAGGAAAGGGAGAATAAAAGAGAGAAAGAATGAAGGAAAAAAGAGAGAATGAAGGAAAAGGAAGAGAAAGAAAGAGAGAGAATGGAGGAAAGGAAAGAGAGAGAAAGAGGGCAGATGGAGGTGTATTATACAGACACCAGGAGACAGAGGACTGCGCGTGCGCTGTTTTGCCCCAGACCGTATGCAGAGCACTGGCAGGGTGATGATAATCGCACTAAAATGCTCGTGCAGCCGGGAGTGTTTCTGTTTCACGCTGGTTTGGCCAGAATTACTCACAAACACACAAAAAAACACAACAAAAACATGCTTAGTATTGATGTGACCCTGAGTCACATGACTTAAACACCCCCTTCATCCTATATCTCTCATTCTTGCTCCCTGCTTTTGGTTTTATCCCTTCCTGCTCCCTCTCTTTCCCTTTCTGTCGCTCCCCTCTCTCTCTCTCTCTCTCTCTCTCTCTCTCTCTCTCTCTCTCTATCTCTCTCTCTCTCTCTCTCTCTCTCTCTCTC
>JBBPDC010000028.1:9268530-9302976 GCA_037974485.1 Hemigrammopetersius urotaenia
TTCTTTCTATTTGCCTTCTTCCCCCACCTGTCTTCCTCCTTCTTGCTTTCTGTTTTCTGGCCTGTTTCTCTCTTTTGCTTTTCTCTCTATCTCTGTCTCTCTCTCCCTCTCTCTCTCTCCATCTCTTTTCCTTCATTCTCTCTCTCTCTCTCTCTCTCTGTGAGGTTACAGTCAGAGTCACCCCCTAAAAATAACAGGTCCGCTCCACGGCAGGTTCTCCCTCAGGAGCTTTAGTCCTGTCCTCATCCTCCTCACTGCTGTCCTATTTCATATACACAACACACACACACACAGACACACACATCCCCCAACAGCATGAACAAGCAGACTGCATTTATTCTCTCTCTCTCTCTCTCTCTCTCTCTCTCTCTCTCTCTCCCTTCTCGAATATTCTGTGAGTTCAGTCTCTCACAGCTCATTAGTGGCTGTGCGTTAAACGTTGCTCTGATGTAACGAAGCTCATGATAGCGCCACTGTCCAGTAAAGAGAGTGAGAGTCCGGTTTGGAGATCCCGTGGTCTCGCTGTATGTGAGGCAACAGATGTGGAGGGGTTATCTGGGGGGAGGAGGAGGAGGATGCTGCAGTGTGTGTGTGTGTGTGTGTGTGTGTGCGTGTGTGTGTCCAGCGTTGAACAGAACAGAACGGGAAGGGCATCGGTATGACACACTGTCGAGCGCGGGCCCCACGGCAGCGGGAGCCTAATTGCAGCGAGATCAGATGAGGAGTGATTTTGGCGGCGATGGGGTGCTAGTAAACGCAGGAGAGAGAAAGAGAAAGGGAGAGGGAGAGAGAGAGTTAGAGAGAGAGACAGGCAGACAGAAAGAGAGGGTGTATGTGAGAGAGAGAGAGATGGAGATAGAGAGAAAGAGGAGAGGGGGAGAGAAAGAATAAAGGAAGAGAGAGACAGAGAGAGGAAGAGAGAGACAGAGAGAGAGAAACAGACAGAGAGACTGAAGGAAAAGAAAGGGAGCATGAGAGAGCAAGAGGCAAACAGAGAGTGCGAGAGAGAGACAGAGAGACTGAAAAGAGACAGAGTGGAGAGACAGACAGAGAGTGTGCTAGAGCGTGCGAGAGAAAGAGAGAGAGCGAAGAGAGAGAGACAGACAGAGAGAGAGAGTGGAGATACAGAGTGAGACAGAGAGATTGAAGGACAGACAGAGAGAGCGCAAGAGAGAACGAGTGAGAGAGAGCGAGTGAGAGAGAGCGAGAGAGAGAGAGAGAGAGAGAGAGAGAGAGAGAGAGGGAGTCTGAGACTGCCTTCTGCTACCAGAGCACAGCCCCCGCGTGACTGATGGAGTTCTGCACTCATTTGCGTGCACAAGCGCGCAAACACACAAACACACAAATATTTTCTCTCCAGCCAGGGCTGCAGAGCTTGCAGGCAGAGGGGGAGGTTTGTGCATGTATGTTTGGATGTGTGTGAGTGAATTTGTGTGTGTGTGTGTGTGTGTGTGTGTGTGTGGCAGGGGGTGAGGAGAGAGAAAGAGTGGGTGTATTGTTTGTGTGTGTGTGAGTGTGTGAGTGTAGGGTTATTATTCTCGGGCTGATGTGGGCTGTCAGCTGGGCAGTGAGATCAAACAAAGAGAAAGAGAAGGGAAACACAATGAGAGAGGGCGGATTTATGTATCCAAACAGGCAGAAGACAGAGAGACTTCGCCGGACTGTGCACACAGAGTGTAATGCAGAACCCTCTCGGTGCAAAAGCCACCTGCTCCTGGTCTCAGGTTGTGCCTTAAACCGCACCTGTGTAGTGTCTGCGGCCGCTCGTGGAGGTGCGTGGGAGTAGGGGAGGGGGTGTTTTTTGTCTGCATGCATTTGTTCATATGTGAGATGCGAGTATGCGGGCGTTTGTTTTGTGTGTGTGTGTGTGTGTGTGTGTGTGCAGTGCCGTGGAGGTGTTGTGGTCGAGCCTGCAGGGGGGAATGAAGGCTTCAGAGCGAATCAATGTGTTTGAACTGAGGGATTGCAGTTGAACAACCCTGAAACAGCCAGCTGGAGCGCGCGCGCACACACACACACCTCTCTGTCACCATCCTTCCCTTATGCAGAGAGGAGGGAGAGAGAATTTTAATGGAGGTCTCGGCACAGCGGTGCCTATGGTCATGAAAGAGATCAAAACCTAGTGAGGGAGAAAGGCAGTGAAGGCTCGAACGACCCTGGCTCGCTCCCCCTCCTTTCAATCCTGGACAGCGTCTATCGCACACGCCAGTCCTTTCTTTCACCTCATATGCATGCAAATGAGGCGTCTTATGCAAATGGCCCGGCAGAGTGGGGGGAGGGGGGGGGGGGGGTGTTTGGAGTTGTGTGCTGCGCCTCTCAGGTTCCAATCAGTGATTCATGACGCGGGCCCGTGTGCACCTGACCCCCCAGATCCAGACGCACCTCTGCAGCAGGTGCTGCGCCACTCGCCTCCACACGCCGCTGGCGACAGGCACCATGGTCTGTACCAGCCAGCCCACCGGTGGCACAAGCGGCGCCACATCCCTGGACATCTCCTCCTCCTCCGGAGCGCTGCTGAGCTGCTTCTCACCTTCTGCTCGGAGACTTAGGCCAGAAACACACCCCGTGCTCGTGCCCAACGATGGCCAATAGCTGTACTGACTCAGAGTTTGCACTAATGTGGTGGTTACTAACCCCCAGCACACACAGAGGATCTGCTGTCGTCCCGGTAGCTACAGGAATAATAAACATGTTGACAGTTGAGGAGTTGTTTTAATTGCTTTATAGACAAAAAAGAAAAGACAAGATAGAAGACATGTCCCTGAATCGAGTGTGAATCTCTTGCTCAGCCTCTGCGTGGGGTATGCTCGACAGTGGCCCTTGCTGTATTGCATTAGAATGCCACAAACTGTGAAATTGATTTTGCTCACGTACCTGCCGCATGGAGCAGGGAGTATGTTCCTGGCTTTATTTGACTTAATCGTCCTATAGGTGTAATATGTAGATGAAGGATTCAGGAGGCACTTAAAAGCATTTGCTACATGAACATAATTAATGATTCATTTATAACCACCATTATTAGCTTACAGTAAGTTGTACAGTGCGTAAAGTGAAAGTTGTGTCATGCGTGAACACACACCACAGCACACAGTGTGAACAGCATTAAATTCACCCGTTTTAACCCATTCACCAAGTGAAGCAGCAGGCAGCCAGGAACACAGCACAGTGTATAGGGGATGGTATCTTGTTCTAGGACTCCTCAGTGGTGATTAGCAGTCTTGGGAATCGAACCCACAACTTACTGATTGCAGGGCAAATGCCCTAACCACTAGGCTACCAGCTGCCCCATCACCAAACCACATCTACAAGCCTGTGCCACCATAGAGTCGGATGTGGTTTTTGGGGTATATTAACAGATGTGGGTGGCTAGTGACTGCACTGTTTGTTAGCAATGCTAACCTCATAGCTCTAAGTAGAATTTAGACTACAAACCTGTCTGGACTGATCTACTGCTTCTAAGATGAGTAAAAAATGACGTACATTCAATCTTTTGCAAAGCAATACATTTCAGAGACTCAAATTATACTTTTATTAAACTGGGAACCTTTTCTGGCAGATGCGTTATTGTTTCTTTATATATCTGTGTAATTAAACTGGTATTGTGTGGTTAATGGAATAGAATACAGTAGCCAAGATTATTTTGTTGATATATAATCACTGTTTTCTTCAAATGATTTATTAATATTTCGCATCTGTTTGTGTTGTTTGTGTTTTATTGTATTATATCATAGTGGTTTAGCTGTTTTATATTGGAAAGAAAGATCAATAACAAGTGAGAAACTTGGTTATCAAATAGTCGTGTATAATTCCAGCTGGAAAGGATATTCTTGTGCAACATTCAAATAATCCTGCCAGGACATGAAGGCAATATGAGGGGACCATCATCATTCCCTTTACACAAAGCACCCTTTGCACCTAAGGACTACCTTGCTCTACCTCTCTCTCTGTTCTCTTTCCCTCTTCTCTCTCCTCTCTCTCTCTCGCCCTCTCTCTCTCTCTCTCTCTCTCTCTCTCGGGAAGACAATGCTCTCCCACCTCAAAGCTGTCAGACTGAGTGTGTGTGGTGTGTTTGCTGTGATGCTCCATGGCGAAGCGGCCCAGCGCACACGGGTTGCCCGTGCCGCTTCCAAGGTTTAATCTTGGAGGACACCGGCACCCATGTTTACCAGATTTAGAGCGACCGCCTGCGTGCTGCTCGTAGATAATATTTGTGCTTTGTGAGTCGATCATTCAAAGGACTACCTGCACCAAAAGAGTGTTTTAGCACATTGTTTATTGGTGCCACCTCCTGTCTCATGCACATGTGCAGAGTAGAGTAGACGACTGTGTTGCAGTGCTTTTCTGTTTAAAGGGCTGAGAGCTTGAGGCAGGAGCTGGACACAAACAGCGTACCGATCTGTAGTGGACTCTGACGAGGCTCGGCTGGTCTTGTCCACTTGTTCAGCCATCCATGGGCCGGCCAGGCAGAAACCTGAAGGGCATGGAGGCCCCTGTCTAGCCATCAATACAACCAATGATGCACAGCAAACACAGGCGTTTAAAGGACTAGACTGGTGAAAATGTGTAGCTAACAAGAAACAGAAGCTTATGAAAACAACTGGCGTCAAAATGGGTTTAGTTAAGTTTGATTATAAGCAGACTTAAGTGATTCCTGACATTGCATAAGTTGAGATGAAGCATCTGAATCTGAGTGTGAGGTTAAACAACTGTTGGTTAGTCTGTAGTTTGTAGGTAGCAGGTATGCAAGCGTGATAACAAAATAGTTGAAGTCTGTGAGCTTTAAAGGAACATGGCCTGTAACTCACTACTTCAGATAGATTAGTCAATTATTTCAGCTCCTGCAATTTGTTCTATGCACCAGACTGAAGATTTTTATCATTATCCTTGTCAAACCCGATGGGACTGTAAGAGCTGCGGGAGAAGGTTGGAAGGATTTTGTTTATTTTCTGAATTAATGTTGGCTGTTTAAATTAAACAGTTTTGGTTTTTTCAAAACTGAAGTTTTGAAAGTGCTCAGCCTCAAGTCTAAGTCCGAGTCATAGGAAAGTTAAGGGCAAGTGCGAGTCAAGTACCTTTACTACTACTTCAGCTTTATGGAGAACAGTATGGCATTCGCTGTGAAGAAATAAGTTTCAGGCATCAAATAAGCCATGGTTGATTGTGGGTACATTTGATTTTTCCCAGTTTTAGTGGCTGCTCTCACACAGCACACACTTCTCTCATGGGATCAGTAAGCCAAATTAGATGAGGGCAAGCAGCACAGGCAGGACCGAGGCACATTCCGAAATCTTAGCATTTAATGAAAATCTATATGCAAACCAGGCGAGCGGCAATTAGAGCTTTATGAGTTTCAGACAGCGAAGCAGGCTTTGCATGTATTTCTGACACTACATCCGGCTTGAGACCGTCTCTTTGTAGATGGACTTTTTTTGTGGACGTAAAGGACACCAGCAGGCTTCGAGAAAATGGCACCTTTCATATCTCCCATCACCTTCTGGACTGTAGCATGAAATGGGGGGAGGGAGCAGACACCTGCTGTCCTATCTCTGAATCAGCCCCATCGATCACATTTCGCGCAGTTGTGTGTGCGCGCACGCACACACACACACTGACTCCAACTCACTCACTCACTCACACAGGAAATATGGTTGTTGTTTTATGAAACTGAGAGGAATGATGCACAGAGTTGGGGGGTGGGGGGGTGGGGGGGGGCAGTGGACTAGAGTTCTATTACTTGGACTTCACTCGGGTGTAGGGGACATTGAGTCGGACAGCACCCATAGCTGGAGCTGACTGCTCCACTTTTGGGCAGGCACTGACGCCTCCACCGTCCTCTATCCACAAAGAAGGAATGAAAAAAAATTTGATAAAGAGAAAGAGAGAGAGATTTTGCCTGCAGGGTGACATGACCTTCAGCCAACCCTGCATCCTTTCTCTCTGTCTCTGTCTCTCCCTCCCACACACACATACACACACACACACACACACCATGAGCCCTCCTTAAATCACTGCTCCTCGCTCAATTACATTGCAGGTAATCTGTGTGGTATTGGAGATTAAAGTTTAATTAGGGCGAGCGGAGTAATTTGGGCCCTGGGTTTAATCTAATCACGCTGCACCATGCTACTCGCCTTGTGATGCGCCCTGATGTCGGCCAGAGTGCGTTTCGGGACCCGGTACAGCTTTTTTTTTTTTCATCAGCAAAGAACAAAGGCTCCCCACTCCCCCGTCTCCCTCTTCTGGCTTGGCTCTGCTCCACCGACACATTCACACACTCGCCCATCCCTGTCCACACACTCTCTCTCTCTCTCTCTCTCTTTCTCTCTCTCTCTCTCCCCAGCAGGTCCGCACAACAGACAGTGAGGAGGGAGGGGAGGGAGAGAGCGAGAGACAGGGGAATAAATGAGCCAAAGCTCCAGCATCCCTTTGTCTTAAGCCTCATCCCCCAAACCGCTGACTCTCCGGGCATCAGAGAAAGCGTTTCTGACAGAGCAATCGCATCAGCGGATGCTTTTCAAAGAGCATGTCCTCCCCCCGCCACCCACCAGCCACCCCCGCTCCTGCCGGATATAGACTCTTATGCTTTCCTGCCTGGTTTGTACATTTGTCGAATGTATTGTTCTCTGTTTGTATCAGACCACAGCGAGTGCAGCAATGGCGGGCTAGCATGATACGACTGATAGGTGGGACGGATAATCATCACTATAATCAATGACTTTATCAAATGTATTCCAGTTAATTGACTGAACTATTGCGCGGCTCCTCCCTGCACGGAAACAATAGATGCCATATCGCCCTCAACGCTTCCTGTAGTGTATTGCAATCTGTCAACATTACCTTGCACATCACAGATCCTCCCGCATACCAAAATCCATGGAAACTTTTTTTTATTATGTATTTTCTTCATCATTTACTAATAATTGCAATTGTTGTTGACTAATAATGTATATGTGATGGCTAGCAGTGACAAAGATAAGGAACTGCCCCCTTGCCTACATTTCCCATCTGAGCTTTACACTGTATTTGCTAATTATTTTAGGAGGTTCATCCAAGTGCTGTTATTTTAGCAGCAATTGAAGAAAAGAGGGAAAAAAAATCGATGAAAGAACTGCCTGGCAATAATAATCCTCATCCCTCCTCTGAACCCTTCGCTCCATCTCTCCCTCTGTCTCACTTGTTCCCTGCGGTGTATCCGGGCTCTGCTCTGATTTCATATACATTATCGGTGTATCTGTGGCTTTTAGCATTAGCCTGGCTCGGCCCGGCTGGGTTTTCAGAGCAAATATTCCCCAGCCTGGTCCTCCGGTAACAGCTATGCAGTTGATAAGGCAGCGAGCCAAGGCTTGACATGAATAGAACATAAGAGTCCGGGACATGAAGGGCACCTTCTGGGAAAGGCCTGGGGTATTGTCATGGCCTTGAAAACAGCCCTGTCTGCTGCAAAAAACCCCTCTCCATGAACTCTCCCAGTCTCCCGACCCCACCATTTGATTGCCCCTTACCACTCCTTCTCCTGCTAATTGCATTATAATACCCTTTAACCAGCATTCTCTTATGTAGCAGGTTTGAATCCCAGCCAACTCAGCCTTTGCCTTAACAAGTGGCTAGAGCCAAAATCAGCGTCTGCTAAAGCATCCACAGAGGCGACAGACGGAAGGAACCTCTGAAAGGCTAGAATCATGCAGACCAAATATCAGAGCACTATGTAAACAATCTGTGGCTGAAGTCCTTTCACAAATCAGCGCAGAGCAGTCCAGTTCTTTAGCATAGAGCTTAGCACGCCGCCCCATTCTTCAATCACTCTGAGCTCCTGAAATATATGACACTGACAAGTGAATGCAGATTTATCTGTATTAAATCAGTGGCTGCATGTACCACAGAGAGCCAAGTGAACTGACACTTTGAATTTATTGTTACAGGAACATATTACGTAGCTGGACAAATATTTCCCATTACATTACTAGCGAGGCTAGTCCTGTGAACCATGATTAGGTGAGTTAGTCAGAGTGTACCTAGTACTTCAGACTAGGCTACACGACTGGGACAGGAAGAGTCTACCGTTCTTCATCAAGGCTTGTATGCGGCAGTCTGCGCCAGACACCCGCCTCAGCCACTATCCCAAGGTCACTAATGACAAGTCCCCTGTTTGGAGGTAAAAGGTTAATCTGCTGTTAAAGTGGACAAAAAGCAAGAAAAGAAAAGCAGGACGAGAAGGGTACAGTGAAAAGAAAGCTCATGAGGAAGACAAGGGGAGATGGATACAGAAAATGAAGCAAGACAGGAGAACAGAGAGGGGAGGAGAGACTCGGAGGTGGGGGGGGCAGGAAAAAGAAAGGTAGCGAGTGAGTGGCATGGTGACCGCTCTGCTTCATCAATTAGGTGAGCTGGCGAGTGGAGGGGCTAGGAAGAGAGGGAGAGAGGAGCGGAGCGACAAGCCTCACAGGGAGAAATAAATGACTGTGCCCTTATTGAGCGCAGCAAGGCATATAGCATTTCGGGCCAGTAATGTCATTGCGCCTTTTGTACCACCATTATTGATGAAGTCTGTCTCAAAGCAAATAATCCCTCGGCACGGGTAGCATTCGAGACTTCTCGTTCAGTTCGGTTCCGGGAGATCAATGTAAGTGATCTTGGGGACGGAAAATGCGGCCGGAGAGAGAGAGAGCGAGCGAGGTGCGATCAGACCGAGAATGGGCAGGCACAGCTGGAGCACTCATATAGAGAAAGTGTGAGGGAGGGAGGGAGATCAAAGAGGGGCCTCTGCCTCAGTAGAGCACAGAACCAAGAGACAAGAGCACAGCAGCCTCACCTGCCGCAAACCCCTCTCTCTGCATCATCTGCTTTATAGCTCCGTGCCTCCCTCATGCCCTGGAATATCAATCAGCCTCCTGCCCTAATTTGCCGACCCTTCTCTCTCCCTCTCCCTCTCTCTCTACCCCTATCTCTGCTTCTCCTGTCTCTCTCTTCCTCTCTCTCTCTCCCTCACTCATAAATAGAGATCTGAAATCCCCAAGATAGCAGCCGAGTGCTTGGTTACCGTACGTACTTTGTTGTTGCCAGGGTAGCCAGGTCGTCCGCCGCTTCCTCAGGCTCAGAGAAACAGGAGGTATTAGGGCTCAGTGCTGCATGCCATCAGCAGCCCGCGTTTATCTCTCTTTAGTCGGCGCTGTCTCACAAAGCTGCTTAAGTCCCTGCTTCGAACATGCATTTCTGTCTTATTCAGGTATTAGGGTGCTCGGGGTGCATCTGGAGATTTTGCCCACATACACATTCTCTCTCTCTCACTTTTTTTACCGTCAACAGACCTGCGCATCAAGACACTAGGCAATAGAAATCCAAGGTGGAAAGAGGGTTCTGACAGTGCCTGCCCCAGTCCCCTCTCCCTCTCTCTCTCTCTCTCTCTCTGGGTGGGCACAGCAGTAGTGGTTCCTGAGGCGTGATGCCCGGGGCACGGCTGGTGCTGATGAAACATGCAGCAGGCTTCTCCCAGCAGGGAGGGCACGGCAGCATGCTCACTTTGCTCAGCGTCGCCATGCCGACAGCACTGAAGCTCGACATTTAAAGGCCACTCTTCACAGCCCCCTAATGACAGGAGCCACCCGGACAGTACTGACAGCTTTTGGTCAACCACATAAGCTGGTCATTTGAACGCCCCACTCTTATGCTTAATTACTTAGGACGGGGCAGCATGGACAAAAATCGTATTACAATTTTTTTCGTATCGTTTCATACAGTGTATCATAACCAGTATTCGTGATTCATGCCTGGTTTTAGTTGTCCAATAGTATCCAATAGTAATAGATACAGTATACTCATTTATAACACTTATTTTCTAATACCTATTTAAAAAATGCTCACTAATTCTGTTGGGTGGTTCTGCTGCAAGTGAAGGGCTAGATTTTCTTTCGCTTCCACCACCTGGAAGGTCAGTTCACACCGCGTGCTGTGGTGTGTTCACGTATGACAGAATGGTCACTTCACTAACCTTGTGCTGCAGTTGTTCAGGATTTAAGCCTTTAAAGCTAATTCCAGAAAGCAGTTAGCATTTTATTACTCGGGCCTACTGCAAGTGTCAGTACTGCATCTAATTTTGTATCAATACCTGCCAGTTGAAAACCAACATCATGATACATCTTTAAGACAAGTCTTTAGCATGAGTCTAAAATAAGTATACGCAATTAATTTACTGGACAATTGTGATTAATTTGTGAAGAAAAAATGTGGGCCATATTGAAATGTATTACTTAATGCACCAGAAATAGCAGCCTTGCTCCTCCAAGTGTCCAGTAATAGGCTCTCTTTAATAACTAGCTTCCATATTCTGCAGATAAATCATGTAAGTGACCAACAGGACTAAGCAAAAGCAGGACAGAATGTTCTGGACCCTTCCACATGCCTACTGCCCATAAGCTCTCTCATTTCTCAGTGACTGCTGTGCACCGCTGTGCCTGAATGTTCATTGAAAGGTAGGGTTGAAAACTGCAGCTCTGTCAATCAAAGTGACGTCTCCAAGAAATGCACCTTGCACTCAGTCAGGAAAGAACCAAAGCATTCAATCCAATTTGCATCTCCCCAACCATCACCACAAACCTTCTATATTAAACAGGATTAGCTCCATAGGAACGTACCTTACTTTTCAAATGCAGATTTTGTATGTGGCAGGTGAACATGTCTAACTTGTCTGGGCCGGCTGACTTGGGTCACTTAATTCAATTTGACTCAATTAAGAGATTAACTGTAATTTTATTCACGGAGTGAAACTCATCCACGCATTTCCGCTGCAGATCCTGCAGGTGGACGGTTTAATTCATTTTCTGCTTTTAATTTAAATTGACCCTTGGTCTGACCCTCCAGCTCTCGTCATAAACCAATTGTCTCAGGATGATCTTTTTTCCCCTCCTGCTTTTTAAATATCTAAAGAAATGCCATTTGATTTGACTATCTTGGCATTTCTTCTACAGTGGTCACTCACATGGGTATTTGTTCATCAGTCAAATGTTTTTGGTTGCGGGCTCATTTTCTGCAGGTTGCCTTACACCCTCTAATCCCTTAACCCCAGCTGTCATATTGGCAAATGCCAAACACCTGATTTATTGGTTTATTAGATTACAAATCCCAAAGAGTGAAAAGACTCCCCATAATTGCTTTTTTTATATTAGCAGGCACTACGCCGATGGTTTTATGAAGGAGTAATGTTTGGTTTATGCTGTAGTTTTAGCGCAAATACTATTAATAAGTCCCTTGCCATAAGTCTTTCAAAATATAATAGCATCACCAATACAGGGCTAATATAGAATAAGGCATCAAAATGCCAAGGTCAGGAATAGGGATGGGAACTAAAGAATCTGCACTTTTTTTTACTGTGTGTGTGTGTGTGTGTGTGTGTGTGTGTGTGTGTGTGTGTGTGTGTGTGTGTGTGTGTGAAAGCTCTCCTAGCATGCATAATTGAGGTAGACAACACAGAGATGTAAACAAACTTGGGAGGAGCTTTCGTGCCAAATTCTCCATCCACCAGCAGGAGGGAGAGACACCTAGAGAGACAGAAATAAAGAAAGAGGGAGAAATTCCTACTGAAGTTCCAGTAGAAATGATGTGATCAAGGCAGCATTGTGTGTTCACTGTGTGTGTGATTAGTTAGCATAGAGCATGACAATCAGAGGTGACGTCTTGCTCTTGTTCAAACTGCCAATGCATTATTCAGATACACACCTCTGCAAAGGGTGCTGAAGGTCTTCCACGTGCCTGTGGAAGACACACTGGAACCAACTGTGATAACACCCAGTCTTTCAAAGTTTTTAATATCACAGTTTACTGTTAATTCCTTAATCAGTCATCCTGTCATAGCAGTATCAAACAGGTAATGTGTAATTCAAGTGTAACATGTGGTTTGTTACGCTGAGCATCAGTAACATTGTAAAGCTACTGACTGTAAAACAATGGACAAAGTTACTCAAATCTGTGCGTTTCCTGAACATAGTCCACTACTACATTTGTGTCATTACAAACATTGCAATCATGTAGCATTCACTTAATATGCCATGAGTGACACTGGTACCCTCTTTTTGTGAGCTGCTGGTATACAAATATAAAAGGATTTTATTAAATATGGACAGAGTTAGTCTTTCATCCTCTGAGATGTCCGTACAAGAAGGAATTGTTTTTTACCTGACAGGTTATGCGTCTGTAATATCATGGACAAAAACATTGGAACCTACATTTTGTTGGATAAACCTAGACAACAGTTTTAGTCCATTTGTGTTTTGTTTCCACGCAACATGTGTGAAGTGTTTGAAATCACATGCAAGTTTTCATGCTCAGCATCACTAAAATAAACAAAGCAGTGTAATGCCACCGCAGTGAGAGAATGACGATGTTAGACTTTGGCCAGATTATGTGAAAATCAATAGCAATTAGCTTTATCTTAGCCTGTGGCTATAGTTGCTATACAACAGTAAGGCCATACATAGTATGGACTTTTCAGCACCGGCGTGTGTAATCATATACAATGTTCCTTAAGAAAACAAATACAGGACATTAATAATCTACCATGACATTTAAACCTCTGACAGATGACATATATACCAAAGGCCAAACTGTGATGGCTGGACGATTGATTCAGAGCATTTCTAAAACAATAGGGTCCCCAGTATGCAGTGGTTACCTACCAAAAGCAGTGCAAGAAAGAACAGCCGGTGAACCCACGACAGGGTCATGGACGTCAAGGCTAGCCCATATGGTCTGATCCCACAGAGGAGCTACTGTAGCACAAAAAGTCAGTGCTGAATATGATAGAATGGTGTAAGACTACACAGTTCATTACAGCCAGGCCTGTCCTGATGGGGACGTAGACAATATTCGGGAGGTGGTTTTCATGGCATGGCTGATCAGCGTGTCCTATGCCGTCACAGGAGCATCATCACACAGAATGATGATACAGACAGAAAAAAAAAAGTTTCTCAGCACTTCCGTTTCACTAGAAAAAGCACAATCAAACATGCTAAAAATGCACTGCTTGTACATTTCCAGCATACATCTTTGAGGTCCTGGAGCTCGCATCCCAAGTGATCTTATTTGGGTCATTGTGTAAACAAGCACAGCAGCACCACTGAACCAGTAATAGATGGCTGAGGGCCTCCTGGGAGGCTGCCGTGCCGTTGCTGGAGGGGAGCGGTGAGCTTAGGGGCTTGGTGACTTCAGACAGTGCGCTAGTGAGATGAGTAATGCAAGCATCTGATGGGACCAGGTGGCCATCCCTCGACAGGCTCCCAACACTGGAGTGCAGAGACGGAAGAGCCTCCCCGGCACTGTCTCTAGATGACACTATTCCCTTTATAGTGCCTCCATCCGTCCATAAAACAGACACTCGTTACCAACTAACTGGAGCTCAGCCTGCGTTGCTGAGGACAGAAAGGATTTGTGGGTGACATTAGCGGAGGAGTCCATGTTTCGGCATATTAAACAGACAAAGGCAGTGCAACAATGCAGATCGTGTACCACATCTTGGGTGACAGCATTAACAGTACAGCTGTACACTGCTGGACGCTCTTGGCAATTTTAGTAATGCATGATCCACGCTAGCTTGGATTTTCAATTCTTGTCCTGGGGGCTCCTGGACTACAAAATGTTGTGATCCCAGATCAGTACACTTAATTTGTTGGCCAATTTTAAACGTATATAAGTATGGATAGTATCACAAAACTAAGATACAGGCTGCTTCCCACTCTCCAACCAGTTGTGAAATCTTCAAATAAACAAACTGTCTGGATAAGCAGACCTCCCCCATTTTGAAACGAGAAACATATTTCAAATGTAGGCATTTCTTCAAGCAAATCAAATCGTCAAAGACCGAATTTGGCAAAAATAAACAATGTAAATGTTTTTGTAAACCTGATTTCAGGGATGCTTCTAACATATAAGGGGCTATAACATCCAGATATAATGTAATATCAAAACAACAGATACTGCAAGAAATTGAAATGTTGTGTTACTTAAATGGAGGTTAATGTTTTGATCTTCTGAATGGCTGAGTAGTCTGTGTTTGTGTTGCAATTGAATTTGTCCTATGATAAAAATCAGAAATTCAATTCAACTTGATTGTAATAAATAACACACTGAACTCTGATAGAAGGGATAACATAAGCCACTAAACACTCTTTCTCTCCCCTCTCTCTCTCTGTCTTTCCAAAAGAGCCCCCTAGCTGGAGCCATGCAGTCCTTCAGAGAGCGGAGTGGTTTCCATGGCAACCAGCACTGCTACCAGCAGGAACCCCATGAATTATCACGCCTTGAGAGTTACAGACATCATCACGGCCAGACCAGAGAGGGCTACGAGGCGCACACTCTTGCTGCTGCAGGGATGCCGACAGCAGGAGCAGGACCTAAAGACTGTTATGGGCAGCAGACCTACCCCAGCTATAGCAGCAGTTCAGCTCAAGCCAAGAAACCATACAGAGGAGGCAAAGCACCAAGCCAGCATCTGCAATCTGGCTACAGCAGCCACATGAGCTCCGGATACTCGGCCCAGTATATGAGTGAGGGACATTTACAGAAGTGGGAGGAGTCTGCACAAATGTCTCAGTATGAGCAGGACATGGTGGGCCGTCTTGAGCCTGGTGTTAGCGGGTCATCCCAGTACCTAGAGCAAAATATGCTTGCCATTTCTCAAAGTCAATGCCATCTCCCCTCCCAACCTTCTGCCCCTGTTTATACGAGCCCCCATCAACAAGGCCATCCAGCCAATCCCACTCCGTCACCTTTGATGTACCCACAGAGCCACATTCATTTCTCCCAGCACTCTCAAGCACCCTCCTCAACCTCCTCATCTTACATGGAGAAATGCAACCCAGTTCATCACAGCTACAAAAGTGGCTATGGAATGGCACCTAATGCCCAGTATTCAAGGCAGATGGGTAACCATAGCAGCCTGAAACAGCCGAGCTATCGACCTCAGAATAGTTATGGTTACCAGCAGCCTTCTTCAAGAACTGGATTTGAACAGCAGGCTTCACTTCAAGGAATGTCAGGTACACCGGAAAACCTTCAGAAATTCCAACATTACAATCAGCCTCAGCAGAACTACTGCATCACTGATATTTCTGTGAGGTCACCTGAGCAGTACTACCAGAACTGCAGTCCAAGCTCTAGCCATTCACCTGCACGATCTGTTGGCAGATCTCCTTCATATAGTTCAACTCCTTCTCCCTTAATGCCCAATCCTGATACGTTTCAGTACGGCCAACAAATCAATCCTACAGCTTCCTCCTCCTCTGCAGGTTTGCAAGACCAGACCATGTTAATACCTCCACACACTCACCCATCGCCCAGTGTGAACCACCAGTCCCAGAGCTACTCTACTTCAATGAAGGAACGTTTCTCTGAGAAGCTTTTGTCTAACCCGAGCTTGTGGAGCCTCAATGCTCTGACATCTCAGGTCGAGAGTATCTCCAACAATGTCCAGCAGTTACTGCTTTCAGAGGCTCTCATGGCCAACAAAAAAGGTAAACGAAACCAGCCTAAAAAGGGAGAGGACTATAGGGGGCAGTTAAGACCTATGGAGGACTCTTCATGTCCTGAAAGCCAACAGTGTGGTCCTCGCCTCACTGATACTTTTGGCAACCCAAGATCAATGACGGGTGAGATGCAAGAGGGAGGGTACTCCAGCAGCACTGAAGATCAGATCGATCGAAGCTACTACTACTTTGGCCAAAGCAAAGGCCCAACACAGGCCTCAGCACATTCCCAGCTGAGCCTAGACACAGTGTCTACCTGTTCAATGAACTCAGCAGATGACATGTCCATCAGATCAGGTGACTCTGTCCGGAGTCTGCAGAGCGCAACCTCTGAGGATAATCTTAGCTGTGATCCGAGGGTGCAGAGAGTGCCATTTGGGGAGGAACAGAACAGTTCTCACAGAGGCATTAGAGAAGAGAGGTCCCCTATTAGTGTAACAGCCCCAAGCCCTATGAAGCAGGAGAGCAATTCCCCACTAGACTTAAAGCAGGCTGAGAATACTCTAAAGGAGAACTTTGAGGAATCTGCCTGGAGTGAGAGAATAGCTGAGGAAAAGGAAACAGTGAAGGGGGTGCTATCTACAGAACATGAATGCAAAGGAGAGATCATTGAGGCAACTGATAGGCAACAGGAGTGGTTAGAGGAAGAGAAATGTCCCTCTCTGTTCCATAAGATAAATAAAACTGTCTCAGATGAGAGCTATTCTTATGAAGCAGATGGAACTGTTTACCAGGAACTGAAAAACAAATATGAGGCTGAGGAAGGAGATTTTGCTGAGAAGGAACATGGTCTTTCAAACATCAGCTGCAAGGAATCCGAGGATTCCGAAATGAAATCTGAAATGTTCAAATCCGAACCCCAGCCTAATGTTGAAGGTGCTGTGACGTCACCAGCTATTTCAAGAGATGTCCTTGAGTCCAATCAATATGTACCTGGGAAAGAAGAAAACTCATACACCTCTCAGGTTGAGTCTTCAGAAGAGAGACGGTCAGTCACTGAGGGATTGAATGCCTCCTTCGAGCAACAGCAGTCTGTCTCATCCCATCTGGCCACTGAGGTGAGTGAGGAGAAGGGAAGTCTGACACCCAATGAAGAGGTGGTTAATAATAAAGTAAAACCAGATGAGTCCTCTGCAGAAGTCTGTACTAAGCCAGAAGATATAGCCGGTGGACCACTGATTAACATGGAAACTACAGAGAGCATTGCCCAAGACACAGCACACAGAACCAGTGAAAGGAGGTCAGCCATATGTGACATTCCACCTCAGTCTCGCTCTGTCAAGACTGGCTTCTCAACTCTCAATGAGAAAACAACACCTCAGACTCAGGCAAGGGATCACATCGATCGCAGCGATGCAAAGGTGCTAGAGCCTGACTCTCCTCAGTTGCCGGGCAAGTCAATACTGCACTCTGCACCATCATGGGCTGATACTCCACCTTCTCCACAGAAAGGAGATGAAGATATGGAGCCAGGCATAAGCTGCCCCAGTGCCGTCACACCATCAGCAAAACCAGAGCCCGTAGCTCCATCTGCACATCCAAGACTGCTGGGTAGGAAGCATGCACGCGGAAGAAGACGACAGATACATTCAAATGCAGGAATCCAGAGACAGCCGAGTGTGGATGGAGATGGAGCTCCACCATCTTCTCAAAAGCCTAGTATGTCCTCAAGTAACAGTGCCCTCTTCTCTGATCAGATGGGGACAGCTCAGCTGGACATTG
The DNA here is from genome assembly GCA_037974485.1 of Hemigrammopetersius urotaenia. Lineage (NCBI taxonomy): Eukaryota > Metazoa > Chordata > Actinopteri > Characiformes > Alestidae > Hemigrammopetersius > Hemigrammopetersius urotaenia. The sequence goes on from JBBPDC010000028.1 coordinate 9,285,762, forward strand.
GATGTCAAACACCAAAACTTCTATCAGATGGTTTACCATCCAGGATGTGTACACGCTCCTTTGGGTCTCAGAGTACCCCAAAGGTTTGTTCTCCAGAGAGAAAAAAGCCAGGTCCAAAGCCTGGTCCGAAACCTGGCCCAAAACCAGTGGTGAAGCCAGGACCTAAACCTAGCCCAAAACCTTCTCTGAAACCTAGTCCAAAGACTAGTGTAAAACCGGGCCCAAAACCCGGTCTAAAACCTGGCCCAAAGCCAAGTTCAAAACCTGGCCCAAAGCCTGGTTTAAAGCCTGGCCCTAAACCCAACTCAAAAACTGGACCCAAACCAGGCCCAAAGCCTGGGGCTGTGCCGACTGTAAAACCTGGTCCAAAGCCTGGTCCAAAACCTCCAGCTATACCTGCTCTGAAGTCTGGTCCAAAACCTGGTTCAAAGCCTACAGAAGGATTAATTCCTAAAGGCCCTGGACGACCAAGAGGCCTAAATTCTAAGATCAAATCAGTAAAAAATGAGGACAATTTACAGGCTATCATAGAACGTATTAAAGACACAAACTTCATTAGTGTAACCACGGATCAACAAGAAAACACAGCGGACACTTTGGATACTGTTGTTGGTACCACTTTGGGTACCTCTACAGACAGTATTATGAGCTCCCCTTTGGAAACGTCACTGGAAAGCACTTCTGAAAAGTCTGCCTTAAAAGATCAAAAGTCCATGGTTTTAAGATCAAGGAAACCAACACAGGTAAAAATTACAGAGGACAAGGAAAAAGAGAGACAGACACTGATTGAGGCATCAACAATTAAATTCACAGAGACACAAACACAGGAAGTGGTTGCAGCTCAGCCCTGTGGGAACCAAACATCAAACCTAAACTCTCCCAACCATGAGGATGTCTGTACAGATTCACTTAGTCAACCTAATGAGGTTGTGTCTGTTTCTGTCAAAAGAAAGTCTAGTTTACAGTCATCCGATCCAGCAAAGAAAAAGAAAGGTGTCAAAGCTAGTAAAAGAACAAAAAAACAGGATCCTTTAAAAACCGTGGCTGGAGCCAAAAGTTCCAGGGGACGGCGAAAGCGGGGACATAAATTAGAACCATCCGAGAGCAGCAATCTGACCAAAGATAACACGTCCCCTGAAGATATCACTGACACACCTTGCATGCCTCCTCAGTGTCCTACTAAAACAAAGTATCTGCCTCCAAGGAAAGGTAGAGGACTTAAATATGAAGCTCTGGTTCAGAAAATCACATCTCCAGCATCTAAAAAACAACCGCTAACCATTCAAGCAGAACCAGAAGAATCAGCATCAAAGCCAGCACCAGAACCACAAGTAACAGAAAAGAGAGAAATGAGAAACACCCCAGAGGTGGCTCTGGAGGAGGGTGAGAACACAGTTAGCACTGGGGAGACCCCAGACACAGCATGCATCCAAACCCCTAAGAAGAAGCGAAGAAAGTGGGCTGCTGTTGAGTGCACGGACACATCAGATGTGACACTAGAAACAAGGAGCCTTATTATTAATACACCAAGGTTAGCCAAACAGAGAGCCATCAAAAATAACCATGAAATGCATTTGAAGCAACGGAAGAAGAGGAGGAAAGACGCTGAGCTAGCAAACAATGTGCCGGTTACAGAACAGCTTAAGCAGACTCAGGATGATGTACCCATCTTTCCCTCGGCACCTTCACCCTCACTACTACCACCACCATCACCATTACCCTCCTCTTTGTTCCCAGACACAGGTGATAAGGCAGAGATCAAACAGTGTCCTACGGAAACGTGTTCTATAATCATCAAACCCAAAAGAGGCAGACGGCCATCGCTCAAAAAAAAACAGGAGGAGGCCTTAGGTCAGTGCCCGATAAAGGAAGAGGGTCAAAAGGTCAAAAAAAAACCTGGGCCTAAAAAAAAGACCCAACAAGATGGTAATGTTATCAAAGTCACTGTAAAGAGACACAAGCTTAAGACTAAATGCAAAAGTATTCCTACCGTGAAGGGCAAATTGTCCGATTTTTTAAAACCACAGGAGAGTGAAAGCAAAAGTTCTTTCCGACCATATGTACACATTGACAGCTCCAGAGAGCTTGCCTCCCTTTGCACAATTGTAAACAGGCCAGAGGAGGAGCAGCTGCTCGCTCCAGCGAAAAAAAAGAGCTTATTGAAAATTAAAAATCCAGTCACACTTACCAAGGTAATACCAAACTCGTCAGTGATGCTTCAGGGGCCCTTAGTTAACAAAAGTCTAACTGACAGGTGTCTAGTATGCTGCCTATGTGGAAAGCCAGCAAATTACAGAGAGCTTGGGGACTTGTGTGGCCCATACTACCCTGCGGATAGCATACCACGGAAAACACTATCTTTAATGCGGCAGGAGGACTTCAGGCAAAACAGAGACAGAGGAAAGGACATGGCCACCAGCTGCAGCACAGAACAGATCAATGCTCTGAGGAGAGAGGGGGAAAAAGACTCGCTTCAGGAAGGGACGAGTGAAGGAGATTGCGGGCAGCCGAGGAGAGAAAGAAGGGCACAACTTAGAACTCGTCTTGGCTTGAGAATGAGGTTCAAAAGACTGCAGCTGTTGCAGGGGACAGCTGGTGAAGAGGCTCCCCCTGCTGGAGAGGAGGGCGGTTTCTCTGCTCTGCAGAGGTTGCAGCAGGAGGCTGAGGCTAAAGAGCACTGGGCACATGAGGCCTGTGCCATCTGGACCAACGGTGTGATCCTGGTTTCGGGCAAACTGTATGGACTGAGGGAAGCTGCACACGAATCTACGGTCACTGTAAGCATATAGTCAATATAACACTTCAGATTTTTATATAGACATAACAACTATCTTATCAAAGCCTCATGAACCTCAAAACGCTGATCATTACACTGTATGAACATTTTAAGATAAATGGACCAATGGTCCAGAATTATATTATAAAGCAAAAAAAGAGGTTTTGTTTTGAGAATGTAAACTTATTCACTAATTCAGGGCATTTTTAGAGAATCCCTCATCTCAGTTTGTGTCCTGCTGTAATGCTCCTATGTAAACTCTGGGGGTTTTGTTTATTAGCTGAAATATGTGCCATGGCTGGGATGCTCCAGAATCAGGCACAGAAAAATACATGTACTCTCGTAATATAGTACTCTCATACATTTACTCTCATATATTAACTGTGAATATAAAGCTCTTAAATGAGAGAAAACCTGAATCATTTCTTGTGCCTTTACAGAACTGTTCCAAGTGCCAGAGTGAAGGAGCCTCCATCAGCTGCCAATGGAAGAACTGTACTTACACATACCACTATGTCTGTGCCAAAGAAGCAGGTAAGTCCGAGTGATAGAAGTTTATTGTGTATGCATGTATATCTGTCCTCCAACCTGTGGTCCCATCTTCCTGTTTACCTGTGACCTGAGCCTCTGTGCATGTACTTTATAGACATCCCATAAAACCTTATTCTACCATCAGCAACGTAAGAGCAAGGCATCTCGAGTCAGGAGATGAAAAGCGCATTGACTTGAGTCAGGAGATGAAAAGAGCAGCTGCGTTTCATCCTTTGATTGCAACCCTGATGACTGACTTCTGTCTTTGATTCATTGCCTCCTCTCTCACTCTCTCTTCCTCCCCTCTCAGGCTGCATATTCGAGGAGGACACATTCTCGATACAATGTCCAAAACACAAGGTAAGCGAGCGAGCCTGTTCCAGCACATTAAAGGACATCTTTGATCTCACAGACATCCCTATTATGCCATGTACTTCAGTGCCCTTGCTGGAACATTCGCCGACCTCCCTAACAATGGGCGTGAATGGAGGTGTGCAGCGCAGTCGCTCATCAGCTCCATCTCCCAGGGCAACAGACGAGCCTAGCAAGGAGCTCACCCTTATCTGTCTCTTATTGACTGGCTATCTCTCTGGTGATGGTCATGCTAGCCCAGTGGATGCTAATTAGGTGGTCTCTGCGCTCAGTTCTCCAACTCCTATTATGTTGTCCCCCCCCCCGCCCAGACTGAATTAGCATTCGAGCTTCACCGTAAAATAGGATGCATGGCTGGAGCTGAGAACCAAACAGAGAATTGATAGACATTCCTTTACATTTAAGCAGAGTGTGGAACAGTCAAGGGTTACAAAACCCTACTCCTGGCATTCTATCGTGAATGTTATGTCTAACTGGCGTGAGCATTGAAAACCTAAATATAGATATATGAAACTGCTTTTTTGTGGATGGAAAGTCAGTGTCAGACTTGCAGTGACCCTAACGTGAGTCACCACTGAGCCTTCATGCCAGCGCCATGCACACAGCCATGTCGGTGACACTGCTGTGTTGATAATAGGCCTGTCTCTATTACTTTATTATAAATGATTACTCAATTAAAAATTAATCAGTTCAAAAGTCCCTTCCTGATGGACTGGTTAGTGCTGTAAAAGGGCACCTATACTCTATTGCTGTATATATTACTCTATATGTTCTTGCAGGCTTTTCCCAGTTTTCTGGAATTTTCCCCCAGTTTTCCCAGACACAATACATATCAACTGGAGTTTAGTTACTATATCAAACTCAGGATGTCATAATGAGTACAGTTAAGTCATAGTTTGATTTTGAGTAACAGTACATGAATGCATTTGAGGCTGTGTGCTCGTGCCCATGAGTCTGAAGCAGCTTTCCCTCCTTTTCAGAAATCCCTAAAAATTGAATAAAAGTAGGAGTATGGATAGTTAATTGGGAGTCATTATGTTGGTTTACATATTTGAGTTACTTTAGACAGCATTACAAAATTGTCACTGGACATATGGTTTACACATGATCACTTGAACTATGCATATTCTGGTCAATGAGACTATAATCTAACCCGAAACAAGGTGACTTGGACACTAAACAGGGTCACATACTGTACATGCCACCTGTCCAACAGGATAGATGATCAGAAAGAAGGAGAGAGCAGGAGAGATAGTGCTAAACCTGGTAACAGATCAAATTGTCCTGCATTCCCTTTCCCCCCTCCCACGTAAAAGGAGAGTGGGGGAAGAGAGATAAACAGAGGTAGAGAGAGTTCAGTACAAGCGGAACATACATCGACTCAGGGATCTAAAGGCTTTAGGTCTCAGCGATGCCAATTTGCTGTTTTTAATGAAAGTGAGCAGTAGGGGTTCCACCCCCATGCAGGTCTCCCAGGAAATATCCTCCTCCTCCTCTTCTTCTTCTCAGTCGTTCTCTCCATGCCTGCGCAGGCACATAGTGATTTTTTTCTTGGGGGGGGTGGGCTCACGTGGCAGAGGAGCATGAGAGCGGCCCTACGTCACTCCAGCCAGCCTTGCTTCAGACGTTTATGCATATTAGTCTTGAACACATGGTCACAAAAACACCCAGCTTTATTCTGAGAGATAAAGAGTGGGTTAAAAAAGGTTATGTAAAAAATTATGATTATTTTAAATCCAGAAGTAAATCCATAAGAAAAGAAATATACAAATATATTATAAAAAAATAATATATATAAGACCTTCAAATATAGGACCTTCAAATGGTGCTTTGCAGTTGAAAAACTAGTTAACATTGGTGAAGTTTCAAAACGTACCATTTAGTCCCTTATTATTATGAATATAAAATATAGAACCAAACATAGGTCTGCTATTGCTGTAGTCATAGAAGCTTTCATTGTTTATTATAAAGAACATTTGAGTGTAGACAAATAAGAAGCAAGGACTGTTCTTGCACTGCAGTGAGATCTAGAAAGATTCTGGTGGTTAGCCAGGGGGATCAGGGGTATCAGTGCAGAGAGAGAGAAAGGGAGAGCGAGAGCGAGATAGAAGCTAAGACAGGGCTGGAGGAGGAGGTGAAAGAAGAAAGATTAAAAAAAAAAAAAAAAAGCTCCGCGCCAACACAATTAGGGGGCAGTCCTGCTGGGTGTTGGAGGGAGCTGGAGAGAGGCAGCTGCATCGAACTGCTTGCCACAGCCTTCACACCAGCACACTGGATACTGCCTCAGCATGGGCAATTAGAGAGCCCACACCAGTCTGCTGATGCAGAGCCACATACACACACACGTACATACACACACACACACACACACACACACAGTCACATGTACAAATGCACACACGCAAACACACACATTCAAACACAAATATCCAGACACACAGACACAAGTACGCATACAGACAAACATGCAAACGCACACACAGACACAAGTACTCGTACACACACACACACACACACACACACACACACACACACACAAAGACACACATGCACACATACACGTGTGCGCACAAAGACACACATTCACACACACACACACAGCCACACATACCACATACTCACTCTCTCTCTCTCTCTCTCTCTCACACACACACACACACACACATACACAGCCACACATACCCTCTTTTACACACACACACACACACACACATGCACACACACTCACTCACACACATACCCACACACACACAAAGACACACACACACAGCCACACGTACACACAAACTAAGACACACGTGCACATACTCGTGAACACACACACACACACAAACTCACACGCGGTCTCTATCTTTTACAGACGGCGCTGCTGTACATTAATAAATCTTTGATCTATGCAGTAGCCAGTGTGTATTCAGCTAAAATGCCTTGCTCTGAAGTCCACAGTTTTAGTACAAAGTTTTATTTGACCTTTTTAAAGGAAAAGGGACACTTTCACAAGGCAAGCCTCACTGTTTGTGAAACTTACAATGCATTTTTTAATGGTGCAATGAAGGAGTCACACCAGACTATGTTTTTTTTATTTTAACTACATTCAATTGCATAAAACATAAAACGTGAAAGTTGACGTAAACCTCCATAAACATTCATAAATGCTTCTTCTTCAGGCAAGTAGATTTGTGTATATTTTCTGTGGCCTTCAGGTAAAGTTAGTCTCATTTAGCTGTTTTGAATAATATGCCAGATCTTAAAAGGTACATCATTAGCATTATGTCTTTATAATGTACACATACAGTTGTATCCATGATTACCTGAGCATGGAGTGGATCTGGTGGCTTCAGACTCAGATGTGACTTGGGGCAGAGCACATGACCATAACACAAGACTGTACACACTACTTATGTGTCAAATGTTTGATTTGTATACTCCAATACAGTCTGTTTTTACTGTATGGACTTTTACTGGAGACTATATTAGAAACGTCTATCTTACTGGTGCAGCCTGTATATGTGCAGTAAAGAACTGTAGTTTTTTACAAGCATAATTTTGTCTGTCTATGATCAGCATTGGCTTTTTTCTGGGATACTGTTGGCTGATGGACTACTTTTAACCCATCAGTGGTAGTGAAGTGTTTAAAACCCCCAGCAACACTCAACACAGACAAACATGCCACCACAATGGGCCCTTTCCATTGATGGCTGGGGGTGGTCTGATGAGCTGAACAGCTATAAATGGGCTTCAGTGTGTCAAATAAAATGTCAGTGTTGGTAGAAAGTAGTTTTCAACACACTACTAACTCCTATGTGTTCGTTATCTCACTTTCCAGGCAGTGTAATATAGGAGCTGTAAAACACCGAAGCTGCAGAATGTCACAGTGCTGCAAAGGACATGCACCTGTCTGCCTGTAAGGCACCAGACATCACCACAGGCAAACTCACTGGAACTAAAACTGGGGCTTCGGCTGAAGCACAAAGGTACTGTAGCAATACTGACCTGAAATCAGATCAGATCATCCACGCCCTCGGCGCCTGACACCCACCCTGCGAAAGCCCTGAACCCTGAGACGCCTCGCCCCTGCCTCTCCTTCAGCACCGCCGCCTGGACAGCTCCTCTCCGTGGGAGACAAACAGGGGCGGAGCCTCCTCCGTTCGAAAAATCTTGAATGTGCCATTCTTCTTTTTTTATTTCTTTCTTTTTTCCGTTAAATCTTTCTTTCCTGGAGTGGATGCTATCAGTCGGGGACACCTGGAGGCGGATTTGGCGGGCTGCCCTCTCCGAGGGCCCGAAGCCCTGCCTCTGTTTGGCACGGACTCGTACGCTTGCCTATTTCCAAGCGCATTCGGATTCAAAGATGTCATGCATCAAGCAACCCACTGGATGTATTTCAATGTATGCTTAAGTGTTATTAAAAAAACAGAAAAGAAAAGAAAAAAAAAGAACCGAAAAGAAAAGAAAATTGTACACGGTGTCCTATACAGGTCTAAATATTCTCATATCTGGAAAAAAAGTATAAATATATTATTTTAATATAATACTCTTCCAAGATGTATTTTGATGTGCATTTCCAAACACATGGCAGCACTTAGGCCACATCTGTCCAAGAAATCTTCATTGACATTCACTGTGGCAGTATGTACAGGTCTGTACCTTGAGATTTACAAAAAAAAAAAGGCCTTCAACTGTAGACTGTTCTGTTTCCCAGCAATGACAATGACAGCGAGACGAAAGGAGGAAGGGAGCACTCATGGAGCGGAGATCCGAAAAGCGGCGTGTTTCATGTTCACCATGCTGTACGTGACACAAACATTATTATAGGCACCATATCCAGTACATTACAGTGTAACACATAAACCATTTACTGAGTACAAAAGGTGACGGAACCATCCAGTTCAATTCTTCTTATGATTCCTAATTCGAAGTAATGGTGTATATAAGTATTTGCTGCTGTTTAAATGTAAGATGTGATGTACTATTATAATTGTGTATAGTATTTCTTAGAGATGTTTATTTTCTATAAAAAAGAAACAAATATGTTATTGCCTATAAAACGTTATTAAAAACAACAAATTAAAATGGACCTTTTTTCAAAATTGTATTTGTTCCACATTATATCCCTAGGAGTTGTTGCCATGTCTTGATGTTTTAAGAGCTGTTTGGAATGTTTTGATTTGTACTGCTTCCATCAAATATACTGGATATGTGAACGTCCACAGCTGTCTTTTGCCGTTGAGATCAAAAATCGCCCTTTGTGTTCTCTCCGTGTGCCGTTGTTGGGAGTAGTGTTGTATTTGGCGGCCTGTCTTAGTTTTAGTTTTAGTTTTAGTCTAGTCTTTGTGTCAAGCTGTCATTTTAGTTTTTATTAGTCTTAGTCACGTCCATACTCTTTTTAGTCTAGTCAAGTTTCAGCCTACTAAAAGTCTGAGCATTTTAGTTTTATTTTAGTCAGAATTATCCAGGGCTATTTTAGTGTAGTTTTAGTCAATGAAAGTAGTATTTTAGTCTCTTTTTTAAGTTATGCAATTCTATTTAATCCAGTCATAAGTACATAGTACATAAGTATAGCATACGTACATAGTAGAATAGACAAAATGTAAATATTCTTTTAGTTAAACCAATTTCACAATTCAAACAAGGTTATCTTATTATTCTATCATTGTTACCTTATAAACTCAAGAATACGACATTTATTTTGCCAATCAAACATGTTAGAACTTAGAAGTACACACACATAAATTTAAATCTAATAAATAAAATAACATCACATCTCTAAAAAGTGCAAATAAAATGAAAATGTGTGTCTCTTGTCGTAAACCTCAAATTGGTAAAACTGTAAAAGTCTTCACCTTCGGTGTGTTGGTCTGAACTTACCAGAATAGTTGTTTTATTCCTGAACAAATATAGTCTACACAACCAAATCAGAACATTTTAGGATCAGCGTATGTGTGTGTGTGTGTGTGAGACTTCGCTCTCCCTTCGTCCCAATACTTTTTACCACTCTAGATATATTTAATTCACAGTGCCTCTCAATGGACAAAAGTATTGGGACGTAATGCCGTTCAACTCTAAGGTCCCGATACTTTTTTTTCTCACCTCCCTATCATACATTGAAAAGTATTGTCTCGTTTTAGTCAACGAAAATGAAGAGTCGTTTTAGCATAGTTTTTATTTTGTAAACCACATTTAGTCTCGTTCTTATTCGTAAACAATATTACACGATATATTTCATTAGTTATCGTCACATGACCAGCATTTACGTTGTGGCTCGTCTCATTATTGACACGTGATAAATGTTCGTTGATATTGAGTCATAAGTTTCGTTGAATAAAGCAACACTAGTTGGGAGGGAAACAAAGCAACCCAGAGTCATTAGTTTCAAGAGGATGTCCATGCGACAAAGGAACAAAAATTATATTTAAAAGCAAACATAAGCAGCTCGCCACGCTCTCCCTAAGCTTGTGTCAGGGCTTGTACAAAAAACGCTATTTATTTTGGTCTTAGAAGGGGGTTCTCTTCAACATGAAACAGTCATTCAGAAAAGTTTGCCAACTGTAAAATAAGGCCACTTAAGAGTCAAGAAATATCATAATTGATTACCAGTCAATTATGAAGATTACCAGTAATATTCTCCTGGGTGGATGTTTCAGAAATTTCCAGTTAGGAAATAGAACTTTTATTTAAACATCGTTATCAGAAATGCACGAATAATCATTAAAAAAAATTCAGTGTAGACTGAATTACTCTAGACTTCTGAAGGCATTTCGATTATTTTGTATTCAATATTTCAAGGTTTTTGGTCATGAGAAGTGCTTTAGTCAAATGTAAATGCTTTTCTAAGTGCACATGCTCTACAGAGAATACATTTAATGCATATATGCTGTTAATTCACTTAATTAAAGGTATTAGGGGAAGAAAATCAAACCTCTCTCTCTCTATATATATATATATATATATATTTATATTCCTCTGTGGGGGGGTTTGAATTTATTAGGCAGAACATCAAAATATGCCAGGATGTTATAATATCAATATATTATACAGATCTTTTAGATCTTACATTATTTCATTTTCATACCTTTTAGTTTTCAAGCAGTTTCGCTGAAACTTGTATAGCATTAGAACAGACTCCTTTTCTACATGTCTGTGTAATACTATGTGCCTTTATTGTATTAAAAACTCATCAAGCTTTTGAATGGTAGTGTAAATAAAAAAAATCTATTGACAGAAATCAAATATTTTTGTTGAAAATAAAGAAAAGAAGAAAACAAGGTTTAAGTAAGTTACAAAAAGACTTTTATTTACATTCTCGAGAATAAATCAAACACTTAACAGAGTATTGCGTGGTGTTGTCGAAACACATTTTGTCTTTGAGATTTTGATTATGAGCACTACAGACTGATTAGCATACAGGACGTAAGTCTGCCATTAAAACTGATCTAACAACTGGAGTTTACCTTTACACACTGAGTGGCTGAAAAACATGGATACCAGTCTAGGTGGTCTCAGACACATCTTCAACACGGTCCAAAAGATCATCTTTGGATAAAGGTAAGAATGACTGAACTGTGTCAGAATACACAAGCTTGTGATAGGCATTGTTTCCTTTCCTGCTCTTCATTGTGTTCTTGCATTGCTGTTAGGAACATTCTGCATGATAGATATATTGCCTTAAATTGGTCAAGTAGGCCAGGCCACTCGAAGTAGCACAAATGGACACAGTACTTTGAGAACAATCTTTTTTTCCACTGATCCCTTTCCCACAGAAAACTTCTTGAGAGAAGCTGCAAGGTGGTCCCAGATCAGCAGCAAAGCACGACCTCTGCTAACACCACCATCACGCCCTTTAATACCTGCTGTTTTCAGCTGTAACTGCCAAATGTCTATGTACTCTCTCTCGTTCTGTTCCTAGCAAATACTGATCACCCACATCTTTAGACAAAAAATATAAATACACAATAGTTTTTTTTAAAATATATACAAGGAAAACACTATGAAGAGAACCTCGTAAAGCCTTATATGTTTTTAAATCATATGTAAGTCATCCCCCCAGTGAGGGTAGTGCAGATTAGAAACAGCCTGTACAGATGGGATGAAATGGCAAACATGCTCATCTTTGCCATTCTCCACTCACGCCTACTTCACTCAATAGGGTGGTCTTCCACGTACAGATTAAGCCTGGATATTCAGGGCCCAGGGTCGCCCAGCGATATTACAGCAAACCGACTGGAACCAGAGAGTCTCCAGCGATGCAAACAGACGTGTTTTATTGATTGACGAAGGCAGCTGCCGGTCAAGCTGTCTTGATGGTGAATGCCAGCAGTTCATCTTGTCGCAGTCAGCATTACACGGATAATCGACACATTCTGTTAAACACTGCTACAGTGTGATACTAGGCTTATTCTATGGGTGGGAAACCACAGTGCTATATATTCTTTTGAATTGCAATGCATTTGTAATGCATTACAAACCACCCTGTAAAACCAGCCACATGCTTCCAGCTTCAGCACAACAAAACACCATCTAGTGGCCAAAGCTGGATCTTCCAAAACAACCGATTAAAGGAATACTTCACCTGCGAATCCCACCAAGGCTAACAATCGAATGATAGTGCGCATCACTTAGCCTCAGTGGGATTGTTAGTCATGTCGGCATCCATCAGTGAAGAAGTCCTTTAAGTCTCACGTGTGATAAATATAAGAGCATCCACATTCTGTCAGGGCAAATGAATTAAATAATACACGTCTGAGATCAAAAACACCAATGCCAGCATTAATTTGTGATGTCCCCAATCATGACATGGTGTTTTGGACAAGGAAGGGGAGGAGGGGATTTGAAATGAAATGAAAGAAATGAAGCTAATTCACAGAACGAGGCATTGTGTTAGTGGGGGCAAATGGGGGCGGGTCTGCCGCTCTTTGTGTGTATGTGTTTTTAGGGTGGGATTTTAGGTGGAGGTGACCGTGGTTCCACTGCCAAGTTTGATGATCATCTGTTGGCAGTCATGGAGAGTGCGCTTGTCTCCCAGTTTCTCCAGCGTGCGGGCCGCGTCCGCCAGCATGCCCACCCTCTGGCCTGGGGCTGAGAGGAAGGAGGGAGGGAGATACCAGCAGGCCAGCATGACTGCTTCAGCCTGCTCTCGCTGCCCTGGTCGCGTCTCACACTCTTCTGTGTACACACACACAGACACACACACACAGAGTAAGGTTTGGCACTGACTGAATAGATCGCCAATTATAATCTAGGGTCAAAGTTGATTTCTTCACACTCCGTTTCACACATTTGATGGGGATAAACATGTTAAAGCGATCTCTTGCCCAAAAGTCAATTTTTGGAGGAAATATCAGACTCAACAGTCAGAGTATATGTTTTATGAGAACTGTACAAACAAATCTACACAAAAAAGCAACAGGACAAAAATGTTTGAGTGTTTCTTTGTTTATCTTGGTGTATTGCAGTCTGTTTATGCCTGGTACATTTAGCACTTTTTAGTTTCAGTGCCCACAAACACGGCTAACGCTTAAGGAGTCTTCTATTTCCTTCCTCTTCAGTTTCTTCCCAAAGCTTTACAGCTCTGGCATGAAGTGTGTATTATAGCGTTTTAGGTGTGAATAGGGCTTACAGGACCACACAGTTGCATCATATGAAGTTGTAGGAACCACAAAAATACCTAGTGGTTCCAGTATGATTCATTTTTAAAAGCGTGTGATAATTTAAGCACTTCATAGAGATATTCTCTTCCACTGCTTGGTAGCTGCACTAGCTTTGTAGCTTTAATGCAAATTAGAACAGCTACAGGACAGATTTTCATAACAAGCATGCACGCACGCACGCACGCACACACACATGCGCACACACACACATGCGCACACACACACATGCGCACACGCGCACGCGCACACGCACACGCACACACACACACAATCTAAGCCCTCACCGCTCTTGCCTCCAGGAGTGGTGCGACGACGCAGACTGCGGTCCAGTAGCTGATGTGTGCGTGTTGGGCTGGCACCTGCCATCAGTCTGGCTGTGGCTTCATGCAGAAATAACTGCAGGAGAGAGGAAGAGAGGGAGAGAGGGAGAGGGGGAGAGAGAGAGAGAGAGAAAGTGAGACAGAGAAAGATTAACAGGCTGGCATACAAACACGCTGCTCCCATAGGGGTTAATCCTGCCTTCAGAGGCTGACACGTCTCTCCCCCCCCTTGCTACCGTCTCACAGTCTTTCATCTTCCCTCTCTTCCTATCATGCAGTGCAGCAGCTCGCTTTCTGTCCCTCTCTCTCGTTCTCTCTCTCCTACAGCTCTAGTTAAAACTCAGAAACAAATGAAAACCTCCTTGCTTTACTGCAGATTCATTCTCTATACGGCTTCCACACAAAATAATAACAATAAAAAATGCTGATAGTAATTAATACTACTTATTTTCCTTCAGCAAAATCATTCAACCTTAAATTAGTGCATGAGTGAATATTAAAAATAAAATATGAATGTGCTTCAGGCTTAAAAAGCAAAAATCCAGGAAGATAAACTATGCTTCTGTTTCTGTACAGAATGCTGATGTGGATTCCAGTTCTGATACAAGTCTTGTGTCACGGTGGTTAAAAACAGCTCCTAGCTCTCTGTGCTTTGTGCCGTGGCAGCCGATTTCCGCAGAGGTGGCCTACTTCAGCCCTGAGCACCAGGGAAACAACAGTTTGTCAGCATGAGAGCACCAACTTAATCTTAAAGGCGTTTTCAAACTATTTTTTGGGACCTGGAGTCACTTGCCCTGAGATAATATACAAACTCAGCCAAAAGTATCAAACATCAGCTGTAATTAGCTGCCATGAAATTCTTTGTTGCGCCACAATCAGGTTAATATAACATGCTAACGGGAATTAGTATTATTGCTAGCAGCGCTAACCAAAAAGCTTAAAGTGAATAAAACTTTGCTATGCATGACTGAAACACACGGCTGTAACTTGCTCAAACAGTAAGCGAGTGGAATATAACACCCTAAAAATTACAACATGGCCAAGCTACTGGAGTTGCACTGTTGTGTATTGTCTTTGATTCCATATCCATATACTGGAATTCTGTTCCAGTATTTTTCCTATAAGGGACCTAGCCAGTGCCTAAAATCATACTCACACTATACCAACTTACTACATACATATAACTACTGAGCGAACTGATACAGCCATGATATTACCGGTTTTACTGTTTTGCCATTTTTGCAGGTGCGCAATGACAATCACAATCAGAAAATGTTTTATATGTGACTAAAAACAAAAAGATTAATTTGTTTGTTAAAATGATACAGTATGATGTACAATAGATGTGTGTTTGTGCATTTATATTTAAGTGTGTGCCGTCTCACCCTGCGCATGGCGGGTCTGAAGCTGTGGGCGAGTTTGCGCAGAGAGCTGAGGTCCTGCTGGAAGCCCTGCAGCTCTGCCGGAGAGGCCGCCGAGGCTGAACTCTGCTGACCCGTGGCCGGAGAACACACCTGCTGCTCCCGCCACACGTTAGTGCGCGTTACCAGCAGCAGATCACACAGCAACAACTGCACCAGCTACAGAGACAGAGAAAAAGGTACCAGACGACAGAGAAAGCAAATCATTAACACAGTGACAAGTAGCCAATTTTATAGCCAAGACCACATGAAGCCTGTTGATTTCAATTAGCAGACTGTGTAAATCAGCCTAGCTTTAAACAGTGCAGGGATTAAACAAGGATTAGTATAGAAAATACAGAAAAGCTTTCACTGTCCAACATGAACTCAGGCTACATGGCCAACATGAACTCCATAAACACAGATATTAATGCCCAATTACTGTGCTTTGCTAAAATAAATCAATGCACAAAGTTGTGCCCAGTGCAATAGCATGTGCACATTTTATATCATGTTTGAATACATAATACAATAACGAGACAAAGCTGCACATTTTTTTTGCAAAAAAGAGAAAAAAAATACATGCAAAGGAGTGTATGAGTGTATGCGTTAGAGAGACTGACCGGTCACCTGCACAGCGACGCAGCTCTGTGTTGCACTGCAGAAACATTGCACACAGTTCGTACACATGCAATGCAACTACAATGCACCACAGCCCTGGCCAAGGTAGGACAAGCTACTACGTCTGTGGACCTGCATCTGCAAATCCACACATCTGACACTGTCTGGAGGCTTGTTGACTTAGAGAGCTAGATTTAAATCAGCATAGCTCACGTGTGTGTGGGGTGGTAGTAGCCTAGTGGCCAAAACATCTGGCTGTGAATCTGATGACCACAAAGTTCAAAGCATTTCGACCATTGTGTCCTTGAATGAGACACTTAACCCTCCAGGGGGACTGTTCCTGTTGCTAATGATTGTAAGTTGCTCTGGATATGGGTGTCTGCCAAATGCTGTCAAAATGTAAAATGTAAAAGCAAAATGTATGTGTGTGTGTGAGATGTGCACACACATCCGTGGGCAAGAAACTGTACCTTATCTAAAGTACTGCTGTTGCCGTGTGGCCCCAGGTTGAGGCTGTCTCTAAACAGAACGCTGGCTTTCTCGCAGTAGCTGAGGCTGAGCTGGCTGTTCTCTGGTTTGGCCAGCAGGGAGCGCACTGCTTTAAATGTGTTCAGGCAGGCTTTGGGCAAAGGGCTCCTGCAACACACACAGCAATACAGTCAACTCAGACCTACAGCATCATACCAACAGTGAACACTCCAAACAACCTGTACAGTGTTGAACTGTCTGCATGAAGGCAACCTGACGGAAAACAACAAAACTGAGGACATCTGAGAAAAGAGGACCATTAGAATCTGATGCAATTCTAAAAAGTGAAAAAAGTTTTTATTTTGAATTTTATTAAAACTGATCCTCATTCAAGCTGCTCCTCAAATTATATGAAATAAAAGTTGAATGAACATTAAACTATTGCCAGGTTTCTATACAGATACAACATGCATAAAATTAATAAAAAGAAAAACAATAACATTTGTGTCTTGTGATTTTCATGTTTTATCCCCTCTCATCAAATTATTCAGCCATTAAAACAATGATCATATTAAATTTGATTTAAGCTTCCAAGTTTTCACAGCAGCCAAGCCAGTGTTCAAAAGCTGGTGTTTTCTGCATCCTTAACAGGGAGTGTCAAACAAACATGTCTGCCCTTTCATACAAAATATTGCAATATTCATGAAAACTGTGCTATTTAAAATAATGCCATAATAAAATAGTCCTTTAATAAGGGCAATATTTAATTTGAGAACTAATGTAGACTGGGGCAGAAGTAATTGTGAATGAGCAGTCACTCGTTATTTAGTGTTTCTTTCCAGAAATACGCTGATGGCACCCTGTGATATTGGATTTGAAATCCATCACCAAGGTCTTCCCCACTAATCTGTCAATATTCTGTAAACTTATTCAATCATAGATTGCTTGAGGGTACTGGCTGCATTTAGGCAAGTGTGTGTGTGCTTGAGAGTACTGAGTGCACTTAGGTGTGTGTGTGTGTGTGTGTGTGTGTGTGTGTGTGTGTGTGTGTGTGTGTGTGTGTGTGTGTGTGTGTGTGTG
>JBBPDC010000028.1:9312688-9329010 GCA_037974485.1 Hemigrammopetersius urotaenia
CGATTGACATAGTAGTGCAAATGATGCAGTGAGGTATTTAAGTGTAGAGTGCAAAAATGCAGTAAGAACTTAAAGTGGCATTGTTTAAAGTGTCATTGTGAGGAGTCCAGTGGTTGTGGCGTGTGTATGTTGGTGTATGAAGAGTCCAGTGGTTGTGGTTAAATATAAACCTTAGAACATCCAGGACAACAAACATGGAAATATAGTCCAAGATCTATTTCTCAAACTCTGCAAATCTAGCAGAAATACGTCCCACCAGATATTTAAAAATAAGAGGCCCAAATGCCTCCGGTGCTGAAAGAAAAGAATTCCAAAAACGAATTACCCGTATTCTATTATTCTAACCCATTCCATTAAGATACCAATACTGCCCCCATTTAACACACATTCAGGTAGCCATGATGACTACTATTCCCACTGTGAAAAGGGTTATAAAAATGTATTACAGACAGTTGCCCCAGTGGGTTGCATCTGCTTGGGCAACTTCCTAAGCGATCTCAATTGGCCTGCTCCAGTCAGTGGCACAGACTAGCTATTTCAGGAAAGTAGCCCACAATAATGATGCAACACTTAGACAATCACAGGCCTTGAATGTATGAGAAAATTTCACAGTAATTTCCCCTTGTCCTGTTTCATATGTCTTACTTAGAACATACACCATTTTCATAACCTAAATGATGTCACTGAGAAAAGTGAGGATACTCATATGAAGCAAGTAGCATGAATCACTCATTTGATGTGCTACGTGTGCGGTGTACTTTGACCTGCTCCCGTATCGTGCTGTACCACTTTCTCAATGAAAGATCACCTTTGGCCTACTGGTGTCACTCAGGTCTCACATAAAAACTTAGAAAGCAATGGTCCAGTCCATAAATGCCATAGCATATGGTCTTTTGATACTGACCTAAAGACCTGTCTATACAGATACATGATTTGATTGACAGGCCAGCTAAAAATTACATGTCAAATGCGAAGGGTGCAATTATGCTATTTAAACAACAACAGTGCACCATCTCTCATATCCAATCACTCCTATTGTCAATTTCACCACTTGACTCCACCACTAGTATCCCCAGCAACAATACAGCTAACTGGAGAACAAGCTACGCAGTCCATGATTAAATAATAAAGGACAAAATGAAATCACACTTCCATAGTGATTTCTGAGTGTGAGCATTGTTAATTTATTAATACAACTGCAGATTTAGCTGAAGTTAACAGGCCAGCAAGGACTACATAACTAAATGTTTGTATGGATTCACTGGACAAACAGCTTATTACTCCTGTTCATTCTCATTACAGAACCTGAGTCTCACATGGTGCGCAGGCTGCGACATTTATTGCTATTAAGAGAAGTAGGGGAAGGGTCACAAGACTGGGTTTAAACTATACCAAGATAGCACATGTTTGAACAGAGCCATAAAACCATGTCAAATCACTAAGATTACGATATGCCAATTGCTTAATTGCTCCACCGGCTTAAATTAAGTGTCTATTATGTGCTGTAATTTAATTTGAAACACGATAAGATAGCTTGTGGTTTGTGTGCAGTTCGAATAGGAATTTTCTTGCTGCACTGTTCTCCTTTCAGAGTGAAAATCATTTACACTTTTGATTTTCACAATTATTTGCCAGGAGCATCATATATCAGAATTTTTTATTTTAATTCCATGAAATACACTTAAAAAAGTGGATCACTCCCTACCAGTGTATCCATTCTGGTTTGGGTAGTTAGCGACAGGCTGCTGCTGCTGCTGCTGCTGGGGGACCTGCGGACTGGAGTTGAACACTGGATTCTTGACAGGCGATGTAGCGAGACTCTGGGCAGTCTGGCTGGAAGGGTGAAGGGCAGGTGGAGTGGGCTGAGCTTTGGGTTGGCTGGTCTGCAGAGAGGCTGGCTGCTGTCGTGGAGCCGCAGGTGTCGGGGTCACCTGGGCCAGAGGGGACTGCTGGAAAGTAGGGGGTTGGAAGACCTTGTCAGGGGTAGAGGAGCTGCGGGTAATGGGTGGGCCTAGCAGAGCATCCAAGTGGGGGCTGCTGCTGAGGATGGAGGAGGTGGTGGCAGTGGTGGTGGAAGAGGGAGTCGAGCTGGAGGGAGGCAAAGCTGTAAGGTCTTGCACAGGAGCTGGAGGGGCTGGAAACGGAGCGTGGTCAAACAGGCCGCCGAACTCCATGTCCTGATTGTGGATGAGCTGGAGCATGTCTGGGAAACAAGGGAGAGCAGAAGAAGTCATTGAGAGTTCTTATGTTTATACATATATAGAAGTCACACATCTTGACAACTCAATACGTGCTAAGAGTGGCTCACGAAAAGAATATGATCCTGAAAAGAAATAACCAAGCTGGAACCGGTAAAACAAGGTCTATTTTATACAACTACATGCCTTCATTGACAACCCAGAGTTAGATGTTTTCTATGAAGCTTATGCTTAAAGCTTCCAAGCAAACATTTGCGCAAAGCTACTGCGATGTTAACCAAGATTTACTGGCAGGTAGTGCCCAATGCAGGGCACCACCAGTGAGCAGACTGCTAAAAGCACAGGAGAGGATTTCATATTCAGCCCAACCAGTTTCCAGCAAGGGCACAAAGGCAGTCTGGGTGAGCTCATTAGCTTTTCTTGTCTCTTCCACACAGCCCCAGCACTCTGAGGAGGAATTCCTTTAAATGCAGGGCTCACCACTGCTGAGGCATTTCAGAGGCCTTACAATGAAGCTTTCTTCCACCTAATGTGAACATTAAAATGAGATAACAGCATTGAAGCTGCAGGTTATGTAGGATGGCCAACATTTGGGCCATCATATTTATTATATGAGGTTCTGACTTCATATTTAAAGCTATAGTTCTCACTGTCCTATTAATTTAGAAAACTAAGATTAAAAAAGAAATGTGTACATTTATTTAACATGTGCTCCGCCACCAGATACAGGTTCCCTGTGTTTTGTGCACAAACAGGGCAGTGCAGAATTTGTAAAGCAGTGTTTTGTATGAGGTGATCTCTCTCGACCAATCAGAGGCCGCGCGCGCGCCTTGCTATTCGGGTGCAGCGCGCGGAGCAGCGCGAGATGGGAGGTTACTCTCGGTCACACAGCAGCACGGGGTTATTCTCGGTTACTCACGAGTTAAACGGGTTTCAGTTACATAGGACCATTTTTTAAATCATTTTTCAATCCAAAATTTAACTGTGAAAAATATGATTGTGCGTAAAGTAGACATGTTCACGACACCTTATATTGTAATATATTTTGAATTATATGGTAATATAATGTATGGTATTGTTATTATTATATAATTGTTATTATCATTATTATAATTATTATTATATAATATTGTAATGCAATATTATTACATGTTATGTGTGTGGTAAATGGTAAAATATATCAGCATTACATATATGTAGCATGACATTTTTACCTAAATCATCCCCTTTTTCTCTAATTATGCTGATCAGAGAAAGACAGATCACAGAAGCTGAAAATGAATGATTGTGTAATATTACAATATATTATACGGTAGTATCATTTTTATACCATATTTAAACCAAACATGACTTAGAAGCTGAAAATGCATGTTTTATATCGTTAGGAGGCCATTGGGTTCGAGATCTCTCTGGCTGCAGAGGAATGAACGATAGTAACCTCTGATGACGCCTGTGTTGTCCGAGTTCGAGGGGGCGGGGCACTACGGCCGCATCTCACACCAGACAATGGAGACGGGGAGGCTCAATTTACTTTCATTTTACCATTAAAAGTGCATCAGAATTTGTTTTAAGCTTCTTCTGACAATATTTATCATGTGAGTGGCTTGGTGCTCGGTTACTTTAGACTTAGCGTCATCTCACTCTCTCCCCCCCACACACCCCCCACTAGTGCTTCTGTGTTAAAAACAAGTTCTGCACATGACAAGAGCAGTTTCACACCTCTTGCCTGCATGTCCTCCCTCACCACATCCATATAGCACCTACTAGACCTTACTCTTCCTTGGAAGCTCCATCTTCAACATCCTTTCCCTAAGACATTCAGAGTCTCTCATCAGCACATTTCCAAACCAAGCTCTCTCATCTCTGACTTTTTCCCCATGAGGTCCAACTTCAGCTCTCCCTCTGATAAACCCATTCCTGACCCTACCCATCCTCGTCTCACCCAATTCAAATCTGAACATTTTCAACTCTGCCACCTCCAGCTCTGCTCCCTGTCTTTTCAGTCAGTGCCAGTGTTACAGTGCCATCCAACACAGCCACAAAACCGCTGTGTACACTTTACCTTACAAAGAACACTCCTGCCACTATTCTGCACCCACTCCACCCTGCCTACACACTCTTCTTCACCTCTGCGGGTCTTTTTAGGTCGTGCAGAGTGTGCTAGTGCATGAACATCTCGCTTAAACAGTATTTTAGGTTTGCATTTTGTGGACACTGTGGTGACCACTCAGAAGCATCTTCTAAAGAAAACATAACACAAATAAAGCACTGGCAAAGTAACCTACAGGGTTAAGAGTTTCCTCTTACCATCAATGTCGCTCAGAAGAGCCGTGTCGATGTCACTGGGATCATTCAAGGATAAACTCGGGTCCAAGTTATCCAGTGAAGGGTCGTCAAACGACAAGTTATTCATTGTTCCCCCCACAAAACAAAATTAGCTTCAGAGCTTGCTTGTTAGCTGACTAGAATAGTGGATCCGACAGAGGATGAAAAAAAACCCGCTATTCCATGTGAAGTCCCAACTTCTCGCAGTTCAGAGTCGAGTCAATGTGAGGGGACATTTGTTGACTTGCAAAAGAAATCCAACTTTTGTTGTGAACTACCTGCTAGCTGCCATTACCCTCCTGTAGCATAGGACAAACTTGTCTAAACACTTCGGCTGTGCCAGTACCACGCTATCGGGGGGGGCCGGGCAGCTGTGATTGACACTCCTTCCAGCCAATCAGAGCTCGCCGTTTCGCCTCTGCATACTGCCAGTGAGTGGTCCGCAAAGAGGGTGGAAACGGTTTAAGTGAACAAAAGTATTGGGACGCCTGCCCATTACACCTAAAGTTCTTTGCTATCGTTCCCTTTTGTGTCGCAGGAAAGAGATTTCTCCACGCATTTTATTTAGAGGGTGGCCCATAGTCCTTACCATAGGTATAATTCAAAAGTTAGCTGGATACACACTTCATGGACGAAAGTATTGTGACGCTTGCCCGTTACACCACGCAATACATTGCATTCAAATAGAATTTAATATGGAGTTGGCCTCATTTTGCAGCTATAACAGCTACCACTCTTCTTAAAATACTTTCCACGAAACCTTTCTGTAGACAATGTGTGCCCATTTATTCTGTAGAGTTTCAGGTACTGATGATGGATGACAAGGCCTGGCTTAAGAGGGGCTTAAGATCAGGGGCTCTGTGCGGGTCAGGCCAATTTCTTCCACACCGAACTCATCCAACCATGTCTTTATGGACCTTTCTTTGTGCACTGTGGTGTACTGTGCAATAGAAAAGGGTCTTCCCCAAACTGTGTCCACAAAGTTGGAAGCATGGTGTTGTCCAGAATATTTTAGTATGCTGAAGCAGTAAGATTGTCCTTCACCGGAAGTAAGCGGTCTAGCACAAACCCTAGGTGTACCTATACTTTTGTGATTATAGTGTCTTTGAGCCAAAGCTGCATTCTCTTTCATCTTTTGTTTGTCTGCAGCTTATAAATTTCTCCACATAACACGTCGAAATCAAATGTGAGATACTCCCTAAAACTTTTAAAGAAAGCATAGCTAACAGGTTATTAATATAAAAAGTATTCATAATAGTTTATAAAATCAAAGGGACACAGTATTCTGGAAACATTTAAATATAAGTGTGAGAGATTAATTATCAAATGAATTGTGAAACAATAATAAAATAATAGCAACAACAACAATAATAATAACATCAATAATAATTTGAGCTGATTCTGTTGTTTACAAAAAGTACCTGCTTGTTTCTCACACAGCAACAAGCACCGTGATGTCACCGGTGGGCATGTCTCTGTCAGCCAATCAGCGCTCGCCATGGGCAGGACTTGCACTCTCAGGTTTGTCTGATCTGTAGGGCCGGCTCCGCCCGTAGAACCAGAGAAACTGACCAATAGGAGCGCAGAGACCGAGTGGGGTGATCTGACGTCACAAATGTAGCTCCCCTGATTACATCATGTAATTTCTCCTGGAATAATAAAGGCAGAGCAGCCCGGCAGAGGATTAAAACATTATCAGATATAAATATCAACATAGTTGATTACACTACATATGTATTGAAAAGTCATAACCGTTAGGCATTTTTATCTTATGTTTGATCAATATAATTAAAATGGAAAGTTTTTTGATTAATTGAAATGTTTATTTTTATTATTGTCTAACTAATGTAATATTATTTATATATTGAGATACACAACTAGATCATTTTGTGACTCTATAGGATGTCCAATTGTTGGTACCACAACAAAATACAGGTGAAGTGGGTCAACGACCTAGAGTAACACATACAGTTCTTTGGAAAAACAGCAATGCTACTGAAATATGGCTTGGCTGTCAGTAAGACTGTGAAGAAAAATGACATATGAATACGCACTCTTATGCCCTTGTTCTAATGAATTGTACATGGATATACCAAAATCCCCATAATCACACGCAGGTGTGGCTTTATTGAGTACTTCAGGTTATTAGCTGTAGGCCATGTTCAAGACACAAACTCTATAACTATAGCCTGAATAACTACTGGTATGGTATGTTCATTAACAACGTGTAAAACAACACTGGCACACATATACACATCATTTTCTTTCTTACTGATCAAAAAAAGTTTCTTAAATCAGAAATATATTTTTGCTCCAGCATTTGGAGCTGGAGAAAAATGAGGCAAGGTTTCCTGGGTGTAAGTTGTAATAATGATGTTAATAAAACAAGACAGGTAAACAGCAATTCTCACAATAGGATTTTTTTAATTACATTTCATTATCCTAAAATACACTGACATTAATCTTTGAGATAAATAATCAAAATAGTTAAGACTTTTAATGTCACATGGTAACATTCATTAAAGCAGTTATTACAAATAACGATTGCCACCTCAGTTTAAAGCAAAGCTTACAGGTTTACAGGTTACTGACAGCTCTTGATTTAGTGGTCTGTAAATTTATAGAAGACTATAAACAAACAAAAAAAGCAATGTGTTTTCTCATAACAAGTAACAAGTATAATGGGAGTAAGATTCAAATTTACTGAATGATCGTTACCAGAAAACAATTTCGCTCAAAAGGTCTTTTGAAATGTATATTATAGTAATCCTGCTTCCTTGTATATTGGTTTATATTCATGAAAAGCATCTACAGTAAATACAATGTTCTATTTTCATTGCCGCTCTGATTTTGTCTGCCTAGTATGTTTAAGCATCCTTTTTGTAGACAGTAATCTATGATTACTGTGGTGAAAGATGAATAAATGCTGGTCTCTAGCTTACTTTAGTTTGTGAACCTTTATTTTTTTTATATTTCTACATAAAACAACATCTAAAACATCTCACACGTTCTAAAAGTAGATACAGAGAAGCTAATTTTAGGAAAGAGACAAAAAAAATTTTATTTGGTCCCTTAATATTGCATATCTGGGAGTGGCAAAAGTATGTGAAACTCAAGGCTTAGCAGTTCATGTTGATGTGAAATTAAAGCCAAATGTATTCAATCTATGAGATATCTCAAGGTGTGAGTGAGTGCCTATATTTTAAATAAAGAACTTAGTTTGGTCTTCACAACACATTTATAGAACTCTACAATGGCATAAAATATATTTCTGTGAATTTCAGAAAAAGAGTTGGTGATGCTCATCAGGCTGGTTACAAAACCAACTTTAGAGTTTGGACTAATCCAGTCAGACAGATTGTGCACAAATTGAGGACATTTGATACCACCGTTACTCTCCCTAGCAGTGGATCAACAAAAAAGAGGATTGAGTGTAGAGGAACGTGTGTAATAGTCTGTGAACTCTCAAAAGGAACCCAGAGTAACCTCTACACAACTCAAAGGCCTCTTGGATTGGCTAATGTTAGGAGAACACTGAACAGCAATGGTATGCATGGCCAAGCCAGACGGCTACTGGAAATGTTTTGTGGACAGATATGAGTAAAGTAGAGCCATTTGGTTTAAATGAGAAGTGTTCTAGAAAACACTGCATTCCAGCAAAAGAACCTTATTCCATCTATGAAACATGGTGGTGGTAGTATCATTGTTTGGGTCTGTTTTGCCGCACCCAAGCCACCCAAGATAGCTGGAATAGTACATTTTGAATTATACAAATGGATTCTAAAAGAAAATGTCCGAAAATCTGTCCATCTGTCTGAGCTGAAGCTCAAGAGAAAGTCTTGTTTTATCAAAAATGTTTAAAGATGACTAAAGCACATTTTTGAAATGGCTATGTCAAAATCCTGATATTAAACCAGTGTAAATGTTCAGGAATGACTTAAAGCATTCATGTGAAGAAACCCAACAACACCCTATTCTTTCTGTACAGAGGAATGGGCTAAAATTCCTCCAGACTGAACAAGACTGATCAAGTTACCGGAAACGTGTAGTTGCAGTTGTCGGTGCACAAGTAGGTCACAGCAAATACTGAAAGCAAAATATTCACATATTTTTGCCACTGACATATGTAATACTAGACCATTTTCTTCAATAAAAAATTGCCAAGTATAACATTTTTGTCACTTTTTTGAAATCTTATAAAAAAATCTGAAATTTTGATTTTTTTGGTCATATTTATGCAGAAATATAGACAATTCTAAAGGGATGACAAACCTTCAAGCATAACTGTCTAAAAAAACATTACAATCAAAACAGTCAATTCACTAAAGACCAGCCTGGATGTTTTGAGGATCAATACTTTTCTGAGGATGCTCAACATTTCCTACAGTCTTGGTAACAGAGTCAGCAGAGCTTTTGTTCTTCCTTCTGTTTTGCCCCTAGACTTATGATCCTTTGTTGCTTGAGTAAATACTATCCAATGTATGAATAAATCTGCACTAATAACATCTTTTTCAGGACTTTAAAGGGAGAATGGAGCACAATGTTGAAATGTACACCTTTGGAGCTGCAGAGAATTGAGAGAAAAACTGAATTTTATCAAGACTTAAGCTTTGTTATCAACCGTATCTCAAACACAACTCAGCTTCCAACTACAACTACACTAGGTGGACTCCAAACCAAACAAGACCACTTCATCTATTCATATAAACATATCCATATACTATCATCCAACAGCACACAGCTAGAAAAATAGTACTGCACAGGTACAATTTTATTCACCAAATGGAATGTAAATGTACCCTTGAAGGTTCATTTGTTTCAACAGTGTTGTTACGGTCCAATTGTGTACCTTAAAAGAAGTGTTAACGGTACACTACATTCACTTTGAATTTTTTAATCAGCTAACATGTCCTGGAGACAAGATGGGGTGAGTAGAATCAGTGCAGCATAAAAATGCATCACCGTAACGGAATATGTCGCCGTTATCTTTTCTAACTAAAGGTTTTTATAGGCAAACCTTTCTGAGCACTATCCCAGTAACAGCTTAGTCCCTTTTATCTGAAAGTGTATGAACGCTACACAGTCACTGTTGGAACAATACCTCATATCTCCAAGCTGGTAGCTTGTTCGTTAAAAAAATGTCAATATTTAGGCCATCATTTCTGTGCACCAATGTTTTCTTGCATGTTGACACAATCCAGGACTAAGACAAAAAAAATAGCAAACAGACTTTCTGAACAATTTACCCAAAATCTATGACAAACGTTACTTAAAATAAACACTTTTGTGATGTATATACATATATCTATGTATACATATGAATACATAGTTTACAAATTATGCTACTGTTATGTAATACCATCAATTGCCATCACTAAATAAATTCCATCCACTCTCTTAAGTTTGCATTTGTAGGTCTTTACTTTGGATCCAGTTCTGACCTGGATGGGTGGAAGGTCTTTAAAATTCTTGCCCAGACTTTCCTGTGTGCTTTTGTTTGCTACGCAACATGGCCGGAGAGGAGTCTGAAACAAGGCTAGTGCAAAAAAGCACACAGACAACCAACAACGTATGGACAAAAATATATGATCAGCAAAAGAGTTCTATTTCCCACAAATACTTCAACAGTTTTAGGGTAAATTAACACTCTGAAATGTGTTTTGTCAATAAATTTGTTCGGTCAGTCACAAGTGGACAGAATTTGCAGTCATTTGGAAATATTCACAGCTCTGGAACAAGAGTGAATAAGTCTTTTTCAGAAAGAACATTTTAGCTTAACTTGTCTTTGGTCAGTTTTTTTTTTTCATGATGAAAATGCAATTAAGCTTCTTTACTGAACCAGTACTGGAAAGAAGCATTTTGTTTTATATTTGTAATATTTTTCTTCTTTCTTTTCAAGTGGACAGCGACTGATCCCTATACACAACCAGGAGAGCAAAGTCAGATTATATATTGTTGCTGCAGTAACAATAATTTGTATCTTTTAAACGTAAAGGTTAGAATATATAGTTTTTTCTTTCTCCTTTGTATGTTGATGTAATGAGACTATTGGTCTATTTTCAGGGCAGCGTTTTCCAATATCTGAATGATTTTGAATGATTTAAATACAACACTAAAATTAAGAAAGAAAGAAAAGCCTATTTATAGACAACTATAGGACTGGCAAAAGGACTAATACTCATTTTATGGAATGGCATAATTCAAATTAGTTTGTAAACAAGGGAAGTGCAAGATACAATGCTTTTCACGCAAGCAAGACAGACTTGGTATATTACATGTTCTGTTAATAAAATGCAACACATTAAATAGACTTGACGTAACACATCACATTAACCAAACTTAAATTCCAAACCGGCCTTTCTGCAGAGAACCTCACTGGTTTAAGTTGCAACATCTACAAGATTTCACTTTACTGCTTCCTTCTGCTCCTAAAGGCACAGGCAGAGCCACGAGGAGCCTTAAAGAGGAGACATAAATCACACAGTGTAGAAGTAGCACTGCTCCAGCCAAGGGGACTGAGTTGGTAGAGAAGAATGGGAAAATCTTTGACGCATCAAGAGAGTGATAGAGATGCGAAGAGCAGCACAGGGGCGGCAGGCATTTGGGCACTGGCAAGGTGTGAGGGTGGTAATCGCCATAGCAGAGCCAGAGCAGAAGGGTGAACCTCCAATAGGCGGAGCTTCTCTCCCACATCTGCACTTTACAAGGCAAACAGGGTGTCCTCAGTCCTCTCTGCCTTCTTGCGGCTACTGCTAGGCGCACTCGCGGGGGGACCTGGCTCTCCTCTAGGGGGCGACGGTAAAGCAGTGTCAGCAGCCTTGGCCCGCTCTTCTAGGAATTTGTCGAACTCTAGAAAACAGGGAAACCAGAAAGGCATTTATGATTCAACAGTGGCGTGGGTTTTAATAAAGCTAGGGTTAATTCAATTTCAATACAGTAAAAACACTATATATGTTACCTATTAAAAGTATGGACACACCATGCAGCAATGGAATAATGCAGTGACCATAAAAACAAGTCAAGAACTTCAGTAAATTCTTCAAAACAGCGCCCCTTTGCCTCAATTCCTTTTTTTTTTTTGTAAAATGAAAATCATTTTGGAAAATATTAAAATAAAGGCACAACTTACTTTTCTTAGAAACAAGATATGCTGCGATTGAACAAACTTAAGGATGATTTAAGGATGTGCTTTTTGAGTATAAATTCCCTATTAATCTTGCCTTTTCTTTGTTTTTCCCAATTAGAAATCAAACAATTTGGAGTTTCAGTCGAATGCAGCATCAATTTTAACATCCCACTTCTTACCTTCACTAGTGACCCCCTCCTCAGCCTTATCTCCTTTCTGTTTAGTAGGAGACAGAAGAAGCAGAACAATTACTTCAGTGTCACACTTGCCTTATTTATTTATTCATTGTCACCCACCATGACGGCTGATCGCTAGACTACACAAACAAGTCTTCAATACCCACCTTTTAGTTCACCTTCACAAGACAAATAGTTTTATAACAATCATGCAAAAGTTTCATTTTCATTCTTCCACTTAGGACAATGGGCACACCACTTTCGAGTGTGATACAACTTTGCATACTTTACATCTTGTGCTTGCCAATACAAAAACGATGCAATCCAAACAAGTATGATGACATTTCACTGGATTGACAGAACAATTTGCACCACTTCGTTGAAACATTCACCAACCACCATTCTCTAAGCTTTAGAGGCACTTGTATGTAACATGTCGACACAAACAACAAACCAAACGACAAACAACCTTTGTGAGACAACACTATGTAATTCCCCATTGCCTTAACTTATTGTTCCCCCAATTAAAAAGTTAGTTTCATGGTATGAGTATGGATGAGTGGAAGACAGTTGAATGTGTTAATATGATTGGTAGAAAACAAATGGCTGCTAATTACTTGTAAGGCAATAAGAACTCTATAATGTTTAAACAGGATATACAAAGATGAACATGGTATGACACCACAAAAAGATGGCAAAACAAAGAGACAATGAAATCAAGGTAAAGAATTCTCACCACATCAGTACAGAGCCACTCCTCAATGTCATCCATGACAGAGGACTGCGATACAGGAATCTATGGAGCAAAGCCATGGACAAACCAAAGGCCCCCGCAAAGCCACAAAATAAACCCCGCCCCAAAAATAAACAGAAAAACAACAAACAATAGAAATCACAAGGAGGTCTGCGAGGAAAATAACAACAACAAAAAACATGCAATTAAAGTCAAATGAAGCTAAGACTTGTGCACACACACGCACGCACGCACGCACACAGCACACCAAGCGTGAATGCTGCTCTACTGCATGCAATGAGAGTGAGAGTGAAAGATGATGAAGAGTTGTCTGGGAGGAAGACTCATGAAGCCTTGCTGGAAAAATAGGACAGATTTTCAGAATGCGGGGCTCAAGGGAACAAAGGTCGGTGGAGACTGCCCTCTGCATCTGAACCCCACCTTACATTTCCCTGAGGACAACACTATGAGTCCATCAAACAGTTTAATACAGTTTTACAATGCTGATTGGCGATCCTGATTATCTTTAATTGCAGCACTACTATTATTATGTATAAACAATAAGATGTACACATGTATTGTAGCTAATAAAAAATGAACAGCTATAGTCAACTATTAACCTAGTGCTAAATGAGGACCCAGGCTGGAATTATGCAAACTGCATTCATATGTCACACAATATATTGTTTCAGCCATGTGGAAGCTTGAGATTTGTATATTTTAATGGACAACCGAAATCAACATCTTGTTAACTTAGCTGAAAACATTTAGGATAAAAAGAAAAAATTCTATAAACTAAGCTTTGCTAGTACAGTAAACCCTCAGTTTTACGCAGATTCAGTCTAAAACATTTTTTCTGAGAGCTGAACTGTATTACTGCCACCAGTTCAGCAGGGGGGTGGGGGTGATTTTCAACAATTATCTCAGTTTATTTAGCATTAGTAAGCTGTGCCCTGTCTAAACATGCGGGTAGAGAGAGTAATTTTTTGTGTACGAGTCTAATGCTAAGGTTTTTTTAAGCAATAACGTTTTCTGATTCTGATTATTTATTTATCTTTACATTTTCTTTAAGGGTAATGCATTAAACTGAGTTTTAAATGAAATTAAAGTGTTCTGGGAGCATATTTGGGCGCATATTTAAGTTTAGTTTACACTATTTTTTTTTTTTTACCAAAACACAACAACGCATTTTTTTTTACGATACGTGGCTGCTCTTGGAACATAATCCCCATGAAAAGCAGAGGATTATTGTATATCCCTTTAAGACTGTGTGCTAAATCACAAGGACTTTCTTCGCCAGACAATCTTGTGCAAATATATTTGACCATTAAGTTGACTGGCTAACAAATACAGAATTTCCAAAAGTATCTATTTTCATCTTCTAATCAAACAATTGAGCTGCTTTATGATGCACTCATGGCTGATACAGGCATTCAGTCGTATTATCTCCACGGAAAATCGATGTCAGAATGGAGGAGGGTTTGGGGAACTTTGATCAGGAATATCAATAAACTGTTGGAATCCAGCTGTCTAGGGTCAAACATACCTGATTCAATGCATCAGTTAATTGCCAATTTTTAGCACGTGTGTTGGAGTAGGAAATACTGTCCCAAGGTCACTATGTCCAATGCCAAGTTTAGAGGATACGAAAGCACCTGGCTGCGGATCAGGTAAATTGCGTTCTCTGGAGTGACGAAGCACCATCCAATGCCTCAACCATGAAACAGTGTTGCTGGTGATCCAGGACTAATCACCTATCATCAGTACCTGACCTCATTAACGCTCTTGTGGCATAATAGGACTTTCACTATTGAGCTGCTATTGTTTGTGTCCAGTTTTTGAGTTATGCTCACAAAACTAATTTGAGTTTGAATGGCTCTCTGAGAATGTTCAGACTGGAAAACATGACGTTATAATGAATTTTTAGTAATTACCAAACCAATAAACGTTTTTTATCATTTATTTTTATTAAATAGAAATAGACTTTATGAAATAGACTAGTTAAGTTAACATTGAACACATCTTCCCATCAATGCTCATCATCCAGTGTAAATCTATAAGATTAGAAGCTGTTACTGTGAAAGGAGGACAAACTCCCTAGTTAACCAAAATTGTTAAATGTACAGATCTAAACACTTCAAAGCATATTGGGCTGGTTTCCTGGACAAAAATAACCCAAATCCTGGACTACACAGGATTCTGAATGGTGATATTTCCACCAAAGGACAATATAGACTATGACTATAGATATGACAGGCCAGGAAACCAGCCCATAGTGTATTTATGAATTTGGTAAAACAGTAAACATGTTAATTGGATAGTTTTAGAACAGGCTAAACTGCATGCTAGTTATGTTTATACAACTTTAATGTACACAGTGTTATTCATTAATGGTGACGACTGAAAACAAGTGGGAAAAATCTCACTGCACACCTTCTGGATCACTATACAAATGCAGAACGACCAGTTATTTAAATCATAAGCCTTAACTCTGAAGATACAGGAGTAGGCTGTGCTCTGAATATGAACATTTATTTGATATATAACTAAAATTATGTTAATATATAGACTGGAATATACAGATTGCAAATTTGTACTATGTAAAGCAAAGTTACATGCTTAGGCGCAATTGTGCTACACAAACACATCAAAGTCTGATAGATACTGGACATGACTAAGTGTGTTCTTTCTAAATTGTGTCGGTTTCACTCACACATTACCCTCTCTGAGAGGGTCTGGGGGTCTGGAACTGCAGGTTCCAGAACCTTCCACGAACAAGGGCTGGCCACTAGTGTTAACCTTTGTGATAGAGGCCAGGGCTTGCTTGTATGTATTGAATATCCACACCTATTCAACGGTACAAGCAGGCCTTTTCATTCTACCAGTGAGTGAATGCAGTGAAGACGGAGGAGGATGGAGTGACCCACAGTAAAAGGGACAGAGCGAAAGGAAAGGTCCTAAAAAGAAGCAGCAGACCTTGAAGTTTCTGAAGAGTTCAGGCTTTGAGATGTAGAAGAGAAAGGCACCTGCCAATAGGGATTTCAAACAGAGAGCAACACCTCTCTAACAACTTCCAGAGGAAAGGTTAAAAAATAAATAAATAAATAAAATTAAAAAAAAACCACTTCAAAAGTAAAACATTAAGAGGATATTCATATCGAAGAGATTTGAAGAAAGTATAATGCATGTTGTGCTTATCTGTCAAATTACATACAGTCAAATGACAGTCAAATTTTGGACTTAGAAGTAGAATATTAGTTCAATGCAATTACATTAGACTTAAGAGGGGTTATAAGAAGGCCTGTCCCTTTTACTGTGCGGAGTGGGCTGGTTTAGAAGTGGTGAGGAAGGACTGGCATGGGTTGAGGGGGTGACGGAGTGGACAGATGCAGGAGGACACTAAGGAAACAGTGCTACTGTGCCAAGTCCTCACCATTCCTTGGGTAATGAGCCAGCTGTCTATGGGCTCCATTTCTGCGTTATCACCTTTTACACTCAGCTGAATCAACAACAGAAAACACCTTACAAACATGAAGCAGAAAAACACCACCCCAACCCATCCCAGAGACAGAGTGAGAGAGAAAGAAAGAAAGAGAGAAAAAGAGAGAGACAGAGAGAGAGAGAGAGAGAGAGAAAGAGAAAGAGAGAAAGAGAGAAAGAGAGCAAGAGAGAAAGAGAGAGAGAAAGAGAGAGAGAGAGAGAGAGAAAGAGAGCAACAGAGCAAGAGAGAGAGAAAGAGAAAGAGAGAGAGAGGGAGCGAGAGA
>JBBPDC010000028.1:9329075-9341882 GCA_037974485.1 Hemigrammopetersius urotaenia
AAAGAGAGAGAGAGAGAGAGAGAGAGAGAGTGAGAGAGGAGAGAGAGGAGAGAGAGAGAGAGAGAGAGAGAGAGAGAGAGAGAGAGAGAGAGAGAGCGAGAGAGAGAGAAAGAGAGAGAGAGCGAGAGAAACACAGAAACGACAAGTTTCCTTTAAACAGAGTAAGACCGGCAACGCACAATTTTTTTTTTTTTTTAATCGGATAACTAGAAAAAGAAATGATAAAAACTTATCAAAACATACCAAGGCAAGAGGGATGACAAAGAGAAATAAACTTTGACCAGTGGGCTGATCACTGAGCTCCAGCTCTGTCCTATAATAACACTTTGGCCTGGCTTTAGCCTGGTGATTTCGACACTCTAAGCAGCAGAACAGCGCTTGGCACCAAGGAAAAGGTGTAATCAGTACCTGTGTGTTTAATGGAAATTTCATAATACCTCCTATTTACCAGTTTCAGGAATTTTATAAGAGCTGATATCCTCATCCTCGGTGTGTAAAATTTCAGCACCAATTGCTTCATTCACTTATTTTTTGTCTACATAAGGACTGAGAGCAATGTCCCATTTGCACTAGGGGCTTGCAGGACAAAAATTAGAATTAAGTTTACCACAAAAAACGTTTTAGGCAAAACAATTACTGAACCGTTTTACACAGGCTTCCTAAATATAATGAATTACACAAAGTTACACTTCAGTATCAGTGTACATTTAAAACAAATTCAATCTCAATGATGAAGACAGTAGTATTAGTCTGTTTTTTATCAAGTGACTAACTTCTAAATTAGTAATTAATGCTACATAAAAGGGAAGAAGTTAAACCAGCATTGAAATATAGTGCAATGAACTGAATGTTTAAAGGGTCGGCTTTGGTACCACCTCCTAATGACGGCCATTATTATAGAACACCATCTTTATTGTAATTTATTGTAATCCATTGAGCTCCCAGGTTGAAAGAGAACTGCAGTCTGAATACCATGCAAAGCCAGTTTGCCAGTGCTATCTGCCATTTACAGATACTACAGTGGAGTTAGGTATGGTCTAACGGGGTTAGTTACAGCTTCATAGCTTGAAAAAGAGGGCAACAGTGTACTAAAGCACTCAGCATGCAAGGATCAACTACTTGGAATGACATTAGGGTTTTGTGAGCCTTTAACACAGCCGCAACCTCAGATCATGATAAGTGACGGCAGGTGGAGGAAGAACTTAAACAGTTCCTAGCATGCAGGGCGGCACTCACCCCAGCAGTGTTCTGCTGTCGGACGTCCAAAGCAGAAGCCAGACCACCGAGAGCTTGTGGGTCTTCGTATTTCACACTGAAACAGGTGGAATTCAAGCGTTCAGCGACAAAGTCTAGAGCTAAACAATACTGAGAAAAAGTCCAGGAAAACAAAATTACTACCTAACTGTCAAAGATCAGTCACTGGAGCTGACTGCTATACTTTTACACAGTGGTTAGCTTTCACAAAGCTACACTGAATCACAATTGAACTGGATTCATCGGTAATTCAGCTGGATTCGTGTTGAGGCAAGTTCATGTAAATAAAAGAAAACTTATTTAAATCTTGATTTGGTGCCATATCATGGGCGATACAACACCTTTAGAAGGCAGCAGTTAGCATTGTTTTGAGCTTTCTTTAGCCTTATGCTAGCTTGTAACAGACTCATGTTATGATATTTTTGACTTAGTGCACTGCTGGTTTACACAGTGATTTAGAAATGATTTGTCATGTTCTGTTGTTAAACAATGCTGCTGTGAATTATACAGTAATTATACTGCTAGTTTGCAGTACCTGTACAAACCAATATTTCAACGATTAAACGTTTAAATGTGTGTGAGGCACCGATAAGCGTCACTATTTAGTTGATCGGGGCTGGCTTTACAAAGACAGACTGTAACTATAACTTCGATATAGGTATAGTCAGACTTGACATAGACATCTAAATTATATTGTTGTACAAAGCAGTTAAGACCCTGACTATCTTATGTAGTACTACGCAGCAAAGAATTGTGGTATTTTCAGACTTTTTTTGTTTTATTAAGGAAATTTAGTGAAAAATGCAACAACATTCTTCATTTACACTGTTAACGGATGTGCTTCAGATTAGCAAATCCCGCTCTCGCCAGGGATGTTGTCGCGGTTCAAACACTATTTAAGAACATGGTGCAGGAAGCAAAAAAAGAAATTTTCAAATGGAAAAACCCCTGAAAACTCTTTCCCATCTTACTTTTAATACAACCCAACTGCCTTTCAAAAAAGACTAATCATCAGTCATAATAATTCACATGGAAAGTGTCAGCTAAACTACATTCTTATGACAGGCCTGAGAGGCGTCAAAACATTATCTTGACAAAAGGTTCCCAAATGGAGCCAATTATAATTCTAGCAATTGAAAAGGTAAATTTGGTGCATGTGCTTCAGTGGGTAACTGACTCAATATTTATGTAATTCTAACTGTAATTCTGTTAATTAGGACTGCAGGATACATACAACCTGCCATGTTCTCATTATATTGCTAAATATTGCAACATGCTAAAAACAAACTAAAACATTTACAATACTCACAGCACACAACTGATTCACTAAATGGATAATTTGCATACTGCAGGCTTCTGTGAGTTCAATACGAAAAAATGCTTTTATTAACAAACAGTATATTGTACAAAAAAATTAGGGTTTTTTTTGAAGGCTTACTTCTTGCGTTGGTCAGCGAGGGAGCTGGTCCTGGTCTGGGCAAACATATCAAAGTCATCATGAGGGTTTTGGATTGACAGCGAGCTCAGAGTGCCGCTCACACTATCTGCTTCCATATCTATGGAAAGACAGAGGTTTCTACACCAACAGTGCAAGAATATGCTTCAGAAATAATGCGGCATATGATAGTAAATGCTATCTTTTCCATACCACCATAATTCAACAGTTTGATAAATATGGCATCAATAACTGCAGCTAGCTGATTGATTCCTTTGTAGTGGTAAAGTAGGTGGATCATGGATGTACCTGAGCAGTATGAGGACGCACATGTGTGTGAATGCAGGAGTTGCTTATGTCTATGACATTAAAGAATTCTGTAGCGATTTCATTCCCAATTCAGATCCGGAACCAACATCAGCATCCAACAGGCCTCCACCAAAACAGATGATACACAATGCTATGTTATATAATCTGTATCTGTTATCACCCAAATGAGGATGGGTTCCCTGATTGAGTCTGGTTCACCTCAAGGTTTCTTCCTATTGCCATCTTAGGGAGTTTTTCCTTGCCACTGTCGCCGTCACTCTTGGCTCATCAGAGGCATTTCATTCACACACATTCATACACACAACTTTATTTCATTTTGTAAAGCTGCTTTGTGACAATGACCATTGTTAAAAGCGCTATATAAATAAAATTAAATTGAATTGAATGCTCCTTAGACTCTCGAAGGTCTAAACCAAAGTAACGTTCTCATTTCTTGATTCACTTGTAATACACAGATGTACCAGAATAAAGCTGGATCTGCTACACCTAAAATGATGTATTATAAAGCAATATTTCAAAAGCTTGTTTCACCCACTTGTATTCTTAACCAGTGTAAAATTAGTATAACAGCATGTTAAAAAATATTGTGCTGTTCATGATGTAACCTCTGGCCTTTATACTGTTTGGCAACCACAAATGATCATGCTTGGAGGAAGTATTGTTTAATGTGATGGCTTATTTATCATAACAGTGTATCATATTGCATTTACAATGATGAGAACAATCCTGTTATAATTACTCAAATTATTATGGCTTTCAGAAAACCTTTAGTATAATTTAATAGTACTCTCTACTATCTTAGAGGATACCACACTCCACTAACTATGACAAGGACAGCACTGTCTAGGCCAGAGTTTCTTAATCTTGCGCTTGACAGACATCGCTGTATGGTTTCATAGTTCCATTCCTCATCCCACCTGATCCAGCTCACGATGGGCTCCATAATCAGTTGATAAAATGGGTCAGGTATGTTGAATCAAGAGACAATACCGTAGGTCATCAGGAGCAAGATTATGAAAGACTATTCTACACTCATAACACTGAACAGTACAGGGGTTTATTTGTCATATGCAGTATATGTCTAAGGGAATGTGCGTGCACAGGTCTCACTCAGTCCTGCGAGCTGTGTGGAGAGGGAGGAGGGGGCGGCAGCGGCAGCAGCAACAGCAACAGGAGGAGTCAGGGTGGAGGATGGTGTGGGGGTGGCTGCAGCACTGACCCGAGGACTGACCACGGCTGGGGAGCCAGGACCCAGATCAATCAGATTATCCTCCTCTGAAGCTTCATTTAGCACCTACACATCAACATGAACATATAATCAAATGACTGCCCATAACAGGACAGACTCAACAGGAAGCTGTGTAGTCCATCTAAATTGAATGTGTAGTACTGTGTAGTACAACTAATCTAAATATGTCACAGAGTAAAAAAAATATCACAATTATAAAGGTTTATGTTAATGACTGGACCCAACGATACACCTGGGCACATTAAAAAGGGCAGTGGAAGATTCTGAAAAACTTCAAATATCAGTGTTTCAGAAGAGACTTTGCTATGCAGGAACAAGAAGAGAGACAGACACAGGCTACAGGACAGACACAGGCTACAGGATCAGCACAAAACAGGCCACTGTAAGTGTATGTGTGAGGCAGAGGTAGAGCGAAAGGGGAACAGGGCTGTTCTATTCACTAGAGAGTGTTAAAACATGTCTAATGGACTATGTCAAACTGGTGCCAGACTAAACACAATCTGAACAAGTCTTGGCCCTTGCCCATTTTTCCTACTTCCAACACGAAATTCAAGAACTGACCATTTACTTGATGCCCAATATCTTCTACCACTTGACCGGTGCCACTGTGACGAGATAATTCATGTTTTTCATTTCGCCTGTCAGTGGTTTGAAGGTTGTGGCTGTTTGATGTACACTGGCCATGTTTTAAAGTCTCTCTTTTGACCTTATCCACGCTTACCATATGTGCTAAAAATCTAATATATACTTGCCTTCCTCAGCTAGCCATTGCCAAGGCAAAACAAACAAAAAAAATCAACCATTGACACATAGGCATGCAACATGTTAGACAAAAAAAAATATATATATATATATTGAGAAAAAAAATAAAACAAAAGAAAACGATCCACTGTGTATTACTGTATCATGCACAGTCAAGTAAATAGCATAATCATTTCCAAGCAAAAAACCAAACACAAATCACAAGCAGCATTTTATGGGCCAAGTAATAAAGCAAGATAAGCACAATAAAGTAAGAACTCACCCCGTTGTTCTGTGCTACTCGGCCGACTCTGTATCTCTCATATCTGTAACCATAGAACCAGTGGGAGCACACTATCAGAGACCAAAAACACAATGCCTCTCCCAATTCAAATCCAGGATTTCTCTAGTTTGGAGATTATGGGTTACAATGCTCCAACATTGTCAAGCAAAGCAATTCTTGACAATAAGCAGATTAAAACAGGGAGAGAACTAAACTGAAAGACTAGTGCTGGAATCTATTACATAGCTGGCCTATCCATATTCAGAGATTGGACAACATTTAACATAACACTAGCAAAATTACATTAAACCATATAAGAAACTGTAGTAAATCAGTTTAGTCAAAATGCCTACACATTTAGGGCACTTCATGAAAGTGTAAAAGTCACAAGTGTTAGGATAAACAGGGCACAGAAATTTCGTGATGCAACCTGATTCAGTTGTACAGTATTACTAAGTATGAGTGCTTCTATCTGCCTTACACCATTGAACAGTTTGTCAAGTAGTTTGGAAGCTCAATTTTATTGACCTAACTAAAGACAAGGTCCACTTTTCTAATGTTTTGTGAATGTCATGAATGGCAGTTTCAATAAACAAATTTTCATGCTACAGTAGCAAGAGGTAAGGCTGTTTTGCCAGAAATAGCTGAAGGTTCTTTATTAACAATCTGCCTAGTCATCAGGGCCTATGTTTATGAAGGTTCTCAGAAGATGCTGATCTTGTTCCTGTCCATCAAGTCAGTAAAGAGGAAATCTGATCTTAGATTAGCCTTCTGAGCAGCTTTGTAAATGAAGGCCCAGATGTTTAAATCTAAAAATCTACAAACAAAATAAAAATGTACACCAAATACACCTAAAGTATTTGATATGAATAAATATCTTTAAGTTAAATGGGGCTTTGCTTACATTTTGTAGTTCAAAAGTGTTATTCTAAAAAACATATAACGTTTTAGGGTAACAGGGTGGTGCTTAACCTTTCATATCGCAGGAATATATTGTTTAAGTCATCGTTGATGTGTAGCAGCTCCTCTGTAACCTCCTCATTAGAGACACGCGAGATTAGCTCCACTATCCTGTGCTGCATGGCCCGACATGTCCTGTTCAGCTCCTGCTCACATACAGAAGATGAACATCATCAGAAGCTATCTGAGAACTCTGCAGTACAATAATGTAAGTAAAGGATAAGATGCTCCTGTTCAGGGCAAAACTGTTATAATGCATCAGTCCTATCTAAAATGCTCAAATGTTTCAGTCTAGTAGCTCTTTTAATACAGAGTTACAGCTCCCTCTAGTGATGTAATCAGGGCTTACCATTTATTAATTCTGTACTAGGACATGGTACATATATATATATATATATATATATGAAGGAAACGGAAAAGATTAAGGACCTGGAGAAGCTCAAGGTCAGAAGCCTCCTCTTGGCCTGGCACCATTTCAGTCAACATTTCTGACATCACTTTGCAGTTCCCACGCACAACATCTAGCTCACTCCTCAGCCTGGCAATCTGTTAAAGTACACACACACACACACACACACACACACATACACACAAGATGTTTGTAAATCTCCAAATTATAGGTAATCAAGCCTAAAGCCCTCATATTTACTGGAAAACTGCAAGACATTACTGTTACTGAACTTATTTCATGTATTACAAAAAAAGTATTTAATATTGGGTCACTGAAATGATGAGACTGACCTGTTCTGAATTGGCAGAGATTGGACTTGTCAGGCTGGGGATCTGAGGAGGGCTACACTCAGAAGTTGTGGCAGCAGGGGCCTTCTGAGGCGCTTGAGACGCTGGTTTGGGCTGAGGAGGTGCTCTGTATTTATTTGAAGCTGGATCTATTTCTGGAACTCCCTGAGGAATGTCAAGGATAAAATGCATTAAAAGAATAAAAAGCCATTTTTAAAGGAAGAAATGCAGAAAGAAAAACAGACAGACAGAGACAGACAAACAGATGCGATGGATGTCATACTCTCTGGGGGGTGTGTATGGGTGAGAGAGCATCCAGGTCTGCCATGGGGAACTCAATGCCCTTCCTCTTCAGCTCCTCATAAATGTGGACAACTCCTGTCAGGTCTGGACTACTTCTGAAGGCATCTGCCCAAGCCTGCAAGTAAACCCAAAGTATTGACACAAATTCTACGCAGGTCAGAATAACTGGTATAACAGACTCGATATACAGTGAAGGTGACAGAAGCAGCCGGGTGGCAAATGTTCAGTAAAAAGCTGCAAAGCTCTAAGGTATGAACTGAAGGACAAAACAGGTCAATTAAAACATTTGATACAGCCTAGACGAAAATCACCCTTTAGTATAGTTACAAAATAAAAAATATTAAAAATCCTGAAAAACACCTACATTCATTAAACGTTATGCTGAGAGGCAAAAGACCAAACAGTAAACAAACACTGAACTTTGGTGCCGCAAGACAAAATCCCAGCCCTAAGGCAACGGAATAAGATCTGACCTTCCTTTAACCTCAAACATTAAGTTAATAACCACCTTCTCACTTCACCAGGTCCATTAACTCTGCTGTCTGAGTATGCACTGAGGCGCAGTCTCCATTAAGCCTCAACAGTTTCCCTACACTCCACCCATATGCCTCAAGCTAGAGTTTGACTCTTAAGATTATGGAGATCTTCTAGATAAGGATGGAAAAGAGATAAGGAATGAGACAGACAATAGAATAGGTGATCCACCAATATATCAACTCGCTATAATACTGATTAATATTGATCAACACTTTTCAACAGTGTTTTATTTTGACACCCTAAAGAACAGACTCTTCCTTGAGAGAATTTGGATGGTTCGATATCGCTATGTCAGTCTTTCCACAGACTAACGTGTTAGCAGGAATCAAGCACTCTTTTATTATAATTCTGATATCTGATATCCATAACACTGTCGAACTGTAGCACTGCAAAATACCATCTAATGAATTGGAATCCACACCTCCAAATGTACAGTTCTGGTCTACGTTATTGGCGCTTTTGATTTTTATGTACACCATGTAAAATGCCCAGTGACATGGCTTGGGTTTAGATAAATTATCTTTCATAAAACAAATTATAAAAACAACCAAATAAAAAAAGAAAAAAAAATGAAAACAAGGGCAAGACAAAAGTAATGGCAACCTTTGTTCCGGACAAAAGCAGAATAACCTGTGATTAATTAAAAATTAGACTCGGCTGTCCCTGCATTGTTAGTGCATGACATTAATTAGCTTATGAATAGTGGCTTAGATGCTTTAAAAAGGCTGGTTTTATTCCCTGTTGCTTGTTCACAATTTCAAAGACAGGAAACCTGTATGCACGGACCAGAAAGCTATCATGACCCAGTAAAAGCAATCAAAGACCCTACAGGCTGTGATGGATGAGAGAACCATAAGGTGATGGTTCCAACCTGTGTTATTCACTGCACACTGAAAAAGAAGGGCTCTATGGGCCAAGTAGAACCTCAAAGCTCAAAAAAACATAAAAAGGGGCAACTGAACATATGTAGACACACATATACAGCTCTTTTGAGAAAATTAAAAGCTAAAGCTCTTTGGCAAAGCATACCAGCATTATGTTTATGGACAACAAAATGAAGACAAAATCCCTGCTGATTCTGGACCTGGAGATATTGAAAGTATTATGGAAACAATGAAAGCCGAGGATTATCAAGGAATTTTAGAGCATGTGCTCATAAGTGTAAGAAAACCATGTTTAGGCCAAACCACATGGGTTCTATGGCAGAATAAAGACAAGACTATATGAGAATGGTTGAGGAGCAAGAAATTGACTGTTTTAAACCGGCAGACAATGAGTACTGAGTACTGACTTTGGAGAGAAATGGAAACTCATGAGCTTAAAAGAACTGGAGTGGAATGGAGAAAACTATATGCAGACAGGTGCAAGAAACTCATGAATGGCTACAAATATGTTTGGATGCGGTCACTGTTGTCAAAGGCTGAGCAGTTAAGTATAAAATGAGGGTGCCTTTAATCTTGTCCAATATATTTTGTCTTTATTTCTTCGTTGTAATGACTGCATGTGTGGCAGGCTATCGTTTAGCTGAACAATTTTGGACATGCTGTTAATGTATTCTAATTATACAGACATTTCTGAAGACACTGGTTATGATCTATTAAACAATAAGGGGGTTCAGTAATATGGCTCCTTGCGTCAATAACCAAACATTCATTTCATTCAGATCCTACCGATCGGACTACTCACTTGAATCAGTGCCAGCACTTTGTCCTGCACTATTGTCGGGGGATTGTTCTTTGGAGAGATGATCTTCACCAGGACGCCGTCAATGAAGTCACGGGTAGCCACTAGCACATGGAAGCGGTGGCCACAGTTCTTAACACAAGTCTCCAGCACCTGAGGGAATAAACGCAGCTTCATTTCCAACACTGACTGACGAATTATGTTTGCACAATAACAAGTTCAAATGATTCCATCTGACAGCCAAGAGAGG
This sequence comes from Hemigrammopetersius urotaenia, assembly GCA_037974485.1. NCBI lineage: Eukaryota > Metazoa > Chordata > Actinopteri > Characiformes > Alestidae > Hemigrammopetersius > Hemigrammopetersius urotaenia. Next base: position 9,338,839 of record JBBPDC010000028.1, read on the forward strand.
CTTTACGCTAATGAGCCAAGAATATCAAAGAGCAAGGGAAGGCATGAAGCTGAGAAGGCACAAATCAGCTCATTAAGGAAATATAAACAGCCTCCGGTCGGTACAACAGAAACGCTCCACGCTTGCTCACTGTCAAGTATTAATCAGGGAGAGAAACAGGAATGCACAAACATTTTTTACTTGGACTAAATTTACTAAGGCTTCTTAAGGTCTAATGAGCATTGGGGGGTGCCCCGTATTAAAGTGACCCCCACCAAACACAGACCCACAGCCAGCTGTACTCACAGTCAGAGCCAACATCACCTCCCGGAAGTTTCGGTTGCCATTCAGTCTTTTCTTCACAGCGCGGATGGCATCTTTGGGCCTGTTCAAACAGTGGATTAGAGAAGGAGATTAAAAGGGTGTTGATCTGAATGGATTAAGATTACTGCCATGGTAATTATACAACATTCATCTGGGATCAGTATTGAACATTGAGGCCGTGGGTAGTAACTGCCTGAAAACTTGCCCTGGCCATGAAAACTAAGGAACACTTCGTTTCCCTCAAAGGCAAAGTGAACCACAACAATCACAAAGCTAAACACAAAACAAGCAGCTGCAAAAGAGGAACGGCCTTGGATCCCTCAGAGACCCTGAAAGACAAATAGGATAAATCACAAAAAATGCGCATGATCTCTGCACCTGCAGAGCACTGAAAGAAAATTAAGCAGCAGGAGCAAGTTCCAACCGCACTAGGGTTACGTAAGATATGGCATCTTTTTCTGCTCGGGGATCAAAGCTAATCCTTGAGCAGCAGCCTTTGCACCTGTTCCAGTTCTCCAAGGTTATGAAAAGTAATGTTTTTTAGAAAGGCTGACATGACTGTGCAAGACTGCAGGTAGCAGTGAGGCTCTTTCACATTAGTCACATCTCTTAAGGACCATGCAAAAGCCATTTTAATGTTTGATGAAATGAAAAACGTTCAGCATTAAAGGACTTTCAAAGGACCAACCTGAATTTTACAGGGTTTGTCAACAGATTTCCACAATCTGCTGTTAGTTAGAGAGTCATATGTGAAATTTCTATTAATTAAGACAAAACAATTAGTCATTTCAGCTTTGTTTCCTCTGCTAGACATGAGCTGGGCAGGATTATGTTGCAGGACATTTTACTTTAAGATTCAGAAATGAGTATTTTATGCTACTTCTTGCTATAGACCCGCCCCACACAAATGAAAACTTCTTAATTGAGCCTGAACAGCTACCATTTTGAGCCCTTATAGGCTATACCATATGCAATTTTATTTTATTAAACCAACACCATCTCAGTGAAACAGTATTTTTAGATACAACTTAGATTAACGGTCATCAATTGATATCATTTTTAAGTTGATAGAAACGTTTAGTATAACCTGATATGCAAAAAAAACAAAAAACCAACATTAAGAAGGATGTCCGACATGACAGCCAATATGCTCCAAACTGTTGAATACCAATTCACCATATAGAAGATGCAAAGAGAGTTTAAATGAGAAAGACAGAACATTGCTCAAATTCTTGCAGTCTCCCACAAGTTCAGACACAAGGGAATAGGCCCGGCCTAAGTAACTTGCTCTTGTCCTGCAACACAAAACTCTTTTCACTCATACAGAACAGAGGCTGGACTGTGGTGCCAGTCATGTGTGTGCGGGTCTGTTTGCGCGAGTGATGGACAGAGCGAGATCACTTTCAGTGCAAGAGGGTGTGAGATCGTGTAATATGTTTGAGGCAGCAGTGCAGTCATGAGAAACCTCTTCAGCACCCGAACCGTCTGGAGTACTTACTTAGCCACCAGACAGCACACAATGCAGCGAGAATCATGTCCATTCAATCTGCTTTAAAAGCGAATCTTGTTTCCCAGAGGGTGAGTCAGCCTTAGCTGCAATGAGTCATCAGCAAACTGTGTATGTGTGTGTGTGTGTGTGTGTGTGTGTGTACACTCACCCTTCCTCTGTCTCATTAATAATGTCACAAATCTCCATGTTCAGTGTCCAGTCCTCATTCTGCAGGGAGCCATCAGTGGCTTTCTCTGTGATAAACAGAACACACAGACAGTCAATCACCACACACACACACACACACACCCTACGTGAAAGAATAGATAATTTTTCAAAAATTCATGGCCTACTAGGATTAACTGTCAGGCTAATGTTAGATTCCAAACATTCAGTTTTTATGTGATTATATTATGTAATATAATGTGAATATGTAGGGCTGGGCAATTTGGCCTAGAACCAAAATCTCGATTAATTGAACATTTTAACTCGATTACGATTAATGAACGATTATTTTATTTATTTCTTTGCCCTCATAGTTCACTGACAAGTTGCTCAGTTGTCTCAGTGTTTAAGTTCTCCATGTTTGACATGTCGGCGGAATAAGGTAACATAACGGAGCGGGGTCACGTGACTCCACACGCGGCAGTGTTTTTAAAGGGAAAGTAATCGAAATAATCGACCTGGAAAAATTTGATCGATTATAGGTTCTGAATGTCGATTTCGATTACTTTCCGATTAATCGCCCAGCCCTATGAATATGTGATCTTATTTTTGTCCAAAAGACTATTCTGAAACTGTTTTTAAATCTAAGGATGCACAAAATTTAGATACCTTGGAATCTGATCATAGACACAGCAACGTGATATAACATATGAGCAACTCCAGTCTACATTGCATGTGGTTATAACAGGCTTTAATCACAGCAAGTTATGGTTCTTAAATAAACATAGTTAATCATCAAAAGTGTGATTTGTCAAAATATGGTGCACTTATACAGGGGTTAAGAACATGTTCAATGTTTTAAAAGGAGTGAAGACACTGCTAGGTATATAAGTGCATCAACATAATTAGATAATTAAAACATTAAGTAAAGCTTCCCTGGAGTCTCCATTTTGTTTATTTCACTGCATACATAACCTTAAAAAATTAACCATTACATGTTTCTCGAATGGTAGTCTCAGCTTCAGACGTCACGCCCACAGAACGTTGGCTAAACGTCTGATGCATATGGTACACTTAACTGGAAACA
>JBBPDC010000028.1:9341982-9355197 GCA_037974485.1 Hemigrammopetersius urotaenia
CGAAACGAACTGTGATTGGTTGTTTGACATGTCGGTCAAACGGCCTTATGGGCGGGCCTTGGCCAAAGAAAGCTGCTGTAGTAGTCTATATATGTAGTCTGGCTATGCGAGACTACTCGAATGGTAATCCAGGTAAATCCAATTCCAAATTCTGTGTTTTATAAATGTGTATGTTTCTATACCAGCACTGGCAGAAATATACATGAAAAATTGGGAAGGTAATCAGAATCAGCTCAGAATTCCCACCTCAGTGCATCCATAATAAAAACAATCAATAAAATGTTCAATTATATACAATATAAAAATAAAACAATTTAGTTACTTTCAAATCTGAAAATCTATTAATAAAAAAATCTCCCTTCAGGCACATTTTTGTATTTTTTTAAATAATAAATTGAATCGTTCATTTCCAAAATGAACTAATGAAATTAAATCCTTGTACAATCAGAAATGTGAACCCTTAAACCATATTTTTTTGGTTTAAAGTATGGTGGTATATATTTGATAAATTACAGGACTGTTATTGCTTCAGGCTTTATTGTAAACTAGCCAAAAAGTTACAGCTTGCACTGTTAGCTTGTTAAACCAGTTAGGTGACACTCTTTATTCTTTTATGATTGTATAACTGGAATAGACCAGGCAGGCTGCCCGTATCTTCCATGGCATTAACTGGACAACAGAGTTTACCAGAAACAAGTCACTATTTTTGGAGAGACAGATAAGATAAGAGAGGTATGCAGCTGGAATTCAGTGGGCAGAGAGCTGTTTTTCCCATGTCGTGTCTTGATGAGTCCACAAAATTAGTGGAACAAATAAGTAGTGTGCCTGAATACACATTATAAGGCATTAAAGGCATACACACTACAGTTTCCCCTGATGTAGGCTAAACCCTTCTTAAAGCAACGGTTTTGCTAAAATCAAGTCATTTAGTCAAAACATATGGTGTCAGAAGTCTGCTTTGGTACTCAAGTTAAATGATTAATGCAGATAACAAGTCAGCTAATGGAAACTTGGACGCACAAGAACATCAGAATCAGATTGATACGCTATTCATTTTGTTGCATTTGTAATGCCATTTATACATTATAGTTTCTCTTTTGTCGAGTATGTCACTTGGAAATTTATTACAAGTACAGAGCAGTTTAATAAGGCTGAAAGATGATAAAATGACCTCTTCACCTCTCTGTGCTCTGGAGACTAGTCCAAAACAGCTCTGCTACTTTTATCCCTGCTCTACTAAAGAGTCAGGCCATTTCTTTCCTTTTCCTTTCACACCCACAAGCACACAAACAATTCCTGGGACTATTAAGAGTCTGCCGGGTTGCAAGAGCTTCCTCGGGTCACAATAAATGTCTGCTACAACGAGAGTTCAAAGGAAAACCCGAGGGCCTCCATTTTTACCCCTCCAATTTCACACTACCTGTGTGAAAACCAACCCTGTGTGCCGGGGTCTCTCAGTGCTCCATGTTCAGAAAGAAGGCTCAGTAAGGCCAGGAATGAATTTCACCTCATCTGACCCAGCAGTGCTGCATGATATATAGTTTGTTAATCGTTGGTATGACGGATTTTCACAATACTGATACGGCAGAGGGCTGCAAAAATGTCGGTATACTGAAACAGTAAGATTGCCCTTCACTGGAAGTAAGGGGGCCTAGGTCAAACCCTGACTTAATAGCTGTGACTCAGTCTTTGTAACAGCACTTCCGTTTTCTTTGTCACAGCACTTCCAGTCAGCCAGTTCACCTTGTCATACCAGGAGAGCAGAAAATACCTGTTATTTTTTCCTGACTTTTGCACCAAATCAGTCTTGGGCGTTGGTCTGCCCCGCTGTTTAATTCCGAGTCTCTCCTCGTAAGGAAGACACTAAATGGTTTTGCCAAAGCAGGTCAACAATATTAGCACCGTTCTCGTTCTGATTGGTTCTCGGAACAGACAGAGACTGCCAAACGGGAGTTTTGATGGAGATAGCGTTTAGAGGCTTTTGCATCTTAGCTCTTTATACACACACACACACATACACTAGGGCATTAACACAAAAGTCGACACCCCCTGAGAGAAGTTGACTAGTCGTGTTTTTGCTTGTGTACACAATGCAATCTCTGCCTCTGATTGGCTTACGCTGACACGCATTCCTCTTGGTTTAACCAATTATTATAGCCCTTCATAAAAAGGTTGGTAACGTTGGCACGTAGAGAGGAATCTAAACACAAGACCACAAGAGACATGGCAGCAGAGAAGACAGACACGCATCACATGTGTGGAGATACTTCACTGTAGACACACAAACAGCACGGTGACATGCACGGCCATCTAAAACAGCATCCGCTAGCTAACATGGCTAACACTAGCGCTGCACGGAGTCATCCAGTCCAGAGGATGCCGAGTGGCTTCCGCGGCTTAAGCTGTTCCCACTTTCTGACATTAAGACAGTAGCCTTTGTTCTGTTTAATGGTCATGTTGACTGTTAATGTTACAGAGAACTTTAATAAAAGTTGCTCAGTGTTGGAGGCATGTGTTCCTCCGCTGCGTGTGTGATGTTGTTAATGCCCTAATATATACACATACATACACATTTTGACTGTCTATTCTGGGTGCAAAAAGATCTCATTCCAATTGGAAATCCTTAATGACAACCATACTATGTAGGATTGGATGCATACATGCATCTCTTTAACCCAAGGATGAAAGGAAATCTGATAAACTTTGTCATGCTGAAGCTGTGGAAAAGATGCTTGCTGTGGGCCATGACTCTGCACTTCTCGCTATCCCTCGGACAGGAGCCGCCATCAATCAGCAGCCCTGGGCCTCTGTTCAGCCTGGCAGTGCCAGAGAGCTGTCTATGCCATGCTGAAAGACGGACTGGAGAGCGGAGACGGCTTTCATGGCTGGCTGCAGACGGATCCTCCAGCCTGGTGAGCTGCAGGACCCTGTCCATGTCTTATTCATTTGCTGGCCTTTCGCTTAAATCAAACTGTCAAATCTGAGCGGGCCTGGGGGAGAGAACTGTGCATGCCTGCTGTTCTGGCCCGCTTATTCCCCACCAGCAGCCGAAGCCCTGAGCGTTCACCCATCACAGCCATTCATCCTGCCTGTTAGCTGTCCACTTTCAGAGTACCCATGAAAAACAAAAAGACAAAATATCACGACAAAATGACTGGACACAGGCAGCAGGAGGTACAGAATACCACAAAGATATTTTATAAACCTTGGATTGGATCCTACTTGAGCTTTAACTTTAACAAACTTAGTGATTAACAGTAATTAATAGAAAGCAATAATTTTACAGCAGTTTAACTGTGTGTTTATGCCTAACAGAAAACAAGAAAGTTATTTTCTTGCCTAAATACGATACCAATTCGATTTTCAGCAACGTATCTATTTACTATTTTTCTAACCTGTGTAGAGTTTTATTTGAGTTTAGTTTTTAAAAATACAAATATTCTTTTATAAATCATTTTATTTACACAAAAGTTGTACAGCAGCAAGTGATAAGGGAAGTGAAGAATAAAAATATATAAAAACGGAGTAATTAATTTCCCCACACAGCAGCTATAGTATATTTTGTCCCAAACATAGTATAGTTTGGATATTCATTTTTCTTTATCTATCTATACACACACACGATATGAATATATATGACTACTATATATGAATACGGCTGAGCTGTATTTCACAGGAGAAACTAAAAATCGTTTTTAAAACAAAATATGAAGCTTAAAGAATTATTTTAGTATTTGTCAGCTGGAAGCAGCAGCTGTGAAATGAACTAATTGGTTACTTCCAGATATTTAAGGCTGGGGTACCCAATTAGCCTAAAGCACAGAGGGAATGCAAAAGGAAATAAAAGGGAAACACAAAGAGATGAGAGAGGGGTGAGAAAATAAGAAATTACAAATGGAAGATCCATTCACCCATACATCCACATCCAAGCGGTCCCATGTGGATGTGGGCACACGTGGCTGCTGAGTGCTCAGAGTGCAGAACATGGAGCACTCATGCCAGCCAGCCCAGGGCCGTGAGCTGGAAAAGCAGAGCAGGTCACGTGGTGCTGAGCGCTAGCCCGTACCATCCACTGCCAAATGCAGACTCCTATCTACTCTCATAAACCGCTGAAGAAAACGTAGCTGATCATCGGAGACACATCTGGTATCTCAAGCTTCTTTAGCTTTGTGCTGGAGATATGAGGCTAATGTAGCTAGCGGATGATGGAAGCTTATAATACAGATTAGGTACAAAGCTACACTATATGTTGGGATACACCAGTTTTTCAGGGTTTGGGCGAGGCAATTTTAATTCTTCAGCAGACCAGTTTGGGGAAGAACCGTTTCTATTCCAGCATGACTGTAGCCCAGTGCACAAAGACAAGGTCTTTAAAGACATCCAACATCTTCAGGATGAACTGGAACAGAGATTGCGAGACAAACATCAGTGCCTGACCTTATAAATGATGTACAGAATAACTGGGCACAAGTTTCCCACAGAAACAGTGGAAGCTCAAAAGGGGGTACCAATTCCAGATTAAAGTGTATGTATATGAATGCAATGTGTTTAAAATCCCTGTTGTTGTAATGGTCAGCCATTCCAATACTTTTGCCCATATAGTATACATATTCAAGAACACAACCAAACTAGTTAGATCAAAAGTAGAAACACAAAGGCCCACACCCAACTTACAGCCCAAACTAGTGAGACAAATAAGAACAACAGCCCATGAGTTCAATTGACTAGAAACAGGAAAATAAAGTAAGCTAATTGTAGCAAAATGCACAAATATGACTTACACTAATACATACTCATCTTCTTCATTCTTCTTTCAAAACACATTTAGAAGTGTGACATCATTTAGGTTTCTTTCATATCCTTTAAGTCTATGGATTAGACTACTTCATTCAGCTTATTCCACAGACTTTTGATCTAATTAAGATATGAGGAATTTGAAGGCCAAGTCAACACCTTGGTCTGCAACAATATAACTAGGTGGTACATGTCAAAGTAACATCCACCTGAAGGCCAGGACCAAAGGTTTCCCTGCAGAACATACCCAAGCATCCATCATGCTGCCTCCACTGGCTTACCTTCTTCCCTTAGTGCTTGTTGGTGTCATTTCTTCCCCATATAAGTAACATTCATGCGCCGGGTCATCCACATGATGTCAGGCCAGGCCACCTTTTTCCACTACTCAATCGTTTCTACATTTGGGCTTTAGGTTGGGCTCTTGTATTTCAACTTTTGCTTTAGGAGTGTTTTTTCTGAATGATACATAATTTCTGAATGTAATTTGTATGGTTCCCTTAGGTTCCTCTGAGGTTCCTTATGATTAACTCTGCACTGACTGAAACAATATTGGTCCGTTTCTCATATAGAAGTAAAACTGGAATGTGCAGTATTAAGAATAGAGATTCTCAGTTAAAAGGGAAAGAATGATCCAGTTCTGATAGTCACATCCCCACTGTAGTCGCTTCTGATGGTGGACAGAGCTAGCATGGACACTCAAGCTGTGTCCGAAAAGTGCACTCGTTCACTATATAGTGAGTCATCCATTTTGTAGTGGTGTCCAGAATTTCAACCGTCAGTTTCACCCACTAGTTAGTGCGTGTTACGGCTGAATTTAATCAGGATTCTTTGATGGAATAGGGAGGACACAAACTCACACACAGAGTAACAATGAGAAACAAACACGTCAAGTTTAGTACGAAAATATAATGCATTATACAAATATATTTACAAGTGGTAACATAGTGGCAAGACAATGATATATACAAACAAAGAAGATAAAGTATGATATTTACAAGAAGATATTTACAAAGGTACAGAAACAATCTGTTGGTTTATCTGAGTAAACCAACAGATAAACACGAGTGCACAAGACTGAATGGAGGGGTCTATAGACGACACCAAAGAAAAGAAATGAATAAACCCAAACTTCCCTAATCTAATAGTGAAACCTTTAAGCTAATCTAGACCCGAATGGCACCCTAAGCTAACTACACTACTCTACAACCAAACAAAACAGAAATACAGAGGGTGATGTCCGCCACTTACCTGAGGTGCTAACAAAAGAATGCTAACGTGTAGTGAGAAAGGGGATGTGTAAAAGAAAGAACTAACCTGACCCCAACCAAACAATAAAGAGTCAACTGGAGTCAACACACACTTCTTTCACACTCCTCACTCCACAATCACACGCACACACACACCAGTTCTCAGACCACCACTCAAGTACAACAACAAAGCTTAGGCTACAGCAACACTCCCACTCTTTCTCCAAACTCCGTCCAACTCCAACTAGCCATCCCACAAATGATGACGTCCTCTTCTAATTTGAAGGCGGGACTTTCGAGCACGATGCTCCAATCGGCTTCCTACTAGGCGATCAGCCAATCAGGTCATCCAAAAAGGGTCCATGTGATACAGGGAACCTATAGCGAACAGGGACAGAACAAGCACGAGACACAGCAGGATTATGTCCGGAGAGCCTCGGGACGTAACAGTGCGCTACAAAATTGCCGTGTGACATGCCAAAATACAGTGTACAAACACCAAAATTGCCTGGACGGCCCAAAAGTGACAAAATTGGAATCCTGTCTGCCGGCCCGGATCGCGTGCCACGGCCCTCACACCAGACCCCGCCCCCGCACATGAGACCCCGCCTCCTGTGTAGGCTGTGTCTGAACTAGAGAGACGAGACGTGTTTATGCGACAGAGATATATTGTCAAGATCCGGCGCACTATTTAAGCAACAGTTAGTAAAAACGTAACGTCCCGAGTGTCCGAAATTAACTAAACATCACCTCCCCTTGTTCACTAGTTAGCCCTCTATACAGCAAACACTATATAGTGAACTTTTCGGACACAGCTTCTGACTGCAGATATGCAGTCACATATGCAACATTTATCTGCAACCTGTGATGCATCATGTGTTTTGACACCTTTCTAACATAACCAGCATTAATGTTTTACAGAAATGTGTTACAGCACCTTATCTGTGGGATCAGACCAGAAAGGCTAGCCTTCCCTCCCCACACGCATGAATGTGTGCCAGATGCTATGACCCTGTCATCTATTCATCATAAATCAGCCCTTCTCAAAGTCACTCAGACTCATATGACTGACCAGCAGATTAATTGTTCGCTTGCTGCCTAATATAACCTGCTGACAGGTAATGAAGTATTCAGTGTACATCACTTCACGCAGCACTGATTTTAATGTTCTGGTCGACTGGTGTATATGGGTACTTCCACCTATTAGTTCACGTAATGGATCGTCTCCATTACAAAAAAAACTCGTCACAAGACAACCTACTCTAAATTTAAATTAGGAATCTGATCTCACCATCACATCTAACTATGAAAACTATGCAGCAAAACAGCCCTTTCGGTTACTTTTGTGATGTCTGAGAAACACACATTTACAGAAATGTGTTAGTTCAACAGTTCAGCCCGTCCATTCACACTGCAAACATTATAAAGAGTCTGAACTCATACAGAGGTCATTTTCATATATCAGGGTAAAAGGAACAAGGACTTTAATGGCCAAGCATGCCTGATCGAGCCCAAGAGAGACACCAGACAACACCACAGCAGAGTGGCTCTTTAGCCTGCCTCATCAACACCTAATCCCCTTCAGGACAAGCACCATAATCTCACTGTCATTCTCCACAACAACAAGTGAGCTTGTTATTCTTAATTACAGTGGCGAGGAACAGGAGGAACCTGGGACACCCACATACCCCTGGAACCGTCATTAAAACAGAGCAAAGCAAGGGACTAAGAACAATATAGCGCTACATTAAGAAGCTAGCAGAGGCCCTGGTTTTAATCTATAGACATTAGGAAAAAATTAATTGTCTACTTTAGTACCATGCCATGTAACTTGGTCTAACGACATATAAATGGCTGGTAATATTTCCTGTTTTCATTTTCCTTGCCAGCCAGGTGTTATGTGCGTCTCAGCCAGCTAGGTTTGCCTTAGCCTTGAATAAACCTGAAAGCCTGAACCTGATTAAGCAAAAGCTAAGACGAAACCTCGCTAGTTACGGAGAGCTTCCGTTCAAGCACTTGTTTAATGACAAAGTCCGATTAGCAGGCTGAAAACGAGATCATGCACAATGAATTGCAGCTCTGTTCTCAACTATTCCTTTACTGCCTACTTAAATGTGAAACACTCTAGGTTTGTGGTTTCCAAAGTCCAGAAAAAAACACAGTTACCTTAAAGTAAACAAGAATAAAAGAAGGTCCGAAAACTCTTAATAGCTCGTTCCAGCTAAAGCAAGAGAACTATAGCACAAAAAAGCATTGGTCTGTTTATTCTCTTTTCAAAAAGATGGACTTGATATTGAATAAGACTAACATTGCTAACATGGACATCACAACGACACGATGCTGAATTGCTGGGGTGTTCTCTCTGCTATTCCCTCAGCACTAAACGATCCCAAACCTGTCAGCAAGGCATCACCTTACACACCGCAGCGTAACCGCCAAATCCATGCAACCTACAAGCAGAAGCATATCTGGCAGAATATCAAACCAGAGATCAAAGTAATCCGATCTGGGATAAAATGGCAACTTCTAAAATCTCCATAAAAAGGTCCATTAGAAAGGTGCAGCAAACTTTATAATTGCCACGCATTAAAGCTTCTGCAGCGATAATCACTGTAAGCTCTTTGCTGATGGGAATAATATGAGCAGAGCTCTGAAGCAGCAACTGGATTCATTAGATAAGAAACTTGACAGAGACTTAAAAACGGCTTATTGCAAAAAACCAAGGATTTTTTTTAAACACAATCTCATTTCTTTTATCCATGTCTGTGTGACTGTATTAATATCCAACCTTAAGGACCTGAAGTAAAACCCATTAGCCCGACTGCATAAATGACAGCACTGTTTACTTCATGACCTTCCTAACCAGTGCAGTTATCATCCTCGATTAGATAGTGCCAAAACTGCAAAACACTTTCTATGAAAGTGTCTGAGTGTCTGAGAGTGTCATGTGAAAACTGCATCGTTAAGTAAGATGACTCAATTTGTTGACTCAATATGAGGCAATTTGTTTTTGAAATTCTTAATAAATAGTTTAAAAAGTGCAAAAACTTTGAGCGTCCATTTAATCATGCCACTTCAGTTTTGGGTCATCATATATCTACATAGCTAAAAACAATGCTCCCCAAATCCCTGATGCACGACACAGCAGCTTTTTGACTGGAAGAGCAAGAGAAGCGATAAACAAAACTAGGAATATGGGAGGATTCATACTACCCAGCTATTTATACACACCCAAATTAAACCTCAATTACTGTACACAGAGACACTGAGCAACTAAAAGACGGTTTGAACAAAAACAGACTGCAATGAAACACATTAGTTTTGAGAGAGCAATAAAGAAGACAATTTAAAGGATGACAAGGCCTAGGCATCTGTTTGTCTATGTGCTGTATATTACTGGGTAACTGCAACCATCATTCATGACAAACCACTAATTCACTCTTCTAGAAAAACTCAGTCATTTAAGACAAAAAAAATTCTGTGCAACACTGATCTGTGACCAATATTGTTAAACAGGAGGTGTTTTACTTTCCATCAAATCTGATGAAAATTTTGCAATTTTGCACACCTGTTTTTTCAGGGGTTGAGCTAGCCCCCCTTCAGCATACCAAAACATTTGATAATGCCATGCTTCCAAATTTGTGGACACAGTTTGGGGAATAACCTTTTCTATTCCAACATGACTGTGCCCCAGTTCACAAAGCAAGGGTCATAAAGTCATGGTTTGATAAGTTTGGTGTAGATGAACTTGCCTGGCCCGCACAGAGTCCTAATCTTAACCCCACCCAACATCTTTGGGATGAACTGAATGGAGATTGCGAGCCAGGCCTCGTCATCCAACATCTGTGCCTGACCTCATTAACGCTCTACAGAATGAATGGGCAACAAATTCCTACAGAAACTCCAAAATCTTGGGGAAAGCCTTCCAAGAAGCGTGAAAGTGGTTATAGCTGCAGAGAGGGTACCAACTCCATATTTAAGTCTATGCATTTGAATGCAATGTCATTAAAGTCCCTGTTGGTGAAACGGTCAGTACGTCCCAATACTTTTGTCCATATAGTGTAAATCCAGCTAGGGTAATGTCTACCGACCACAACCTAAATAAGGTACATTGAGACCTCTCTTGTGATACAAAATCAACAGAAGAGGTCCTCCATGGAGAGTTAAATCAGGCTTAGTCTGGCAACTCAAGACAGAAAGTGGTAAAGAACCACTTTTCTAAGTTAGCTAGTTTTATTTCCAGTTCGTCTTATATTTACCCAGTCACGTAAGTTGCCCAAGAAAACCACCAACTTAAATGTTGTCTTCTGTGTAATGTGAAAAGGGAAGACACCCATTTTTAGTAAGTCTGACGTTAAAAAGGAAACAGCTTAGCTAGGCTAGCTTAACACAGAATGCTGATACCGGATGCTGGGGTGTGCAGCAGTCTGATCATTTAATGAATACGCAACCTGCAGAAAATGCAAGTGATATAACCACCCTTTGACACCACGTATTATTATTAAACCTGTAACTCACCAATGCACTGCCCAACGGGAGTACTGAACGGATTCCCCAACAAGAACTCCATCTTGATGACAACAAGCCACAACGAGAAGCTGGCAGTGAGGGCAGGCTCAAGTCCCGCCCCCAATCCATTTGATTGGACGAGTCAGACAAAGTGCTCGCTGATTGGTGAAAATACTTGTCAATCAGAAACTAAATCACACAATGTCTAGAGACGCGCTACAGTGGATGGGCACATTGTGTCATAGAATTATCCCACTACTATAATTTTCAAAACTACGATTCCTGAATAATAAACGGTTTTGCTTAAATAAGCAGTACAGAGAGCTACAGTATATCCTTTTTTTTCCCTGATATTGTTTCTTTCCTTTGACAAAATAAACAAAAACAAAGCAAGATTTGCACTGATTCTCTGCACTGATTTATTTTTAAAAATCTATGGACGGATTTATTAATCAGAATCAGAAGACATTGTGTATCCTGAAGTTTCATTGCTTATGTTATGAATGCAGACACTGAGACAGACACAAGAACAGTATAAAATATAAAGTTTTATTGGAAATAAATCCAGTAAAAAAATCTGTAGAAATAACTCAATATGAAATACACTATGCTATATACACAAATTCTGGGTATCAGTAATACAGAGAAGAAACTTACAGTTCAGTGAATTTTTAGTGACACAGATGGTAGTTGCATGTAGTAGAGATCAGTAGTATATAGCTAATATTGACATAAATAATGATATTCACATTTTCACATTCACATGATTTTGCACATGGTAAGACTATTGCACTTAATAAGATATTGCACACAATGATAATGTTTTAGCATCTTATAAGAACACTGCACAATACTGCACATATAAGACTATGAAAGAACACTGTACTTTCAACAAGTAACAGTAATGAGTTTTAGTAATACTACAGCAGTCTGTCAAACCAATATAAACTGTCAGCAGTGATGAATTATTGCAGTTCAGCTACACTGAAGTGGGTTCAAAAGATGGACAGTATGAAGAACCAGATGGTGGTGTAAGAGTTGAACTGAGCTCCAGGTAGATTTTCCAAATAGTGAACAATCAATCTCCAGTTGCCTCCATGAAGCCTAGCAAACAAGCTCTACTGCCTCATTGGATTTAGATGTTTGGAGGTGACTCAACATCTGAGTCAGAACAGAGACTTCGGTAAGAAGGTCATAAGGAGTGTCTCACTTTGCTGGAATGTGTCTGGAGGAATCTCTCCAAACATTTCTCTCTAGCAGGTAGAGTCTGACCACTAGCACTATCCAAAAGTTTTAGTCTCAAAAGATACTTTGTCATATCTGTGCAACGTAATTCTATTCTGCATTCCTGTATTTTGCACACGATTCATAATACTGTATTCATTCAAATGTTGGCTGCACTAAACATCGTCTTGTCCTGATGTTTTGTTGCTCTTGCACTCTCCCTCTCTTGCTCTTTCTGTATTATGCCGTCTGCACTTGTGCAGTCTTGTGTTGTTTGTTTTTGTTCTTTTTGTTACACCATAGTCCTGGAGGAGCGTTGTTTTGTTTCACTGTGTACTGTGTGTATATGGCTGAAATGACAATAAACCTATTTGACTTGATACTGCTGAATGTTGACCTCCACAGTCATTTAACAACAGTGAAAACATCCTGTAAGGAATTCTTAGAAAATTTGAAAAAGACAGGATGTGGTCTTCTGGTTCCACCAGGCGCTGGTGGGTAGAATACTCTCAGTAGACCACCACTGGGTTCCTGAGCAAGACTTTTAACCCCAAGTTGCTCCAGGGAGACTGCCCCCTGTAGTTAGGGAATGGAAGTCGCTTTGGATAAAAATGTCTGCTAAATGTCATAAATATAAATGAAGAGCTGTCCAGGTGAATGCACCATTCAATCGGAATGGAACAGATGAAATGGGCTGATGATAAGAATAAAACCTCAGTAGTAAGTTCCCACTCAATAAGTCTTTCTTTAATTTGTGTTCCTGTAACTCATCCTCTGACAATGTCAACATAAATTGTTGTTCATATATCAGATACACAGAGAACAACAAATAAGGTGCAGTCCTAGAAGCTATTTCATGTTGCGAAGGTCCTGGTGAGGTCCTGTATTTGCAAAAAGAGGAGTATGACCCTGAGGATGGCGTGTGCATGGAAGACAAAGAATGTTGTCGGTTTTGCGCCGCTTTGTGTGCTGCTGGGTGGCACCTTATAAAGAAGGCCAAACTTGTTGCATTAGGACAGGTGCTCTTCTACTTCCAGGCTGAGACTGAAGAGGTGATATCTTGGATTACAACTATTAATCACACTGCAGTCTCCAGAACAGCAGTTGAAATCCCAAGGGGCTCACTTGCTGAGAGCTTCCTCACATTTCGAGTGGATAAACAGGAGAGTAATATAAAGAGAGAACTTGGTGTACAGGATGGTGGAGATAAGCATAGCACAGGATGGTGTGCAGCTCTGGAGAATGGAACATCATAACTGAAGATAGAGAAATAAGAAACAAAAGATGTAAGTAAAGACTAAAGGAAACTATTCAATTCAGTTCAATTCAATTTTATTTATATAGCGCTTTTATCAATGGTCATTGTGACGGCGACAGTGGCAAGGAAAAACTCCCTAAGATGGCAATAGGAAGAAACCTTGAGAGGAACCAGACTCAATCA
>JBBPDC010000028.1:9355297-9374495 GCA_037974485.1 Hemigrammopetersius urotaenia
GTGAGAGAGAAATAAAGTCAAAAGAAATGCAAGATTCCAAGCGTCTGGTGCCTTCCTCTGCTGCTCGTCACAATATTTTCTGATAACTTATATCACTAAAAGTATGTTTTCATCTATACAGCTATATTTAAATGAATGCATAAAGAGATACATACAGATTGAGGTCTGGGGAATCATAACAAACATAAACATTACAAACATTACATAGTCCCAAGTCTATGGGGTACATGAGACCAATGTGAGACATATGGACATGGAAGACACAACCTGGTGGGGGTGGTATGTGTCTGATATGTGTGTATGATGGGTGTGTATATGTTCAATTGTATGAAATGTTCTGAGTAATGGTACTGTATTGAGGATATTACAGTGAGTAGATACGGAGTTCTGAGTAGTTTAGTTTAGGACAAGTCAACATCTTTTGTCATCATATTCAAACCAGCTTTTGCTGTGTGACAGGGAACACCCTGCCTTTATCATGAAGGGATGTACTTGTTCCTCGACAATGTTTAGGTAGATGGTACATGTGAAAGTAACTTTGAAATGAGTGCCAGGACCCAGGATGTCTCACCAGGATGTCAGGGGGAACCAACTCCATATTAAAGTCTGTGTATTTGAATGCAATGTAATTGAAGTCCCTGGTGGTGTAATGGTCTGGCGTCCAAATACTTTTGTCTAAATAGTGTAGCTTTAACTTAGTATACTGTGACTAACACTAGTTAGTGGTAGTTAATCTGCCATCTGCTTGTTAGGAGAAATTCCTGCAAGAGCTGAACTTGACTACTGTGTTTTCCGTTGTCACTGTAAAAGCAGAAGCAGTGCGTTTTGCATGATCACCTACAGAATTTACTACAAAAATATGCCACAAGGAGATAAAAGGCATCAGTTTGAAGTCTATGTATTTGAATGTAATGTCATTAAAGTTTCTTTAGGTGTAACGGTCAGGGTATGTCACAGGGTATTCATACATATACATGTGGATTTGGACATTTGGACATATGTATTTGGACGCCTGACCCCAAAAGCGACTTTCATGACATTTCATTCAAATATATGCCAACATGTGCACAGGATTCCACGAGCATATGATTTTCGAAAAATACTTTTAAAACCAAATGCAAATGCATCACAGTGTCAGAAAGTATTTTAAGTAACTATAGTCCTCCTGTTGCCTACAATTCCCGTCATCCTCTGTTCAGGCGCCCACAGTCGCCCTGCCGTCCAATCAGTGAGCTCCGATAGTTTGACGGCTCGGTTTGCTGAGAAGCGTAGCGCGGACGCCGAGGGGCTGAGCCGAGAGGAGAGGAGAGGAGACTCCGAGCTCACGACCCGCCACCAATGCGTCCGCCTGTCCTCTCGTCTTGAATACGGTCCGTGAGTCCTCTACGCTCGGGCCCCCCCCCCCGCCGAAGCGTGTCCACCATGCCGGTCCGTACAGAGTGCTGCCCCTGCCCGCCCGCGGCCTGCGGAGCCTCGGCCTCTCTGGTGCCGCCGCCCCCGATCAACACGCACCAGCCCGGTGTGGCCACGTCCCTCCTCTACAGCGGCTCCCAGTTCCGAGGACACCAGAAGAGCAAGGGAAACTCGTACGACGTCGAAGTGGTGCTTCAGGTAACCCTCATTCATTCTCCACACTCCTCTTTTCAAACGTAGAACCTTAGCTTGCTTGTTTTCATGGCTTAGCCACTTGTTTACTAGAAGATTTCTGACAAACCAGCCAACATATCAGTTGAGTAGCCAGGCAGTTTGACCCAGTAATGCATAACGTGGCTGATTTCTAGCTTTCTTGACACTGGCCTGTTTATTGTTGTGTAACTGAGTGGCACTAGAGATTTTACAGCTAGATACGTGATAGCCAGACGGTCTGGACAAGTTCCTAATTTGAAAGCAGGCCAGACTCTCAGGTTTAGAGTACACCATTGCCCCGATGTGTGCTGAAATATGGCTGCATGCACAGGTGACTATTCCATTAGACGTGTTATCTCTTTGCCCCACATTTTACTCCCCATAAACGCCAGTGTGGAGCAGTGCCAAAACACATATCGGCTCCAATCGACGACTCTTTCTCTCACCCTCCCCTCCTTCTCTCTCTCTCTGCTTGTAGCATGTGACCATGGAGGACTCATACTTGTGTGGATACCTCAAGATCAAAGGTCTGACTGAGGTGAGATGCTGTCCACTTTCTAATGACTTTCTAGTTAGCATATAAATACTTGTAGAGAAGTAGCTTACAGTTAAGTACATTTCTAATGGCACAGATGGTAGTTAGGACTATGTTATTGCACGTAAAAGAGATCAGTAGAATGTAAGTAATAATAACAAAAGTAGCGATATACACATGGCAAGATTATTGTTCATATGTTATGACTAAAGGAACAATATAAAATCTATATAAATCAAATACAAATCTGCTGGGTATGAATACTATAAATAAGTAGCTTACAGTTAAGTGAAATCTAATGACACAAATGGTAATTAGGAGTATGTTATTACACATTGCAGAGATCAGTAGTATATTAGTGATATTGAAATAAATAGTGGTATTTGTGTAGTAAGACTATTGGCACATAATGAAATGTTTCAGACATAAAACCTCTGGCGTAAGCTGGAGAGTGTCTGATGCAAATTGGAGGTCACATAAGTCTAAACTACCCATCAGTTTGCTGTGCTTTCAGCACACCAGGTACAACAGATAAGCTCTTAAAGACCTTTGCATGGTTAAAATAATCTTGTTGGTACAGGCAGTGCGTTAAAATGTGAGAGAGCTGGGCTAAGATAAAAGAATGGCCATTATACATCCTATTTTGGTAAACAGGACAGTTCATGTTGTTTTGCTTCAGTTCTCTGCCTAGTCCACATTGTATAGAAATACAGAGTGACAATACAGAATGTGATTGCTGTGCACTTTCTTTCAGTGGCACAGGTTATGTTGTTGCCCCCATCTTCTGTTTGCTTGAACATAACTGATACAGTACTCATGATGTCTTTTGTGTTGTTGAGCCCTGATGTACCAGACTGGACCATCTGTGACTCTAAACACTGCTACACTGTACATTTTAGTTAAGAAGGCCCCTCTTGGTCTTTTTTCATGTTGTTGTGACTCGTAATAAAAAAAATGAACTAGTAAAGTGTTCAATCTGTGTGCAGTCTTGAAAATACTTACTGAGATGTGCAGGGTTGTACATTGCTCTCGTGTTGTTTTTTTTTACTATATTTTTTACTATATATATACATTTATTAGTGCATTGAGGAGTATGAGCATGACCTCATATTTGGGATTTGGGAATATTGGGAAAATACATGAAATGATTTAGTTTCTCTTATGTTTATTTGTGCTTAGTAGCATGGGTATAGCAGGAGGTGTCTTTAAACTCTGTGTCATTACTCTTAATAGGAATATCCCACCCTCACTACGTTCTTTGCTGGAGAGATCATCAGTCAGAAACGGCCCTTTCTAACTAGAAAATGGGATGCGGACGAGGATGTTGACCGCAAACACTGGGTAATGATTTTTCTGGGTGCTCTCTACAGTGTTAAAGACAAAATACAACTTTGTGATGAAGAAACACCTTACAGCTGTGTGAAAACTGGCTGTAAGTTCTGCAGACAGTAATTTCTATAAACATTGTTCATGTGCACAGTTTTTACTATGATTTGCTGCACTGATATGTGAAGCAGTTCTTTTGTTCTTTGTCTGAGAATTGTCCTGTTTGTGACGCCCTTGTGTCATTTCATGAGATCATGCTTCTCCTAGTCATCCACATGGATTCTCTTTACTGATTTTAAGACTGTAGTTGCAGAAACCCATCTAAATAAGTATAGTCTTTACTGTGATGATGTTTTACATTACATTGTTACCTTGTATTATTAAATCATTTTAATGTGTCTTAGTGTTAATTATTTTTTATTTGATGTCTCAGGGGAAATTTCAGGCATTTTATCAGTATGCAAAAAGCTTTAATTCAGATGACTTTGACTATGAAGAACTCAAGAATAGCGACTTTGTCTTCATGCGATGGAAGGTATGGTATACCACCTAACCAGTTTTATGCTTTTTTGTAATATGTTGTATGGTAAGCTTATAATGACACCACATTGTATTAAATGTTTTTGTAATGTCAAATAGTAGCATAGATCTTGTTTTCAAAATCTCCCATTCTTTTGTGTGCAGGAGCAGTTCTTAGTCCCAGACCACACAATCAAAGACATCAGTGGTGCTTCCTTTGCTGGCTTCTACTACATCTGCTTCCAGAAGTCCACAGCCACTATCGAGGGTTTCTACTACCACAGAAGCTCTGAATGGTACAGTTCCATTAATTAATATCTATGAAGTCTGCTTCTGATCTGACTGTGGCTAAGGCCAGTACTGTCCATTACAGTTGAAATCAAGTAATGTTTTTTTTTTTTTTTTTTTTTTAAAGAATTCTAAATGTAGGAAGATCTCTATAAAACACTATATGACAATTAAGTTCATCAATGGGTGTCTTTTAGGCTGTTTTGTATTATAATTGTGATCAGAAAAAGAATTAAGAATATGCAGTAGCATATCATAACAGTTCAGTGAGAAAGTACATTTCAGTTTTTTGTAGTTATGATTGTTACAAACTCTAACAACTGTTTTTTTTGTTTGTTTGTTTGTTTTGTTTAGAATATACTTGGCTTAAAAAGAAAATGCCATTTTTTTTCTGTTCCAGGTACCAGTCCCTAAACCTCACTCATGTTCCTGAACACAGCGCGCCCATCTATGAGTTCCGGTGACACTAGAGCCCTCTCATGGCTGAAAGAGGGTAAAACTATGGCAGACAGAGGAAAAAATTACAGGTGTCAACCGAACGACGAACTGTCTAATCATGCCAAGGACTCAGCCATTTTTCTCTCTTTACTAAGAGCATGACAAAGATGGACACATGGATTGATTGATGGATGGATGGATGGATGGATGAAAGAATGGAGAACTCCTTCAAGTGAGCAAGTCTTCACAGGCAACAAGTGGATCAGTGTGTTGGATTTTGGGATTTGACAACAGTGTTTTTTTTTTTCCTTCCTTTTTTCATTATTACTTTCATTTTCTATCCAGATTTTAAAAGCTTCTGTCCTCCTGCCATCTTAGACATCGTTTTTATTTTTTAGCTCGTGTTTTGGGATTAAAGTTACTCTTGTTTTTCTTCTTGATGGAGAAGCTAATCCTCGGAGTGTTTTTGTTTCTCTTTATTGGTTTGCTATTTTGGCCATGCTATTAGAAAATTGGTCTTGACAAAATCAGGTCAGTATACAAAGCTAACCTGAAATTTCTTTAATTTATTGATGGGGCTTCGTTTTTTGCTTTTTTATTGTGTCAGGACCTCTTTAGTGAGTCTCTAGTGAGAGATTAAGGTGGAATAAGTCTGCCGAGCAGCACTGTATGCATAGGGTCTGTGTGGGCCACCCTTAAGTAACATGGTTAATAGAATTCATTTTAAATCCTTAATTTAAGAATAGATAGTTACATAATATAAGGTCTCGACTGATCAGAATGGAGAAGCGTTCAGCACCTCCTCCAGATTTAGTTTTAACATGTCACTGCTTGTATTTCAAGTCCCAAACAAAGTAGCTGAGTTCCTTTTGCTTGTTAGTGTGATTGCATATATATAATATATATATATATATATATATTTTGTAACGAAATCGACTCCGATGTCTTGGAAAGAGGTATTTTATAACCCACAGTGGTAAAGTTATAAGCTGCTTCGGGCGGGCGTTTTGTTTTTCCTTTTTGGTGGCGGGTGGGGAGAGCAGGCGTCTTTTGAGAAAAGCAAAATTGACAGTACCTTCTCTGTTTCGCTATGCATTGTTAAAGAAAATCTCAGCTTGTAAGCGTCTAGTGTACCTTAGGCCCTCACATTCTTTGAAAATGTTCTCACTAATAGTATTTTTTTTCCACCTCAATGATCACAGCCATAAGAGTATTGGTTGGTATGCACTTTGACACACATTTGCATATCAGTTTGGATGGGTTGGACCAAGTCAATATTTTTGCCATGCCTTGGAAGCATCCTGGATTGTCTCTTTTTTTTTTCTTCTTCTTCTTCTTCTTTTTTCAATTGGAGTTAAAGCTGAAAAGGACGGGGAAGTGAACAAAGTCTAAAGTGGCGAAACGTCCTCTTGAATGGCTATACTGAACTGTCATGCTGGATCCTGCTTGGAGGACAGTGAGTCATCTGGCAGCCGCCTGCTTCTATGCCACAGAGGGAGTTGGCCGGGAGGACAAATGTAAAATTACTTACTGTCTGTGAGCTGAACTGTTCACTTCTTTGAACCCAAGTAACGCACAAAAGAGAAAAAAAAAAGTCTAAAGGCTTTTAGTAAACCCGTCTGACTCACCTTCCGAACGAAGCTCTTTTCAAGTGGTGAACAAAACATTTGTGTGATGATTCAAACCGATGTACCTGTTGCAGAAAAGCAGAAAAAACCCTCTCCCACAGATCAATCCTCCTGAGCTTTAGTCAAACCATTTGCCTTAAAAGTCAAATGTTTGTATATAATACATTTTTATAAGTGGTTCTGTATGGACAGGAAGACTGTTTTGGATGGGAATCGAGTGCGAGCATTGTGGCTTGTGTAAGATTGTCTGGCAGAGGGATTGGGATGTGAAGCCTCAGCACTTCCTTTAGACTTTTTAGCAGCACATCAGTGAACGCTTCGTACAAACCTGTAACTCGGCGGGCTTCTATTTGTATAGGCCCTGTTCTTCTGGGGTTGTGTTGCTTTGTGTGATGAGCCGTGATTTCAAGCACTGAGAGTATCACATCTGTTGAAGTGATTTGCACATTGTAAAATGTTACAGTAATATGTGGCCAAGTCTCTCTTACCTGCAGTTTGAGTTACAAATCTCTCAGTTTTAAACCATGGATTAAGACTAGATGACCTCATCAGACAGACCCGCTTTAAAACAGAAATCTCTGAACATTGGTGGCGTTTGTGTTGAAATGGCATGAACTGAACTGGATTAAGGCTAAAGATGGGTATTGCTTATAAATTCAGGACACAGATACCCAAGGGGATCCTATTTTCAATGCCTTTTCAATTACAAACCAAATTTGTGTGTGTGGCTTAACCCAGAAATGAATGTGAGGTGCCAGTAGTGAATAGATTCACTGACTGATGAATTGCAGACTAATCAAGAAGAGCTGATGTTAACTTGTATGCAGGATGTAATTAAGATGCCAGTCACCATTCTCAGTTTTCGCTAATGGATGACTCTAGACTGATTACTTGGGTGTTGGAGGTTTTTCATACTCTGTACTACAGGTTTCGGAATCAGGTATGGAAGCTAAAATAGAAATATTGTTCGGTTCCAAAACAATCTCAATTCCAATATTGTGATACTACATGAACTAGTCTGTAATATTACAGTCATTTGGTTGGACCCATTAAATTTTGAGTTTAGTTCTCAGCCCTAATCTTGGGCCCATATCTTTCTCAAACACCAGGGAGTAAAAGTGCTGAATTAAATTGAATTTTAGTTACATTCACTCAAACGGATCTGAGATCAGCGCACTGAGGCGACCCTCCTTTAGTCCTGGAGTAATTGTGAGAAAGCTTTTGTTTTTTTACTGAAAGCACTGCACACGGCGAGAGGCTTTCTGGATAGGTTTTCATTCTGATCGCTTTATGAAGTGAAATCTGGAAGGCAAATACATCGTATAACATTGACCCAAGGGTGTTGTACATACAGTTGTGATGATAACTTGGTTCCTTAAAATAAATGTTCTAATTGATGCAAAAAAAAATATGAAGATGAGAGATTTAAGAGTATATAAAGACTCACGATAGTCTGTGGTTTATGTCCATGGCCCAGGACGTCTTCCTGGAGAAAGGTTTATGTCGTGGGGGTTTCGTTTTTATGGACAAAGATACAAGTCTAAATAAAGTTAAATGGATGAGCTTTGTTTCATTTACATTGCAATAAAAATAACTTTTCTTCAGAGTGTATTTCAGACTTTTATTATTAGTCTATAGGTGATTATCATGCAAAATGCACTGCTTCTGCTTTTCTAATATACAGCGGTTGTAAGAATTTCTCTTAACTGGCAGATTAGTGTCAATGTATATGTTCTTACTGTGTAACAGTTTTAGATGTTGCCAACTAAGTTGAAGATACACTAGATGGACAATAGTATTGGGACACCTGGCCATTACACCATCACAGACTTTAATATAGAGTTGATCCCCCCCCTTTTGCTGCTATGACAGCTTCTTATTGAAATGGTTTCCACAAGATTTTGGGGGAATGTGTGCCCATTCATTCTATAGAGCATTTAGGTCAGGCACTAAGAAGACCTGGATGATGTTCAAGTTCATCCCAAAGGTGTTGGATGGGGTTGAGGTCAGGTCTCTGTGCAGGCCAATCAAGCTCTTCCACATCAAACTCATCCAACCATGTCTTTATTATGCACTGAGTCACAGTTATGTTGGAATAGAAAATGTTCTTCCTCAAACTCTTCACGAAGTTGGAAGCATGGCTTAGTGCAGAATGTCTTGGTATGCTGAAGCATTAAGATAGCTCTTCACTGGAAGTAAGAGTCCCAAACCCTGGAAAACACTACTTTTCTCCATATGGTGTGTCATACAGTAAATATAATTTCAGTCAGGTGACTTGAAAATTTGCAGAACCCTGTCTTTACCACTAGACGGCAGTGTTGCAGTGATTTATTAAACCGTCAGTCATTTGATTCAATGTGGGGACACTGCACTTTCTTACATGTTTACATGACGATAACTTACTTGTTCTCAGCTGATTATGCAATTATTAAGTGAAATAATAATACACAAATAATACATAATGCAATAACTGCAGATATAGCAACGTATTAGAGACCCAGATGGCCATCAGTGATAGTAAAGTCAGACTGGACTTTCTCTAAAGAGTCAATTTTTCACACGTAAACATGTAAGAGAATGCAGTGTGAACGATGTGAAATTCTTTCTCTGTATTTAACCCATTGACCCAGTGTGTGGGGACCATACCTTGCTCAAGGGTACCTCAGTGGTGCCACTGGCAGCCCTGGGATTCAAACCCACAACTTTCCAACCACAAGGCCACCAGCTGCCCACTGACTTTTAGACCAAGAGGTCATAGGTTCGAATCCTACCTTCAGAACCACCACTGGGTCCCTGAGCAAGACCCTTAACCCCCAAGTTGCTCCAGGGAGACTGTCCCCTGTAGTTAGAGAATGGAAGTCACTTTGGATAAAAGCGTCTGATAAATGCCATAAATGTAAATATAGTTTCATATATTAAGATAAGCAGCTCAGAAATACATGAACGATGCTCATTTATATGTAGCACCTCTCTGGAATTTGCAAAGGTATGTAAGCATGATGTAGTCATTTAAGACTTGCAAAACGTGCGTTTTGTAGATGTTTTCAGTAAAGTGTAACTATGAATATTATTAAAGACAAAAAAAAACAAACAACAAAAAAAAACCTCAAATACCCCATGAAT
The DNA here is from genome assembly GCA_037974485.1 of Hemigrammopetersius urotaenia. Taxonomy (NCBI): domain Eukaryota; kingdom Metazoa; phylum Chordata; class Actinopteri; order Characiformes; family Alestidae; genus Hemigrammopetersius; species Hemigrammopetersius urotaenia. The sequence goes on from JBBPDC010000028.1 coordinate 9,364,781, forward strand.
TACAGGATTCTCATAAGTTCAAATCTATATACTGAATTATTTTGAATTTACATTAGGCCATATTACATGTTAGTTATATCAATTACATTTTTAACAGCAAATCATGAAAACCAATATTAAAATCAGTCATATTAAAATATTCAATGCAGCACTGGACTGTGAAAAGGAAAGCATTTTCCTACAAAAAAAGAAATAAGATTCATAATTTGCACAATTATTGTGTGGTTTTGCACAAAAACTCCTGTCATTAGAAGTAGAAAACTGTCAATATGCATAGAATGATGACTAATCCACTTAGTTTGAACTTTAGTTTGAACCACTAGATGTTGCTCCAGTGTCTCAGTACAGATCTTAGTCTTCAATTAAACCAGGAGAGATTTCAGTCAGAAAATATCAAAGGCAAACGGCACCCAGTGAGAACTGTTTTGCCCCAAAGCTGTGTTTCTAGGAGGGACAGAGGTACAGAGCAAAATGTTTATGAGTCAGAATTTGAACTATTCTGTGAAACTCTTTTATGAATCTCTTGTAAAGAGTTTCCTCAATAAAGCCATCCAGCATGTCAGACGCATTTCTGTGTTTAAGTCATAAAACAGTCAGAGCGTGTCTACGTGTTTGATGACAGTAGGTGAGTTTACGAGCATTATAGCATGGATTTATCACAAGTGAGGAGGAGATACTGGAACTGTGAGGAGCGTGTAAAAAAACTGTTTACGGTCTGCATGACTGTAATCCAGTGATTCAGTCATTTATCAGTTCATAAATCAATAATAATACTATTACTACTAATAATAACAACAATGACAATAGCATAATTATAATAACTACACAATAATAATAATTATAATAAATTATAATAATAAATATTGCAAAAATAACGGGTTATCAAGAACAACAACAGCCATCACAATACTACTACTGCTACTACTAATAGTAATAATAACAATGTAATTATAACAGTGCGATACATACTATATGCTGTTATATTTTCTATTGTTTTTAATTAAGGATCGTTTTTTCTTTAAAAAGAGCAGAGGAGCATCAATTGTTATGTCCAGTGGAAGGATGTGGCTTAGTCTAATCAGATACGGCAGCATGTACCTGCAAGCAGTAAAACGTGAGAGAATGTGTCCGCTGCTGTTCCTGCGGTGTGTGCTGTTTTAGTTGCGAAAACAAGGGCAGTCCAGCAGGAGAGAGACTGATAACGACAGGATTGATCATTTCCAAATTGGTTAACACTGAATGGCTTTATTTAGGCTCCTGTTCTAACAGTGTACTCCTGGGCCAAAAAGTGGAATACACCTGTTTTTCAGGATTTGTGCTCAGCTTCTTACGTCCAGTGAAGGGCAATCTTAATGCGTCAGCAGACCAAGATATTTTGGATGCCATGCTTCCAACTTTGTGGACACGTTTTAAAGAATCTTTTCTATTCCAGAATGACTGTGTCCTAGTGCACAAAGCAAGCTCCATAAATACATGACTGGATGGGTTCAGTGTGGAAGAACTTCACTGAGCCACGCAGAGTCCTGACCTCAACCCCATCCAGCACCTTTGGGATAAACTGGAATGGAGATTGTGAGCCAGGCCTACATCAGGGTCTGCTGTACAGAATAAATGGGCACAAACTCTTACAGAACAGTAGAAACTGTTTTAGTTGTTATAAGTCCATGTTTTTTAATCCAATGCCATTTAAGTCCAATACCATTAAATGATACATAACACTAATACACAAACAGTGCTTTGACTATAAAGCATATGCCGTTACCATGGCTATTATTTTTTGCAAACAATCAGGACAAAAGTTTGTAAAAGGGCTCCAGTTTTATTAAACTGAATGGTCCATCTCTCAAACCAAAGTTTCAAAAAGTTTCCCCTTTTAAGAAAATGCACCTCTTAGAACAGAGGATGAGGCTTTTCTGGAGATTTCACTGCTTTTGAGGAATATTTGCAGCATTATCTATACCAAGAATGCATAATGAAATAGAAATATCTGATTTCTTAAAGAACTTCCTCAGGAAGTACTAAAGAGCTAACAATCGATGATGTAAACATCTTCATGTCACAATTCCTGAATGTCTTATGTGTAGGTAACCGAGTGATTAATAAATTGGTTCGTAATTGAGAAAAAAGTGCCTCGCCAAACTTGAATTTCCACAGTTGCGCCCAATGTGTAGACCAGGGCTACAACAAAAGGCCACCAGTGTCTACGTGACAGTGGAGACGTCGACCAACAAAAGTGCTTCTGTTGAGTTTAGGAAAAGGTTGGGTCAGGTGTAGAAGTGCATGCTGAAAACATTTCCTCAATCTCTTTTATTACTTAACAGGAATCTTCAACAACTTCCTTGAGCCTTTTCCAGAACACCCAGGCTATGTTTAACAGCAGAGACTGGCAGGCGTGTCCTCTGGCAGGTTCATGAGGTGCAAGTGGGATTTTACATTATAGTGCAATCAATAAAAATACATTATATGGACCAAAGTATTGGGACACCTGACTAATACAACTGGTGCTTTAAAGACATTGCATTTAAATACACAGACTTTAATATGGAGTTGTTCCACCTTTTGCAGCTCTAACACAGTCATGCTGGAATAGAAAAGTTCAAAATGTCTTGGTAAGCTGAAGCATTAAGATTACCCTTCACTGGAAGTAAGGGGCTTAACCCAAACTCTGAAACAAAAACAGGTCTGTGCCAATATTTTTGTCCACATTGTGTAAATCTGTTGTAGATCATCAGTGATAACTATAGCTTTATTTCTGCATGCAGATCCATTTGCATGATTTTCAGAATACACTCTTCACTGTTAGTGCAGAACATTCAGCAGCTAAACAGCACTTCATAAGTAACTCCCATTACCCAGGATGTGTGTTTTAATTGTCAAATGTTGAGCCTGACTGTGAGTGAATGGAAAAGGGAGAGACCTTGCTGAGGTGTGAAGTGACCTGACGGAAGTAGAAGTAGAACAGATAAGGCCAGTATCAGCTAAAGTGTGTGCCATTAGTAAATATACAAAAGGCCTTAGTTAATTATATGATTCTCTGCCCTGTACACGTCACCTTGCTTAAGGCAAAGATATGAAAATTATGCACTGAAACAAATCAGTACTACTTTCATTAATGCAAAACTTCTGTTCAAGATGCTCAAGTATGAAAGTATACGATTTGATCACCATAGGACCCAAGCTCATCACCTTCCCGGGCCTGCAATCGCTCCGTCCCAAAATGCCCTCGACTGGTTCGGGTGATCACGACTCCCCACTTGCTTTTCCCCCAAATGCTGTTCAAAGCTTGGCGGAGATTGTGGAGATTGTGGTTCGTTTTCCTGTTGTTTATGTGCTACAGACTCTCTTTACCTCTAAAGTGGTACCAACTCTGTTAGCCATAGATGGCCTATCTGTCAATAATTTTGTTCATGAAAGCCTCCTCTTGTTATTCATCCCCATAAAAACTCTCTTTTCTTTCTCTCAGGGTCCACCTGAGGAGGATGAGTTGCCCTTTTGAGGTTTCTTCCTCGAGCTGAGGGAGTATTTCCTCGCCTCTGTCACCTTTGGCTTACCCACTAGGAACTCGGACTTGGACTCTTTAAAGCTGCATTGTGACAACTTGGTTGACTGAATTAACATGAATGGAATTTAATAGAATTGATCTCAACTCAGCTTAAATAAAAAGTAAAGTCTCCATTACTATAAGTATCTGCAGATCTATGGAAATGCTTCTTAAGTACATCACAAAAAACCCCAGGTCAACTTTTTGGTAAAAAATTATATTTAAAAAATACTCTTATTACAACATAGGTCAGAGGTACACTCTTCAAAATAAGGATGCCCTACAGGATTCCTCGTAAGCTGCCACAGAAGAACCAGATAAGGTTCTCTAAATAACCTTTGGTTGGCTAGTTCCACTTTTATAAATCAGTTGTCATGTTATACATTCCAGGAAGAAACCTCAAACCTTGATGCTATGGGAAGGTTCTTTATACTTTAAATGGTTCTTTACTCTTTACTCTTTTTACAAAACAGGTTCTTTATGGTTATTTTAGAGCTTTGCTCGAAGAACCTTTTTAAAGAGCGATAGTTTGAAAACGCAGGCTGGTTTAACGACAAAAACAAGTATGCAGTGGTAAAGATGCTTCTCATGGCTAAACATGGTTAATTAGTCTAGTTAATGTTTCTTTTAGCCACAATTTAGGTCACTGTCCTAGTTTAAGTATCCCCAATGTACCGCTTGACCCAAAAAAGTGTTTTTTCCCTTTTTGGGAGGGTTCTGATTTGGAACTCTTTATGGTTCCACTGTGGTGCCTTTATCTCATCATAGTTTCTCTGACCCCTGAAACAGCACTAATGGGAACATGAAAGCAAACAGGCTGATTTAAACATCATCTTCACGTCATGTGTGTATTTTAAATGTGCTCGTAAATGGGTGTCAGTCGGTGACAGGTTTTTTTAAATGGACAAATTGTCCAAGCATGTTACTCATGTTTCTTAAAATCTGACTCATATTTAGTATGTTATTATATAAAATGTGTAACAATAAAATGATTAATTTAATCATCACTGGCTGATTACATGACTGGGGTGCCATTTAGCCCTCATCATTTTTCATCAATAAAAATATAATACATTAAAATATAAACCTATTAAAAGTGTATTAGCCTAATTCTGGACTATCTATTTCTTTTAAAAATGCTGCTAAAAATGAGTAACAGCGTTGAAGACAAATACACAAAATGTAGTTAATCATACAAATTGACAGAGGACATCCTGGACATTCAAACTGTTTACTTAATGAATTAGTTTATTAATGAATAACTGATTTTTAACCCACAATTTAGGAAGCAATCATTCTTTCCACGATTTCTTTCCATGATCTTTAGACAAACTTTTTGTGGGGTAAAATTTGCCACAGTCAACGGGGATTAATGATTTTCTTCCTTATAAAAGAGAGAAAGAAAGAAAGAAAGAAAGACATAAGAGAAATGAGAAAATGGGAAAAGGAGAGAAATTCACAAGAAATGAAAAAGGCAAGAGAAATAGAACAACAAAGGAAGAAATGAATAAAAAGCTATTTAAAAAGAAGAAAAATGAATGTCAAAGAACTCAAAAGAAAAGAAACAAATAAAACAATTAGTAGGAAATAAAAAAGAAACAAAGAAAGACAGAATAAATGTAAGAAAATTTAAAAAAAAACAAGAAAAAGAGAAATACAGAAAAAAAGAAGTTGAAGAGAAATGAAAAATAGATGGAATCAAAGAAAATTTATTAAATGAACGATGGAAACAGAAAGACAAAAATAAAAGAAATTAAAGAGAAATAAAAAAAAAAAAGAAAAAAGTAAGAAAACTGAAAGAAAAAAGTTAGTAAGAAAGAAATAAAAACAACACAAACTGAAGAAAAATCTCCTCAGACTGAATCATCCAGTAGATAAGCTGATATATGGAACTCTATCATTTATTGCAAAGACACACTTTAAGACTTCCCAGCAGCAGTAACTTCAGATCTGTGTTGCTGTATGTATGATGTGTGTGTCATCTCACTAAAACCCTTCAGTAACGCGTAATTACACACTGATGCAATAGAAACTTTCCAGGGGTTTGGAATTTTTGTTACTCTGGATTTAGCTGAATTCCTCACCTGGGCTGACACTGGAACACTTAAGTCCTGATTTGGAAACTCAGTAGAAAAAAAACGTTACGTGCCTCTTATCTGACCACGCCTCCAGCTTCAGAGACTTATATAGAGCAAACCATCCTGCTCCTCACCAGAACTCACTGCTGGCTGGAGGCTTTGGTTGTAAAGGCTATAGATCCAATAGATTTTTACTGTCTGATTTTTACAGGCTGTACCAACATGGAAGAAGAGAAAAGATACCCTGTCAACATCCGCCTTATTGGAGTGATGCACAAGGAGGCTAGCAAAGTGAGTTTTAAAAAAAATTATTATAATAAATAATATAATTAAATATGTCACATCTGAGAAAAAAAAAGTACTTTAATAATGGAATACTCACTAATAACGTGTTTGTTTTCTTCTAGCTTTATATGACCTCCGTCCTTTGGTCAGATCAGAGCGAGATCATCATCTACAGGAACCTGGAGGACTTCAAGACATTGCATGTGAGTGATTCATGTTTTTTATGTGCAAAGCTTTTTTAAAAAAATATATGCCACTTCTTACATTTAATTCTTATAACTATTATTGAAATGCAGTCCACTATATTATTTTTATCTGTGAAACTTCTAAATTCATTATGGTATTCCTTGTTTCCGTAGAAACAACTGAAGAAGAAATTTCCATCCAGTCCTCTAAAAAGGTCAGAGAGAATTCTTCCCAAGTTCAAAGGTAAGAAAAAGATGTTCAAAAGTCTGGTCACTGGTGAGTCGTAGTGGGGAGCTTGTGTCTGAACCTGTCCTTCTGTCCCTGCAGCTGAGAGGGTGAGGGGTGGGCAGAAGAGGAGCGTGGACCGGTCCGTGCTGCGCATGCGCTCTCTGGAGGAGTACTGCAGCGCCCTGCTGGGGGAGCCGCGCATCACCCTCAGCTCCGAGATGAACACCTTCCTCCTGCCCCGGCCTGACGACCTCAAACCAGAGTTCGCCCAGAACAGGTATTCACACTGATACGGATCTTTTTCCTTTGTTTCTTTTTTCTCTTTCTTTTTAGTTCTGTTTACACTACGAAACACAATGTACTTAAAATGTGCTTAACCCTACCTTAACTTACCCCTGAAAATACACCAAACCCCTTAATCTGAATTAAGTGTCCATTAATTTGTGAATCTATCCCTTAATTTGACCTTAAAAGTGGATTTAAGGCATAAATGTGAAACCCCTTAATCTTAAACACATGGAATTTATTCAGGAGGTTCTATTATTTAAGGGGCAACTTTTAAAAATTCAGGAAAATTCAGTAGTTTTACCCCTTAATCAACCTTAATCTGTGCACTTTTCCCCTTAATTTTCTTTAATTCCTGGAAATTAAGGTCAAAATGAAGGTCATTTTAAGGAGTAAGATTAATTAATTTGGTATTGTAGTGTTAGTTCTGCATCATGTGGTTTCTCTAAAGATTGTGAGAGGAGTGTAGATGCCCTGTTCCTCAACCCATCAGCATGGTTAACTGGTGGTTAGGGATCAGCCCCTGCAATCAGAAGGTTGTGGGTTTGAATCCCAGGACTGCCAGTGGCACCACTGCGGTGCCCTTAAGTAAGGCACTGTCCCAACATGCTGCACCTATGGCACTTCTATTCTAATCTATCTAATGCGTATACACACCTCTTCATCAAGTACCGTAAACGATTCATGTTTTGTGTATTCAAAGATTAGGACTGTTTGTTGTTTAAGCCAGTACTAATATCAAAGCTTAATATTTGTGGCTAGTATTAGCACACGGTACAATATAGTATATAGAGTGTGCCATTGATATTCTTTGAGCTAGTCTATTAAATTGTGAAATAAACTGTGTTCTGTTTCCCACAGCATTATGATTATGCCGTCTGAAGACTCCCTGGGCAGAAGTGGCAGAAGAATGGATGAGGGAGTAACTCAGCCATTTGTGACCGAGACATACCGCTGCATTGCTCCCTATGAAACGAAGGACACAAAGAACCGACCCTTCAAGGTTGAGGTTGATGAAACCCTGGATGTGCTCATCAAGGACAAAGCAGGTGAGGCCTTTAATCTGAACATACATTAAAGAGACATTCACTTCAGTCAGTGCATTTTGAAAGTGTCTTTTCTGTTGTTGTTGATCTAATTTTGATTACTATTTCTGCTCAGGATGGTGGCTGGTAGAGAACGAGGCCAAGGTCCTTGCTTGGTTTCCTGCTCCTTACTTGGAGAAGGCAGAGATGGATGATGAGGATGATGAGGACGAAGCATATGGTGAACGTAAGAATCCATTTATTGAGCTGAAATGTGGGTTCTCTATGAGTCAGCACAAAAACATACCAAAAGAAGCACCTAGTCATAGACTGGCAGTGAAGTGTTAGTTCTTTTTTTAATTACTATGCTGAGATACACTCATTTTACATCTAAAACAATGATTGTGTCATTCTTTTCTTCTGAGCTTACTGAGAATGGACACAAAAGACACCAACAGCCCTCATGTAACAATCATTTTCAATTCTCCTCCTGCAGATGTGCTCTACGTTGCTGCCAGAAGTTACAAATCCACGAACAGAGACGAACTATCTGTGGAGATCGGCTCCGTGGTTGAGGTGCTCCAAAGATCTGATAATGGATGGTGGCTTGTCAGGTAAACACTCTTTGTGACGGCTGATGAAAGAACACATAAAGCATGAAACATAAATGTATCAGGCATGTCAACCATGTGTGATGCTGATATTTTTGAAAAATCTTAATGATACCGTTTTCTAGAAGCTATGGCAGAACCTAAACCTGAAGAGACACAGCTCCTCACTGCCACTCTCTTTTTTCAGATACAACCGCAAGACGGGCTATGTCCCTACCATGTACCTACAACCGTACAATAACCCACAAGTGCGCATGATTACTGGCCCGAGGGAGAATCGTAGCTCTTCGCCGAGCCCGACCAGTGCTTCCCTGCAGATCCCAGGCCTCGAGCTCAGCCGTTCCCAGAGCAACCTCTTGCAGCTCCCAGGCAAAGGCTTGCATCTTGCAGGAAAAGCCATGTCCCGTTCCATGGAAGTGATTCCTGATGCTCGAGACAGTCCCATGCAACCCACCATCCAGGTACAACCTGCAGAGGAGGGAAGAGCCAGAAGCCTGAGCAGAGGAAGTGAAGGCAGCGAGATGAGTTTTAGTGATGACGGTAGCACCTCCGGGACCGAGTCCCTCAGCACCAGCCCCACAGACTTCCCGCAGAGTCGAACCCCCCCACCCATAGTGACCGACCGCCTCAGTCCCACTAGCGCCACCAATGGCAAGTTAATGCCCAGCACCTCCGACCCAAACATCTTCAAGCTGCCTAGCACCCCTAAAGTGCCTCCCAGGCCTCAGGCACAGGAGATCCTCCAGCGCTGCACCACAGTCACCCGCAAAAACGCCTCTAAGAACCAACAGTCTCTTCAGCCTGGGGTCCACAGCCGCTGAGCAGCACTTTGGGACATTGTAGTTTTCAGAGTGAGCAGCAGAGCCTAGCCAGGCTACTGGGCAGTGTCAGTGCTGATTGGGTGGACTGTATGTGGACAGCAGAAGGTTCCAAGCAAGTGCTACAGGTTCAGGATCAGCTTGCAATCCAACTGGAACCAGCTGTTACTGTCTCAAACGAGAATTTCTGTGAAAATTCTTTTTTGTGCTATTTAGAATGGCAGACAGTGGTTATATCAGTAGTTTCAGAAACTGTACTTTTACACTCTAATGGGAAATCTGATGCACAGTTGAAATCAGTAGCTTACATTTTACTCGCACTGTGATTGATGCACCATAACTGCAAATAATTGATTGTAATAGTGGAATAAATGACATGTGCAAGACTTCTCTCTGGTAGAAAATGAGAGAATATATATATTGTAAATACTGGTATTTTGCCATGATTCTCCTATTTATTATTGTAATTTTATCCAATCTCACTTTTCCATACTGGAAATCCAGTGTTGTGCCTTATATGCATTGTTTACTGCAACTAACTGATCTTAGCCTTAATGCTGTTTACAGCCTACACCTGTCTGCAGTATTTTATAGTAATCCATCGATGTCAGTGGGATCTTACAATTATGTATCTAAACTATGATTACATTGTAATGTT
>JBBPDC010000028.1:9374595-9397269 GCA_037974485.1 Hemigrammopetersius urotaenia
AGGCTGCGCAACAACCGCTGATATCCGCGGCAGTAACCCTTTCCTGTCCAATCTGACTGGGCTAAAGCTATTGGGGTTTTTATAGCTGCAGACATATTCCGTTGTGGAAAATGTAGACAGCTTCGTCTTTTTGAAAAAGAAAATAAATAAATAAGCTCACGTCTGCTTTGCTTTCTTTCTTTCTTTTTTTGATGATGTGGACAGTTTTTATTTCATTCTCCATGTTCAAAGTAAGAAGCAATAATACCTTAAACTGCATTTTAAAGTTGTTTTAGATTGTGTCCACATGAAAGGAAATAATTATGCCCTATATTGTCGTTATATAATTGCGTGGAATGAGTCTTGAGCTGAATGTTTGAGTCTCGTCTTTTTTTCTTTTTTGCTGATCCGGAAACTGATCCGATCCGTGACTTAAAACCATGATCCGATCCGAACCGTGAATATTTTGATCCGTTGCACCACTACTTTGAGTATTACACTAGAATATTAAATCATAAGACTAGTATCATTATCAAACCTCTGGCTAAGTGAATTGCTACACTCCTATTCCAGAAGTTAAAAAAATCTTGGTCTTACAAAGAAACACTATAGTCTTACCTTGGCACAGCTTGCAAACATGGAACGTTTTCTGAACACATCTAGGGTCAAGACCGTGTCTACAAAACACAAATATAATAATATAATCTATAATATAATCAAGTCTGGTTGTATCATATACAAGTCCACTTTACATTTATAGATGATGGAAAGCTGCCACCTGGTGGAAGCTACTTACCGGTGTGCCCGTACAGAATTTGGCAGCTGCTGGTGGCCAGGTCGAACACCTTAATTTGTGAGCTGTTAGTGGCCACTACAATATGACTGTCCTCTTTCCCCAGAAACCTCACGTCCAGGATGTCATCATTGTAGCCCACAAACTTCACAGCAAAGAGAAGACATCAGACTTTAATCAACAGCGTCACAAAGTTTTCACACTAAGGTTTTAAAAGAAATGGAGTTACTGCACAAGTAGGTATTTCAGATTTACAGTTATCCCCCAGTTTTACCCGGATCAGGACTCCCGGATCCAGTCACATGCGGATGTTTTATAAGAACCAAACTCATCGTTTTATGCGGAAATCTCCACAACAACGTGGGACCTGCAAATATTATCTTTCTTTCGTGGCAATATTTTTATCAATTTTTATTAAGAAAAAATTGCTTTTATTTTTTTTTTGACCAAAACCAAAAATGAGGAAACCCTTGGCTGAAAACCACAGAAAGAAATTATTATTAAATTATTAAAAGAACAAATCTGTTACAAAACTATGAAAATACTTATTTAGCATTCAAACACTGCACAATATAAAATAAAAATTGAAATAAAATATTTTACTTGGCCCCACTCATGAAGAGCCTAAAAGCAAGGTAGTTGAAATATTATACAATTAAATATCTTCTCTCATAAAACAAGTGAATTCAAGTACATCCATTCCGTATGATATGCATGAACACAGTGTATTCAGAACAAGTGTTTTAAAACTGCTGAAAGATGAACAACATTCTCTGTAGGCCTTTAACAAAATAGTGTATTAATTATTTTGGACGGAGTGGGTGTGCTCGAAGGGTCTCGCCTCTTCTGTGCTCCATCGGGATGTTTTGATTTTATATGATAAATTAATCCCGACGGCTTTCTGCGTGTCTTTCTTAGATATATCGGGAAAAAACCCAGTAGTTTTATTACTGTTACTGTAAATTAAATTAAAAGAGGCTGTTGAGCTCAAACTGTACAGTACAGATATGGGTTTACCTTTACATGTATGTTTAAGGGTAATGTATTAAGCTGAGTTGGAAATTAAAGTGCTTTGAGAGCATATATAGGGTTTACACTAGTAAAATATGCACTTTTTAATCACATTACAAATTCATGGTTTCTCACTATTCATGGGTGCTCTTGCAACATAACCCCTGCGAATGTCGGGGGTTTACTGTACTGGGCTACATTTGGAATGGTTTAAGTGAATAATACTCACTTGCTGCTGCACCCTCAGAGACGGCAGCTGATAGATTAGGATGTTGTGCTCTGCAGTGACAGTAGCCAGACCGTTGGACAGGGGCATGGGCAGGCAGTACACCAAGCTGAGGGGGTCACCATCATCCTTATCAGGGCTGGACACTGGAGTAGTGGGTAAAGACTGTGTGAACACACAGTGTGCTGAGCTGGAATCCCACACCCGCAGCACTCCTAGGAATCAAAAGAAACTCATCAATATACTTATATCAAGCTGGCCTTCTTCCCATAGTACATCCTGGTGCCTCCCTAGTTAAGGGAGATGCATGCAGCTGGTTGCTCATATGATGTAAAAGAAAAAATAATCAGACTAGTCCACCTTCCATTGCTTAAGCATCCAGTACTGATGCTCAGGTGCCACCTGCAGGCACTTTTGGTAGGTATTAACTACTGCATACCAAGAATACTTCACAAGACCAGATGTTCTGGCGATGTAACAGTATAGGTGAAGTACTGCCCTCTTCAGGCGAAGTCATTCACTCAATACAGTTTGAACACTGCTTTAAATATGTCTTTTTGACATAGTTTGCAGTGTGGTAAACACAGGCCATGTATGTTTTTTGGACCAAGGCCCGGGTTTCTGTCCACTGTATACAGCTGAGATGGCCATGAACTTCATGGTTAATTTTTAATGCTCCATAATGCATCTTTGAGCTTTGGCAAGGTGGTATATAGAAGTGATTAGAGGTTCAATACTCAGTATTCACCGCATTTTTCATCTAACCCAAGGAAAAAAGCTAGGTAACATGGTTCAGTTGTGTAAAATGCTTTAGAAGGATGGGTTGCTGCACTTCCTACCTTTACTGCCAGCAGTGACAAAGTGCAGGTCTTTACTTTTCACCCCAAGCTGAGAGCAGTGTTGATTTTCAGGGAGAACTATGACACCTTCCACAGCCTAAAAAAAAGAAAACACACACACTGATTTCCAGTACTTACAAGATTAGGTACAACCCCTGGATCTCTGGAGCAGCACTGCACGCAGTTTTACCTCATAGACTGGAATAGTTCTCTTGGCTTTCTTCTGTTTCAGGTCCCACACTGTGCAGATTTTGTCTCGTCCAGAGCTGGAATCAAACAGCATAGCTTTATTTAAATCTCCATGATTGAAAAAGAAATAGATCGAAGTACAGGGGTATTTCACCATCCCAAGACGCGCTTTCGTACATGGTTGTTTTATGTTCTCTCTACAGTACTAAGAAATGTATAGACATATTTAATTTGAACAATATTAGTATTCTTAATAATTTGGCACTAAAAATGCATAAAAAACTATATATTTAAAAAAGGCAACGGATATTTGCAGGGTTTTCCGCAAACAATTACTAGTTAGGATCTAGAAAAATTCCACAATCGACTGAGGCTGCAAACTCTGAACCGCGACTACTACTACACAGCTAAGTTTCATTAGTATAAAACTTCAGTCAGAAATGCTCATGCTGTAGATGGCATGTACCTGATCAGAGTGTGGCCATCAGGGGAAAAGGCCAAGGAGGTGACAGCGCTGTAGTGGCTCTCCAGCACACAGACACACTTGCTGGTGCGCAGGTCCCAAATGCGAATGCCACAGTCCAGAGAGGAGGAGAAAAGCTGCAGTAGACTGATGTCTGGATGGAACTGAACCAAACTGTGCGCGCACACACACACAAAACTGAGTACACTAGACTTCTGACATAGAGTTCTTTTCTTTTAGTTCAAATCCCAAAGAACACACCAAGTTTTACAGGCTAAACATACATTCACAAAACATCACAACCCAAAGGAAGTTTTGAAAACACACATCAGAGTTCTTGGTTTCTCATGCTCCAGGCAGAGTAGCTGTTGCTACAGTCTGACCTCTTCAGCGTTTTACGTGTTCTCAGGTGATTGGTTTTCTATAAAAATGGGAACTCGGATTATCTCCAGAGGTGGTCTCAGCAAAATTGTTTTTGTGGTTTGTTTCGTGCGTTGTATATAGAAAACAAAAGTACACCTTACACCATTTATGTTACATTTCAGGATCACTGTAATTAAACTATCGCTATTACAAATTAAAACTATACAATTGTGCCAATTAAGCAATACAGATGCCATTATTCTTATGTGACAACACTTCTCATGTGCTGTGTGTAAGACAAGTAAATATAAGACAGTTTGTGGGGAAGGTCAGACCAAAATAATTATTTTCATATATATATTCATTAATTATATTACTTAATTAATATTTTATTACTTACTGGACAACACCAGAGGACCCTTTCAGATTGTGTGTACAGTATTGTTTCACTACATCCCACAGCTTTATAGTGCCATCACAACCCCCTATAAGAGACAAAAGACCAAGAAATGAAACTTCAAATCTGAACAGCACCGCTGCCTCATTTACAAGTTCCCCCACTTAAAACTTCTATGTATTTGATGAAATCGGCATTGGAATGTTTGTGTGTCTGTACTCGACCTGTTGCCAGCAGAGTAGAGGTGCAGTCGAAAGTCATGCTGGCCACAGGTACATTATGAATGGCCTTCCAAGAGCGGGTGCACTTCTCTTGCTTCCAGTCCCACTGCTTCAACAGAAGAGCCCTGCTGGCAGTCACCAACATCTGCCAAAGAAATGAAATGCTGCATTTTCTTCTCCGAACCATATCCACAAAGCTGGAAGCATGGCAATGTTCAAAATGTCTTGGTATGCTGAAGCATTATGATTGTCCTTTACTGGATTTAAGGGGCGTAGCTCAGTCCCTGAAAAACATTTGCCCCAATACTTTTGTCCATAGATTGTATAAGTATCCATACTAATGGCAGTAGAATATTGAAATACCTCATCATCAGGACTGAGAGAAAATGAGGTGATATCCTCTTGATCATCCTACAAAAATATTAAGAGCACGTAATGGATAGTTAGAGAAAACACACATACAGAAACATCCTTACACACACTACACTTTTCCTCTGTGTACTGTAGTACTTATGTAAACAAGGTTATTTGCTCATTTAGATAAATTAGGCTGTCACGCATTCATGATGTTCACAAATTTGAACATTCCAGATGTAACCCTGCAGTTTTCCCACCCGTCCATCTACAGTAAACACACTCACCTGTTCAATACTGTGAACAATTTTGCCTGTACAAATCTGCAAAATGTTGACTCGTGGTCCACATGTGCAAAAGATGTACTTCTCATCATGACTTATCTTCAAGACATTAAACAGAAGAACACATATGTCATTTATTTACTGTATGATCACCATTATTTACATCTTCGTTTTATTAGTCCAAATTAACTTACCTGTACTTTCCCTCCTTTGTAAAATGGCTCTATTTTGCTGGAAACAGCATAGCTGAAGAAAAAAAACCCCACAATGTTGAAGAACTAATCTAATCTAAACCTTCAAATCATGTAACTACTACTCATTATCTGGCAGCATGGCACATTAAGATAACTAACATTAGAATTCGATTTCGTTTTTTGAAAACTTACTTTGTTTTGAAGTGTAGGGCGTTGCCAGCCATGCCAAACTAAAGTCCTTTTCCGAACCAAACTTGGCGTGAGTGATCTTATATGTATAATATGTGTATATGTATAACGCCAATATTACAACTTCATCTGTTCAGACCTTCCCTCATGCATGTGCATGTGCATGTGCTGTAGAACTCGTCGCACGTGTATGACGTCACCCAAAACACTAAAAAGACGTTATTGAGAATGTTGTTGCGTTTCGAAAATTGTGGTTTTTAAAAAACCCCGAGTAACAACCATGGTACGTTATAAGTGTTTATTTTACTTAGGAAACAGAGTATCGGTAATTAACGACGTATATCGTGGTAAATATACAAGATCGGTAGGTGTCGCTATGGTGCCCAGGGCTCCCGTGTGTGTGTATATGTATGTATATTTGTGTGTGAGTGTGTGTGTGTGCTAACTCTACCTCACATCCGCTTTTGGTTTCATTACCATTCAGATCTCCTGACCTCCAGACAGCTTTTCGATCACTTTCCATGTGTTTAAAATGCATTAAAGCATCTGTGCTGATTTCGAGTTGCCATGCGTTGTTCTGATAGAGCCACACAGTGAAGAGCAGGTTGTGTCATGGCCACGCTGTGCTGCCAGAGACTGAGGCGTCCTGTATTTACAGCCCTCATTCTCCAGAGGTCTTACACCAGCCTGGTCCTGCGAGGGAGAGCTCCTTCAGAACTGAGGGGAGCCTGTCGTCCTGTAAGTCATCGCCGTTTCTTACCTGCAAGTGAATCAGCTGTAAATGACACTGCAACGCTATGTGAACAAAAGTATTGGGACACAATCTAATATTGGCACACCTGTTTTCTAAGGTTCGGACTAGGCTCCTTATCTCCAGTGAAGGGCAATCTTAATACTTCAGCATACCCAAACATTCTCGACAACGCCAACTTTTTTCCAACGTTGTGGACCGAATATTTCAGCATGACGTACAACATCAGTGCCTGGCCTCATACATGCTCTACAGAATGAATGGGCACAAATTCACGCAGAAACTCCAAAATCTTTCCCAAGATAAATGCAAGCTGTTATAACTGCAAAGGGGGACCAGCTCCATATTAACTTCTATGAATTTGAATGCAATGCGAACAGTCCCTATTGGTATAATGGCCAGAAGTCCCAATACTTTTGTCCATATAATGTAGTTGTTCTCACAGTGTAATTTCTAGTCTGCTTTAGCACCGACGACAGCTCAGAGGACTTGTTTATGCCACAACTCCTTCAGATTTCAGACCCCACCTGGGTGATTAATTGTAAAAGTAGGGTTCAGGTCCATCATATAACATGTACAATCTAATTGGCTGAGCCACGATGAAGCGTGCTGAGACCACCTCCAGCGAGCCCTTGGAGGTTTTGGACAATGGATTTGTTTCCGTAAAAATTCAGTTCTTCAGTAGAATTTGCTCAACTTTATTACATCAGTAGCCAAACTGTGTATTTTGCCAGTTACTACAAGGAATGTGAGTGATTAGTTCTAAGAGGTCACATGAAGAAGGCTGTTCAAGCATTATTTGTTGTGTATTTGTGTGTACTGTTCCCTTTGTAACTGCTGCTTTCCTTCAGTGTTGTTCGGTTCTGTTCCTCTCCACCTTTCTCCTCACACCAACTTTGACACATCTAGTCTCAAATGGGCCATCAACAGAATCAACATGTTTAAAGTCATTTACGTATTTTACTGACACTTTGGTAAACGGTACTTTAGGAAAACTGTAACTAGAAAAACCAAAACTAGGGAAAATGTGACACAATATTTTAAAATATAAATGATCATGTTAACATAGACCAGTGGTTCCCAGCTCTTGTCCTGGAGCCCCCCACCCACCATGTGTAGACAAAATGTGTGTTCTTGCCTAAGCAGTAAAGTTGCATGTCTGTTCTCTCCTCTGTAGGTCAATCTTGAGTTTACATTCAGATCGCAGCGATTTCCTCACGTAAGAGCACTGTCTGCTGCACCTCCTCCTCCCTCATCTGACGGGAAGAAATCAACAGATAAGAAGACGGGTGTAAGTTATATTGCATCATTCATTAGGCTACAGTCTCTTTCTGTGGTCACCATGGTGTTTTGGACAATATCCTGATTGGTTACACTTCACAAGTAATCACTAAATCACAACATTTTTGGAGCTCGAAGGGTCCCGTCTTGCGGCAGCTGGTGGCCTAGTGCTTAGGGAGTTGCCCTTGTAATCAGATGGTTGTGGGTTTGTATCCCAGGACAGCTAGTGGCACCACTGAGATGCCCTTGAGCAAGGTGTCATCCTCACATGTTACTCCACTACTGCGTTTGTGGCTGCCTGCTGCTTCACTTGGTGAATGGGTTAAATACAGAGAATGAATTTGACTGTGCTGTGGTCTGTTCACGCTTGACTATAACCCACTTTACTTTGTGTAATATTTGTATCCTCAGTTAAGCTGGCTTCCCAATGAAGATACAAGTATAAGATACAAGCTTTCTTCCATTGTTCCATTGCTAACTGAGTGGTGTTATGGTGTGGGAGCATAATGTTCTGCCATTTAAGGTGGAACCAAAATTTAGAAGCCCTTATCTTTTTTAATTTGATCATGAATGCAATAACCATGGTAAGTTGTATGCTGTATCTGTTTAAATGAGTGAGTAGCTGTACGGCTATGCTAATTTATCTCTTGGCTCTGTGGATTTAAACGAGAACATCTGTAGTTATTCACTACATAAGCACTCGGGGATTGCTTAAAGGGCTTGTTCGGCCCATGTCTACATAAAAGTATATAGACCAGGGGAGACTGCTTTGTAATATTTAAGACAATCTCATCTCTCTCTTTTACAGCCAGTCACATGGAAATCTCTGGCTGTCACATTTGCCTTGGGTGGGACTCTTCTTCTGGGGATGAAATACTTCAAAAAAGAGAAGGAGGAAAGTAAGACGTTCACACTGATTTTTTCATTCCCTACATAAATGCTGTAAACCACACCTGAAGACCAGAAGTGGAAATCAGTGAATACACTGTAATTGAGTTGTTATTAATGCGTTATAGAGAGATCTGTAGACACATTAGGGGTTGTATCTATATTGTTATGAATTTCCATCATGTGCATAAAGAAATATCTTGTATATTTTTGTGCAGTGATGGAGAGAGAGAGGACAAAGTCTTTGGGGAAACCAGCTCTTGGAGGCCCATTCTCACTCATTGATCACAACCAAAAGCCTTCAAAAAGTGAAGATTTCCTTGGCCAGTGGGTGCTGATCTATTTTGGATTCACACACTGTCCAGACATCTGTCCTGAGGAATTGGAGAAAATGATCGAAGTCGTGGATGAAATTGGTAAAACTGTTTAGTGTCAATTCTGTTAAATGTGAATTAAACATCTGAACCTTTGGTGGAATAAAACTGAATGTTTCAAACAATCAATTAAGCTGATATACACATTGTGATCAGCATTTCTTCTCTTACAGATAGGATAAAGACATTTCCAGATTTAACCCCAATCTTGATCACAATCGATCCAGAGAGAGATACACCAGAAGCTCTAGCTGTGTATATCAAAGGTACTGAATGTGGCAAATTGTATTATTTTGAATTAGAGTTAACATTAATGTTAATTGTTTCCTCATTGCTTTGTTTTTGTAGATTTAAAACGTCATGAAATGTTCTTTTGTTGACCTTTTTTTTTTTTACTCATCCCTGCAGAGTTCTCCCCAAAGCTGATAGGCCTGACCGGACCAACAGAACAAATCGAACAGGTCTCCAGATCCTACAGAGTGTACTATAGTCAGGGTCCAAAAGATGAAGACAACGACTACATTGTGAGTAGTTAAATATTTAGACACATCACAGTATGCGGTGCTTGAGATACATTTGTGTTTCAAATGTACATATAGGTACTATTATATAAAAAACTTTTTTCTTTTCATTTTTTTTTCTTTTTTAATAAGGGATGAACCGAAAACCAAAAATGAGGAAACACTTGGCCGAAAACCGAAACTGAAACACAGAAAGAAATTATTATGAAATTATTAAGAGTCTGTTGCAAAACTATGAAAATATTCATTTAGCATTCAAACAATGCACAATATAAAATATTATTTGAAATAAAATATTTTACTTGGCCCCAGTTATGAATAGCCTAAAAGTATTCAAGTACATTGTAATATTCTTAATGAAGTGCGTGAACAGAGTGCATTCAGAACAAGTGCTTTAAAAACTGTTAGAGACATTCTTTAAAGTCTTTGAGTCTTTAAACAAAATAGTGTATTAAAACAGAATGGTTACAGAATAGTAATCCTAAATACAGTAAAACCCCGCTTATTTGCAGTCGCGGCTTCAGTCATTCCCGGGTGTTTTCTGATAACCTATTAATTGTTCGCAGTAACCCCAGAGATCCTCAGCATTTTTCGTGCCAATATATGGTTTTTTACACATTTCAGTGCTACATGTAATGAAAAATATAATGTACTAATTTGGAACATAAATATGAATTCAAATATATATTCAGCTAAATTTCCATACAAAATATACCACAAAAAGTTTTTAGTACTGGTGCGTTTTTCGTTTTATTCTTCTTAAAGCCCTAAGATGCCGCCCAAATTGCCTTCTGGCAATGAACCTAAGCGCCAGAAAAGTTTGTGTGTGTGTGTGGTGTGAGTGCGGGCGTAACTGATGAGCGAGTGAGAGAGCTGGGCAGGTTTAGTGCTGGTTCAAGGTTTAGCGGTGTGAGTTGTGGCTTTACAGCAACTCAACTGTTCGAGAAAAAAACTTTAATAAAAAGAGGCTGCTGAGCTCAGTGGCTGTCCAGTGTCTGCTTTTACCGGCAGGTCACTACAATACGACTCCTCCAGTAGCACCTGAAGAAGAGGTGCCGCCCGATGAACTGTAAATCCTCATCTTCAACCAATATCATTCATTATTGGGGACTAACCATGAATTTTACTGTATTTTTATTACTGAAAATTAAAGTATTACTGTATTTACCCTGCTTATACCAAAGAAAATGACGGCGCATAATAATGAAAACCCGCTTGCATGAATGAACTGCAGGAGACACAGGTTCAGTGTAAACTGTACAGTATGAATATGGGTTTACCTCTACTTTTTTGAATTACAATGAAACGAACGTGTTTTGGGAGCATATTTGGGGGCATATTTAGGGTTTAGGCATTACAAATTTGCAGTTTTTCACTATTAGCGAAGGAACGTAACCTGCGTGAATGTCAGTGGTTTACTGTATACTGAGCTGAAACCAATGAGACAGCAAGTTTTATAAACCACTGACTGTAAATCAGTCAACGATTTCAGTGTATTTTCAAGGACAGCATTCCAAGGCCTGTCTTGCTGAGTTTCCTCACTATAAATGCAAGAGGAGAGAAAATAAAGCAGTAAATAAAAAAATGACATTTATGCATTTGGCAGCTCCTCCTACCCAGAGGAACTTTCAATGTAATATTGCATATATGCTTTTATTTTATTCCTTTTTGAAAATGTTTGGCAGTCTTCACATTTGAGCTCGGGAAAGGCGCTATATAAATAAAAATTATTATTATTATTATTATTATAGGCCTCACTCAACTGTTTGTCAGTTAATTCAGCATAGCAATTAACAGCAGAGTAATAATCTTTGCAGCCCTAAAGACAACAAGATTTTTTTGGTTGTTTCTTTAAAGTGACCGGGTATGCACTGATCATCAATTTCTATGGCAGATTCTGAAGGCCTGAACCATTATTTGGGCTAAATGACCCCACGAAAAGACATGAGCTGCCTTATAGTGTTAAAATCACTGCATTAAAATTATAATCTGCCAAAATAAAAAATAATTGGTCATCTAACTGTCAATTACATGCTTGCAAAAATCTGCCAATTCAAATCTTGGCCAAATGTTAGATTAGGGTGTGGTAACATTCTAAAGACAAGAAGTCTACATTTCCCGCAGAATACTTTAATATGTGTTCATTAATATGTCTTTTCAGGTTGACCATACCATCATTATGTACTTGGTGGGTCCTGATGGAAAATTTGTGGACTATTATGGACAGAACAAGAAAGCGAATGAAATCTCCTCCTCCATTGCGTCACACATGAGGAAACACAAACAGGCCAAGTAGCTTTCTATCCAGCTGTATTACACCTTAATGGATGAAATGTGCTCCAAGCACGTTCCGACAATACCTCTGTTTTACCTTATTTGTCAACAGAATCTTCTTGACTAGACGAAACATTGTTTTTCACTTCTGAAGTGAAATTGACTGTTGTCAGATGGTTGTTCAGCTTTTGCTTTTTCTAGCCCCAATTGGTCATTGTTCACAATCAATCTGGGTCAACACATAAATGAAAGATTTGCCTTGATCTTCAAAAGATCTTAATAAAAAAAGTTGTTAATAAAAGAAGCTGTCTTGTGTTTTATATGTGGATTCTGTCCTGTCTTGTGACTATTAAACCTCTTAATCTAGTATTAGAGAAATATTGTTAACAATCACTGTGTCCAATTTTGCCAAAGGCATGCAATAGACATGCTCAGGAATTCCTGTGCTAGGCTTATTCTCTACAAGGCATACACAAATTTGCAGACTCGTGGTCCTTTCAACCTGTTGGGATGGCTTTTAGAGACAGTGACGGCTTTATTGGGATTCTGTCCTGTCTTGTGACTTATGAATCTCTTAATCTAGTCTGAAACCGTCCATCCTCAGATATGTTTAGCCTCAGGCGGAGGAATGTGCCTTCCTTGTCTTCAGTTGCTGCTGAGGTGACCTTATTGTTTTCTCTAATGAGTCTTCTGCTGTTCTGGGACCAGGTTGCTCCATGGTGGGATGTCTCAATGGGTTGGGAGGGGTCCCCATATCAGAAGAGCAGTTGTCATGTTTGCTAAAGGCTCAGCTGTCACCAAGTCCAGCATTTGACATTTCGTGGCACGTTAAAATAATGCCAATTAACTGCACTGTGATGTGGTGCCAAGATGGGTCACGGCTCAGCCTGTATATCCTCATGGGCCAAACTAAGAAACACAATAACCCTGCTGTCTGTTTGGCGTGGGGTTTAGTAGACAGCGCCCACTGTTGTCGATGACCTGGCCGCCGTTCAGCTGTTCAGAATGGAGAAACATTTCCAAAACATTTCTGCAATCGATCAACGCTATGTTACCCATCTTGAGCTTCAGTGATGAAGGTAAAAAATACTGGTCCGTGAATTAGATGCATACAATACTTTTTAAAGAACACAAACGTAACACAGCTGAATGAATCTGCCCCGTCATCAGACCATGGTTAGTGTACAGCCATCCGTTGCAAGGAAACCCTCCTCTTCCCTGTTACTCAGTGTGATCCTAGCAAGTGTCTGTTAGATCAGTGGTCCCCAACCTTTATTTGGTCACGGACCGGTTTAATATCAGAAACTATGTTCGCGGCCCGGTCTTTAAGGAGTGGCAGATAAATATACGTATATTATACAAATAAATGATGCGCATATTTTAAAAATATAATAATGGGGAATCTTTAAAATACAATAATAAACTTAAATCCAGTGTGTACTCGTGTGATTGAGGGAGTTCTAACTAATTGCTGAAGTTATTACTAAATTACTGAAATGAGCAGAAATTTGTGAGAAAAAAAAATCTTCCCCCAAATGATCAGTTGACATGTTAGGCATCTGAAGTTGACTTCTTTATTTTTACACTGGAGCTGCAAGGCTAAGTAAAGGAAGCTAGTACGCATGCATTTAGCTACAAGCCTCATGATAAACCACTGTAGGGCGCATCAGTTCCAATGAAATGTATTGGCTGACTGACTTAATTTGGGAAATGAATGAACATTTAATTTTAGTGCTTGAAATGGCACATATTCGACACTTCTTTTGTGTTTTATTTTTCCAGTGAGGTCCATGTGCGATGTTTCAGTTATCTGTAGCAAAACTTTCTTTATCATACCATTTGTGACCTCTCCTGTAGAGCAGGAATGTCAGACTCTAGTCCTGGAGGGCTGGTGTCCAGCACAGTTTGATGGTTCTCCTCCTCAAACACATTCACTAAACCTGGCAATTAAATGAACTCCACGGCCCTCCAGGACTGGAGTTCGACACTCCTGATCTATTTGGCTGTACAGACTGAAACACTTCTTATAACATCAGTGAAAATGGGTGAGCAGGAAGATGTGTGTAAATGTGTGTCATTTTCTCAAAAATGGATAAAAAAGGGGCTGATTTGCAGCTTCATTTGGAGGACATGCAGTTAGAGTGTATATATAACTACAGTACATTGTACAAACTCAGAAAAGTGGGGAAAACCTGTTTTCCATGATGTGGAACCCTTTGGTAAACTCAAAAATGGATTAAAAACATTTACCAGAAATATGTCATTCAGTCACCATTGCAAATGTAAAAACTGCTCACATTTTCATTAAAGGAGGAACACAAATGGTTACTAGTGGAGTTTGAGTGTCTGGTTTGTCATTTAATCATTACTAGGCCTGATACACTTCCATGTTCCAAAGAGAGAAAAAAAGAGATGCCTGTAGCATACAAGCATACATGCAGTACAATAAGCTTTATAGTTAACAGGAAAATGTAACATGTTTTCCAGTTTAGTACCCAAAGAGATTTCATTAATGTAACACAATAGTCTGAAAGCATGCAATGCAAATTCCTGAATCCCGTCATTGGCATCACAAGGTTGTGACATACTTGGCACTTGAAAAACATTCTTTGCTAAATTGACAAGAGCAGTGGGGGCACACTGATATAAATCTATACAGGGGATTTTGACTGGATTTAGAGGGATTTTTTAAGATCCTTTGTCAGCATTGTTATTTATAGGGCTCTATTGCAGTGTTTCCCAACCTCGGTCGATCCTGGAGGCACACTGCCTTGGCCGAGCTTTCTTTGCTCTAACACACACACAACAACTCAGTGAGGGGTTGTTAATGAGCTGAATAGTTGATTAGGTGTGATGGGAGCATTGAAAACACTCAAATGTACGGGGCAGTGAGCCTCCAAGACCTGGCATGGGAAGCACTGCCCTGTTGGGAGTTTGCAAATGAGATAGACAATTGGGATCAAGGTATTGTACAAAGACTGTTGAACATCACTTAAATCACTTAATCCTCTAATGGACTTAGCCATGTTGTGGTATCTGTAATACAATCACTTCGGTATGTTTAGTACGTTAGTATGTTTTCCTTTTGTAGTCCTTCTAATATTAGATTTTCAACAATAGCCTGTTTCTCTTATGGACTGCATGCTTGTCTTTTTGTACTGTATAGATAAGCTGGTAAACGATGGCATGTAACTATATTCTATATATAACACTTATATTCTACTTAGCATTCTGCCCATGTCTGATCTCAGACAGTCACTGGCAGAAATGAAGCAATGCCCAAATGTACCTAATCTTCCCTGATCCTACAAAATGAGGCCTGCCATGTCAGAACCCAGATCCCAATAATCTACCAATCTTAACCATCATTGCTTTTTAATGGGCTGGCTCGGAGGTTAGAATAGAAAACATTTAGAGGTGACACGATACAGCTATAGATAGATATTTCAAAAACAAAATCAACATTGTTCACCGTCCAAGGTGGCTTTGAGACCATTATAGACCCTGGCCCATATATGGCTTAGGTTTAATACAGTAGACCAAAAAAACAACACAACCTCTTATAAAAACTGTCAAAGTCTAGTTAGTGTGTCTGCAGAGGTTGAGTGAAGCTAGGGTTTCAGTGTACTATCAACCAGTGATCTACAATTTTCTATACTACTGAAAGTCCAGTGGACCTCAAGTCCCTGTAGACATACACCACTAAGGTAAGCTTTAGTTCCTCTCAGTTACTATGTATTTTTACACTGGATTGCTGTTGATTTACAAAGGTTTGTGATAATGGCGTCTGATTTAAACATACTCTCTTAAATCACTGTCATGATCTTGCCCTTTTGATAGCTGTGCAACAATCAAAGCAAAAAAGTCTGCTTATATTCCAGCGGTACAAAATGAGTGATGCTGAGATGGAAATGTTCGGGGTGGCTGCCCCTTACCTGCGCAAGTCAGAGAGAGAAAGAATCGCAGCCCAAAATAAGCCTTTTGATGCCAAAACGTCCTGCTATGTGGATGACCCTAAAGTTGAGTATGTGAGGGGCAAAATCAAAAGCCAAGATGGAAATAAAG
Organism: Hemigrammopetersius urotaenia; assembly: GCA_037974485.1. Classification (NCBI taxonomy): domain Eukaryota; kingdom Metazoa; phylum Chordata; class Actinopteri; order Characiformes; family Alestidae; genus Hemigrammopetersius; species Hemigrammopetersius urotaenia. The sequence continues at coordinate 9,390,252 of JBBPDC010000028.1, forward strand.
TGATTGTGGAGACAGAAGATGGGAGGGTGAGTGAAGATGCTTTCTTTACACTCAGGGCTGGTTTTGCTTTGATACTGAAAACACGTACATGCTCTTTACTTTTTTTTCATTTGAGGACAACTGTAGCAAAAGGCTTCTACACGTCTCATTTCTAAGCCAATCTGTGGTCTGTTGGAGCTTTGACCTCAAATTAGTTCAAAGCTTTTGATATAACATTTGTAATGTATGACTTCTGCTGTGTAAGACTCATTATTAGGTCAAGTCTTTGTCCCTCAGGTTGTAAGAAGGTAAACAGAGACGACCAGTATACAAATGATAATGTATATGTTTAAGGTTTTCAGAACAAATCATTGTCAAGTTTGTGTTTGAGACAGTCCGTCACGGTGAAGCCGGATGATGTGCGTCCCATGAATCCTCCAAAGTTTGACAAGATTGAGGACATGGCCATGCTGACCCACCTGCATGAACCGGCTGTGCTGTTCAACCTGAAAGACCGCTATGAAGCCTGGATGATCTACGTATGCAATGACTGAGTCTTTAGTTACTCAAAACAATACACTAGGATTGTAGTAGTATTCACCATTTTCATGGCTGATTCAGTCTCAAAGTCAATATTTTAAGATATCGAGAGCATATTTCTCAACTTTTACGAAGACTCTTGGCCTTTGCAGACCTACTCTGGGCTGTTCTGTGTGACTGTAAACCCCTACAAGTGGCTCCCAGTCTACAACCCGGAGGTGATAAGTGGATACCGGGGGAAAAAACGTCAGGAGGTGCCTCCTCATATTTTCTCCATCTCAGACAATGCATATCAGTTCATGCTTACAGGTAACAGCCAGTAGGACATCATGACCATTACCATTTTCTGTGAAATGATCGTATTTGCATTCATTTTCTCCTCTTGACTCTTTTGCAGACAGAGAAAACCAGTCTATTCTAATCACGTATGTATGAGATTATACAGATTTGCATTAAAGTTCTGAACATTGACATTTCTTTACAGTAAATTTTGTAAAATGGACTGCTGTTCTTTACCAATTGATAGTGGAGAATCTGGTGCTGGGAAGACTGTGAACACTAAGCGCGTCATCCAGTACTTTGCGACAATCGCATCTTTTGGCGAAAAAAAAAAAGAGGTGACATCTGGAAAACTGCAGGTAAAAATAATCCCAATTACGGTGCTAAAGCTACCAGGCAACATACACTCAAACGTTTTCCTTATTTTCTTTGCATCAATCAGGGCAACCTGGAAGATCAAATCATCCAGGCTAACCCTCTGCTGGAGGCTTTTGGGAATGCCAAGACTGTGAGGAATGATAATTCCTCCCGCTTTGTGAGTTGATGTGCTAGGAATGCTAAGGCTTGTCTAGACACTGAAACACTGCACGATCTATAGTCAAGCACACACACACACACACACACACACACACACACACACACACACACGCACACACATGTACACTACATGAACAAAAGTATTGGGACGCCTGACCATTACACCAACAGCGACTTTCATGACATTGCATTCAAATATAAAGACTTTAATATGGAGCTGCTCCCCCTTTTGCAGCTGTAACAGCTTCCACTGTTCTAAAAAGACATTCCACTGTTTCTGTGAGAATTTGTGCCCATTCTTTCTGTAGAGCATTTATGAATTCATGCACTGATTTTGGACGAAAAGGCCATCATAAAGGTGTTGTATGGGGATATATCATACACATACAGTATATACATAGTGTACATATGTATATGTATGACATATGTTTGTGTCTATGTGTTTTTTGTATCACATTACATTGATGTATTACTAAAGAGCACTAAGAATGTTTTCTTGTCACCAATGATTGTAGGGCAAATTCATCAGAATCCACTTTGGAACAAAGGGGAAGTTGGCCTCAGCTGATATTGAAACTTGTGAGTTGAATTTTTGACTGCTGAATAGCCTGTTTGTGTGTGTGTATGCTGTAACCTTACAGTATATTCTCCTCAGACCTTCTGGAAAAGTCCAGGGTGACGTTTCAGCTTCCTGCGGAGAGGAGCTACCACGTCTTTTATCAGATTCTGTCCAACAAGAAGCCAGAACTGATTGGTCAGTACCTATGAACTGCTAAATTGAAACAGCGAAGAACTGAAACCATCCTAAAGTATTATTTGTTGTGTACAGAGATGCTGCTGATTACAACCAATCCATATGACTACCCTTTCATCAGTCAGGGGGAGCTCACAGTGCAAAGCATTAATGACACAGAGGAGCTGATGGCAACAGATGTGAGTTTACACTTTCAGTTGTTCAACTTAAGTTGTTGTGGATGTCACTTACATACACTGACACAGTTGTTGTTTGATTCTCTGTGATAAGACAGAGTGCCATTGACATACTTGGCTTCAACTCAGAGGAGAAAGTTGGCATCTACAAGCTGACTGGAGCAGTGATGCATCATGGGAACATGAAATTTAAGCAGAAGCAGCGCGAGGAACAGGCAGAGCCTGATGGCACAGAGGGTGATTTCTTTAAAGCATGTATTACAGAACATTGTTAAAGTCCGGAGATTGCGGTTCGCATTGACCAGGGGTCGGCAACCTTTAACTCTCACAGAGGCATTTTGACCCAGTTTCCACAAAAGAGAAAACACCGGGAGCCGCAAATCCTTTTTGACATCTACAATGAAGATAACACTGTTATCTTGTTGTTTTTTTTACTTTTATGCTATGGATAAAAACTAGGCTAGTGTGTTGCTTGTGAAATTTTATTTATTCAAAGAAAACATTTGGAACACTGTAAAAAAAAAAAATTAAACACAATGTATCTGAATGTTACAACACCACAATAATCTTCAAATTTTGAACTAAAATAAAAAAAAAACAAACAAAACAAAACAAAAAAGAATAAAAAGAAATAGTTCTGGGCCATTAACGGCGCTTCTTATCGCGCGATAAAAAAAAAGTTTCCGTAAACCCCCCCCTCCCCCCCCCCCCCCCCCCCCCCCGGACAGAGGGAGCTGGGTCTATACTATGCCTGCTATGATGAATTTCACCTTGATATTTCAGTGACTTGTCCGGTTCACGCACGTTTTAAACCTGTCTCGGTCTCTCTATCGGGGGTGGGGGGGGGGGGGGGTGGGGGTTCTCGCCGTTAACGCCAAGATTCCAATGAGATTAACGGCGTTAAAAAATTTTATCTATGCCCATCTCTCTAAAAAATACACTCAAAACCTAGAACGGCTGACATCCTCAAATGATGTAATTTCATAAGAATCAGAATCAGAATTGCATCTTCTGGCCTATTGGAGCAGTGAGCATGACTGGGTCAATTGACGCACGCAGCCATTGTAAGTATAACCAGTTAGCCATCGTTCTAGTGTTAAATTATTATTTATTTTCAAAAGCCACAAGGAGCCGCAACAAAAGGATAAAAGAGCCGCATGCGGCTCCAGAGCTGCGGGTTGCCGACCCCTGGCATAGACCATAATGAAAAATATTTTTTTCACAGTGGCTGACAAAGTTGCTTACCTTATGGGCCTAAACTCTGCTGATTTGCTGAAAGCTCTTTGCTACCCCAGAGTGAAAGTTGGAAATGAATATGTCACTAAGGGACAGACTGTTCAACAGGTAATTACATTTTTACAGTTTGTTATAATGCAATGTAATGAAAAAAACATGATAAAAAGACTTTAGTGTTTTTATAGGTGAATAATTCCATGGGGGCACTTTCCAAAGCCGTGTATGAGAAGCTGTTCTTATGGATGGTAACCAGGATAAATCAACAGCTGGACACTAAATTACCCAGGCAACACTTCATCGGGGTGTTAGACATAGCTGGGTTTGAGATATTTGAGGTGAGAATTGGTCTGATTTTTTTCACAGTAAGGTCAATAGTACTAAAATACATTTTAAAAAAACTATTAAAACCTATGTAACAATAAATTGTCTATAAATCTCAGATGAACAGCCTGGAGCAGCTGTGCATCAACTTCACCAACGAGAAACTGCAACAGTTTTTCAATCACCATATGTTTGTGCTGGAGCAAGAAGAATACAAGAAAGAGGGAATTGAATGGGAGTTCATAGACTTCGGAATGGACCTGGCTGCCTGCATTGAGCTTATTGAGAAGGCATGTAATAAATCTTCTTTCGGAGCACCATACAATAAATGCTGTGTCACTTGTTTTGTCCAATAAGAGTGAAAAAGAGTAATAAGCTCTCTTTCTTCTTCTCAGCCGATGGGCATTTTCTCCATCCTTGAGGAGGAGTGTATGTTTCCCAAGGCAACAGACAATTCCTTCAAGAACAAGCTTTATGATCAACACCTGGGGAAAAATAGTATTTTCCTGAAGCCCAAGCCTACTAAAGGCAGGACTGAGGCCCACTTCTCCTTGGTGCACTACGCTGGTACGGTCGACTACAATATCACTGGCTGGCTGGAAAAGAACAAGGACCCGTTGAATGACACAGTGGTTCAGCTGTACCAGAAAGCAGCGGTAAAGCTGCTGTGCAACCTTTTTGCCACCTATGCATCAGCCGATGGTATGTCTACAGTAGTTCAGAGACAACAAAATTTGATGTTTGGATGAAAAACACTTATCTACAAGTTCTTTCTCTTCAGCTGAAACCAGTGGAAGCAAAAAGGGAGGAAAGAAGAAAGGATCATCATTTCAAACCGTCTCAGCTCTCTTCAGAGTAAAAAATATAGATTATTAATATAAGTACAACTGGAGAAAATGATTACATTAGAATGACTGGTAATGGTCTTTCTCACAGGAAAATCTCAACAAGCTAATGGCAAACCTCAGGTCCACACATCCTCACTTTGTACGTTGCATAATTCCAAATGAAACCAAGACCCCAGGTAAAAAAAAAACTCCCTCACAGTCGGGTCAGAATTATTTGAGTGGCATGTTGGCAGACATTTCATTCCTCACACACATATGTATATACATGTGAGGGCCCATGTGTGTTGTTCTTCTCAGGGGCTATGGACCATCACCTTGTTCTCCACCAGCTTCGCTGTAATGGTGTCCTAGAGGGTATCAGAATCTGTAGGAAGGGCTTTCCTAGCAGAATCCTATATGGCGACTTTAAACAGAGGTATATTTATTCACTTCCTTCTCTGCCAAGTGGTACAAAGCCCTGCATTAAGAGTGCATTGAAAAAAACATGCATTAAGATTCGGTGGTTTGTGTTTACAAAAGGTACAGGATCCTGAATGCAAGTGCTATTCCTGAAGGCCAGTTCATTGATAGTAAAAAGGCCTCTGAGAAACTGCTCTCATCCATTGATGTGGACCATGCTCAATACAGATTTGGCCACACAAAGGTAATTAGACCTTAGAAAGAGCCACGTTATGTGTCCACCTATGCTGACTCATCATTTGTTTTTATAGTATTGTGACATCCTTGTCTTCTTTTGAACTTCAGGTGTTTTTTAAGGCTGGTCTGTTGGGTCTGTTGGAGGAGATGAGAGATGAACGTCTGGCTGTCCTCATGACCCGCATCCAAGCTGTCTCCAGGGGTTACGTTGCCAGACTTGAGTTCAAAGAGATGACGAAGAAGAGGTTTGAGTATAAAAACATTTGATTAGGCCTGTTGGACAAAATCTGATTTGGACAGATGTAATCTGACAGATGTAATCTGATGTAATATGCATCTAATGTAATACGTGGATAATAGATTGGACCATATGTGATTGTCTTTCACTGTTACGCTATTATGCAGGGAGTCTGTCTACATAATACAGTACAACATTCGCTCATTTATGAATGTCAAAAACTGGCCATGGATGAGGCTTTTCTTCAAGATGAAGCCCCTCCTGCGCAGTGCAGAGGCTGAGAAAGAGATGCAGACAATGAAAGAGGAGTTTTCTAGAATGAAGGAGGAATTTGAGAAATCAGAGTCCAGGAGGAAGGAGTTGGAAGAGAAAATGGTTGCTCTAGTCCAAGAAAAGAATGACCTCTCCCTTCAGATACAAGCCGTATGTTAAAATCTTGGTTAAAAATGGTACAATCAACATTTTATTGTATAAATATGCAATAAACATTTTTATATACAGGAACGGGAGAATCTGTCAGATGCAGAGGAGAGGTATGAAGGACTGATAAAGAGTAAGATCCACATGGAGGCCAAAGTGAAAGAGTTCACTGAAAGGATAGAGGAGGAAGAGGAGATCAATGCAGAGATTACAGCCAGGAAGAGGAAGCTGGAAGATGAGTGCTCTGAGCTCAAAAGAGATATTGATGACCTGGAGCTCACCATCACCAAGGTGGAGAAGGAGAAGCATGCCACAGAAAACAAGGTGAGAGTAAAAATCATTCTTTAGCTTTCAGGCCTCTTTTCCTTTACATGCTGTTTGTAAGACTATCTTTGAACAAATAACTCCAGGTGAAGAACCTTACAGAGGAACTTAGCACCCTCGAGGAAGCTCTCCTGAAGTCTTCTAAAGAAACCAAAGCTCTCCAGGAAGTTCATCAGCAAACACTAGATGATCTTCAAGCTGAGGAAGACAAAGTCAATGCTCTAACCAAAATTAAACTGAAGCTGGAACAACAAGTAGATGATGTAAGTGCATCTTATAATAATGTTTATATTATATACAACGCACACACAAACACACACACATGAATACAACTCTGGAAAAAAATAAGAGACCACTGCAATTTATTTTTAATCATCTCTACACGAGCACAGCTCATTCTGTTTCCTGTATCAAATCTTATTTAAATGTGTAAAAAAAACCACTGCTGTAATTGTCACGGTAGCGGGGGGTGAACCCGCTGCCGTGATGTTTCCCAATAAGAATCAGAAGCAAACAGGCAGGAATCCATTCTGTGCATTTTAATCCAAAAACGGGCAGGAACAGAAACAGGCAGATAAGGGTGATGGACTGACAGTGAGGGTGATACAGAACAGAACCTAAATACAGACAGTGATCAGGGATAAACACAAACGGGTGAAACACAAGAACACGTGACAAAAGCAAAACCCAGAACACATATCAAAATAAAAGCCCCCAAAACATGAACAGA
>JBBPDC010000028.1:9404017-9425794 GCA_037974485.1 Hemigrammopetersius urotaenia
TATAGGTGCAAGTGTAGTACTGAACAGCTTTGCCTTAGTTTTTACAAACTGTTGATAATATTTCCAAATAAAAATACTGATATTTAAAGCAAAATTTTAAAGGAAATGACAAGACATCAAAATGAGAGAAATGATGCAGTGTTTACAGAACTTGAATAATTCAAAGAAAACAAATCTTTTAAACAAAATGGCAATAATTGATAGTGTTCTAGTAGTATTTGCCATCAAACTGGTCACATTGCAAGAGGAGAGTGTTGATTATAGCAATGTTTTTATACTTTTCCTCATTAAATAAGATTTGATTCACCTAAAACTGAATCACCTAATCAGTCCCTCATAAAGCAGAATGAGGTGCTTGTGTAGAAATGTAAAAGACACTGGCATGGAATGATTGTCAATCTATTGCAGTGGTTTTTCCAGAGCTACACAGCTATATATATGTATATTACATCTTGAAGTAAATATAGAGTAGGAATATGTTATTGTGAGATGTTTTGTTAAACATTTCAAGGATTTTACATTAGTACATTATAAATTATTGCAGTTGGCATGAACTTATCAGTGTAATGACTGATGTTATTACCTTGTCTGTGTATAACTGTGCATGAGATCACTGAGGCAACATAACATTACCTAAAGGTTCTAGTAGTGAGATAGCGACAATTTCATGCAAATAATATCTAATAAACATTATTTCTGATGTGACTTGTGGTTGTTTACTCAGAACTCTAGAACCTGCTTCAATTAAACAGCAATCTGTGAAATATTTTATATTTATTTTATATTTTATATTCCCTCTTTTTTGTTCTTTCTTCAGTAATTAGCAACAGTTCTTAATGTCAGCCAGAAGAGGGCTCACTTACTTCATACAACAAAATAACAGAAACTAAATTTCTTTATATCTTTCGGCCATGCTGATTAAGACATATAACAACACACTAATAAATCCAGACAATAAACTGAGATAGCTAACAATGAATATGGGGTAAAACCTTTAGAATGGAGGTTGATATGGAAAACATAATAATAAACATGATATGGAAAACGTAATAATTTTCCCATCTTCTGCAATATTGCAAAGGTGACAAAGTCTTTTGACACACGTAGCATCCATGACCGTGATTAAAAGCAGGTAAAACTTCACTCCTAAGAATAATGGTGCCAAAAAAAGTTCTCTGGAGCAATAATGTTGAAGTACTACTTTCAGTGGATGATTCTTTAAAGAACCATTTTCATAAACGAGATGTGAGAGTGAAAAATGTGAATGTGAAATGTGAAGAACACAGACACCATGTAAATATTCTATGAAAGTTATGGAGCCCATATCCTGGATCCATTGGTCCGTATCCTATTTTTCTTGGCTTTATAAATAAAAGACTTTAATGTGATCTATAAACATAGTTTTAAAAGGAAACGTTTCCATTCCATGTGTTAAAATGAAGGTGCAAATTTACTGGCTTCATGACATCCTCCCATTCATGTTGAAGAAGTGTTCAGTCTGGGCAGCCAATCAGAACAGAGACCATTAACATATCCATCACTCAAAAGAAAGCGGATTGTTTAATGCTAGGTGATAAAAAGAGGTTGTAAAATGGACATTAAGATCATAATAAATAAAGCAACATAATAAAATAATGAATAATGAAATAAGGAATATGTGGACCATGGGGAAATAAATAGAAAGTGGCCTTGCTGTGTACTCCATTACATAACACTGTGAAGAACTAATCCTTTAAAAATAATGTTAATAATGAACATTCTGTTAAAGACATTTTGATTTCCGATCGTTGGAATAGTTCATTGGGAGCAACGCAGGACTTGAAAGAGTGTGTCTGATGCTACAGCAGGAGCAAAAGCTTACCTTATATAACGAACCTGCAGCATTCTGTGGCTACAGGCTATTGTGGTTAAAATACATCAGATCGCTTCTACTCTTCCTAGCCCCAGCTGTCATATGGATGACATCGGATGCACCTTTAGATAAGATGGGTGAAAGAGTCGGCTGTATATGCAACCTTCACTCGAGGACACTCTAATCCACTCATCCACCACCACAAGGGCAGGATATCGCACTCACAACTGTAGATTTACCATACAGGACCCTGAGCCATCTGTCAAACCATCAATGACATCACAGCTTATAAACGCACACACTCTCTATATCAGTCAAAAACAAATGCATATATCGCAGAAACGTATATCACATATGCAGAAATTGCCAATGAAAGAAGGTATTTTAAATGTACAGCTAGATGAATAAAAGAATAAAACCGTGTCTGCATTTTTTTTCTACAGCAGCAGCCACATTTCATTATATATGGACCAAAATGATGCAGAACAGATTTTTCCATTTATAATACGAGGAAATTTGTGTTGATTTTTAGACATTAAACACAGTCATTCAGAGTCAGAATTGTTCACAGCTGTGTTGATGGGAACCAGAATCCTGGAACGTGTAATTCCTCTAAAAACTGCATCCCAGAAAGCTGTTACATGAAATGGTTATGAATACACTCCCTGGTGCCAGAGACATTGTTTCATTTTTAAAATCCAAACATTGAGGAAAGGGACATGCAGTGTGTTATAAAGCAAACCCTTTTTTTCAGACTTACCGTTATTTTCATTTCATACTCAAAAGGCTAACGGGTTGCTATATTTACTCTGATTTCACATGGCACCAATTTGTACTTTGTAAACAAGATTTGAAAAACTGTTTAGAGCAACTTTTCAATGAGTTACTCCCTAACCACCAGGCCACCAGCTGCTCCAATAAAACGTAGTATAACTGTCACTGACATTAAAATGATGTTGTATCATATAAATGTGGCTTGGTTGCTTGCGCATTCGCCCTGCAATCAGATGGTTGTGGGTTCAAATGCCGGAACTGCTAGTGGCACCTCTGAGGTACTCTTGAGTAAGGTACCGTCCCCACACACTGCTCCACTTGGTGAATGGGTGAAATACGGAGGAAGACTTTTGTGCTGTTAAACACTGTGTGCTGTGGTGGGTTCATGTATGACATAATGGTCCATTGGCACTTCACTTTACACTTTAGTTAGCTATACTGTAGCTCTGATGAAATTCCTGTGAGTAATACGCTGCACAGGCTGTTTCTGTGATGGTCATAGCTTCAGTACCCTGGCAGTATAATTTCCTAATCTTCTCTATAGTATTTGTACCCAGCATTTGTGTTTTTTTAAACCCAAACCCTAACATAAATAATTTCGTCCAGGATCAACAACACTTTCTGATTCTGATTCTAATCAGACCATCACCACGTTCCAAGCTTTGAAGAATGAAAACATAATAGCTCAACATTGTACCTTCCACTTCCCTAAGGCTGCCTCTATGTTTAGCAGTGGTCAGACTAGGCACAGGTGTGGAACTTGTCCTACAGTGTGTGTCCTCCGCCGGGGATTTACAGCAGGATGTCTGACGAACATTCTCACAGATTAGCACACGTGAACAATTCGCCTTTACATCAGGCTGAGCTTTGTGAGGGGTATATTTGGGCCCCGGGGGGGGGCAACTTCGATCATTGAATGGTCACAGAAAACACCAGCTGAACTTCACATCTCACAGGCTGGTGGCTATACTTAAGGGCAGACCAGAAATTGATAATGAGACTTGAACGATGTTTGAATAGAATTACATTCCCAAATATAGACACACTGATCTCAATAAAAGGACCTTCACTTGCTTCTTACTCCACCAAGGAGTCCTGCTGTGTGCTGACCAGTGGTATGATCTTGCATTCATCTGTTATTTTTGTGTTTCTGCTTTATTTTCTGTATACATACAGGGTTGGAATTTTGATGTATATTTCAGGGTACTCTAGCTTGTACTAAACAATGAGCATGTGAATACTACAGGATGGTACTAGGAGTGTGAGATTTCTTGTTGTTTTTGCAGGACTAAATCTTACTACAGCTGTCAGAGGAGAGGGCGGCAGGTGATCCAGATCATCATTACATTTAATTTCATTTGTTCTTTAAATGAGTTAATTATTAAATTCATTTGTTCTCCTTCAGTTTTACAGCCATCATGAGCACGGATGCAGAGATGGCCCAGTACGGGCCAGCCGCTCCCTTCCTTCGTAAGCCAGAGAAGGAGCGGATTGAGGGCCAGAATCGCCCATTTGTGGCTAAAACTGCATGCTTTCTGCCCGATCCCAAGGAACTGTACATCAAAGGAGTCATCCAGAGCAAAGACGGTGGCAAAACCACAGTGAAAACTGAGACTGGGGAGGTGAAAGAGCTTTTGATTATTTTTAGTAGCTCTGAAGCAAGCAGCACATCTACTCATCTGTAGCATATGGATTATCCAACAATGAATTCAGCATATTTTCTTTTAATTTTTGGTAAAATAACAGAAAACCAGATATTTATAATAAAAATCAACCGTCAGACTTGACTTGACGAAAGATTTGACTGCGAATAATTATATGATGCTTTGCAGACTGTAACAGTAAAAGATGAGGACTGCCACCCTATGAACCCTCCCAAATATGATAAGATAGAGGACATGGCCATGATGACCCACCTTAACGAGCCCTCCGTGCTGTTTAACCTCAAAGAGCGCTATGCAGCATGGATGATCTATGTAAGTAAATGCCTAGAAAAAATGCCCAGGCTGTTGTGCAGAGCTATGGCTCATACAGTAAACATAACTGTTGTCTCTGCAGACCTACTCTGGCCTGTTCTGTGTGACTGTGAATCCCTACAAGTGGCTCCCAGTCTACAGCGCTGAAGTGGTGGCTGCTTACAGAGGGAAAAAACGCATGGAGGCCCCGCCGCATATTTTTTCTGTGTCTGATAATGCATATCAAAATATGCTGACAGGTAAGTTGAATTACCGACAACTGTTTATTAGTTTAAATACCATGATTACTTTGGCTTGCATTTTAGATGAGAGCATTTGATGGACATAGTTCTAGTACATCTAGTACAGTTCTCGTTAGAACAATGTAAGGAAAGTATATATATATATATGCTTGTATGATATACACATACATACACATTTTACATTTCTGTGAGGCCAATCTGTCCAAATTGTTTTGTTTTTTTTGCAGACCGTGAAAACCAGTCTGTCCTGATCACGTAAGTCATCTTAATTCATATGTAATTGCTCCCCAAACCAAACTATGAATGGTCCCCTGTGTGTTATTAAAACCTTGCTTTCTGCAGTGGAGAATCTGGTGCGGGCAAGACGGTGAACACCAAGCGTGTCATCCAGTACTTTGCGACAATTGCAGTATCTGGAGACAAAAAGAAAGACAGCAGGAAAAGTGCAGGTACAAGTGATTAGAAATGGCATGCATTAATGAACACTTTGATGGCTTTCATCTACTAAACAAACTTTCTCAGGGAACGCTGGAGGATCAGATCATTTCAGCCAACCCTCTCCTGGAGGCTTTTGGAAATGCCAAAACTGTTAAGAATGATAACTCCTCTCGGTTTGTGAGTGTTTTTTGTATTTTCCTCTGTTCTGTATAGACAAATGACATTACTGTGGTAAGATGACCTGTCTTCAACTCTTCCACAGGGTAAATTCATTCGAATTCACTTCGGAACCACAGGAAAACTGGCTTCAGCTGATGTTGAAACATGTATGTCCTTCTCATCTAAGTATCATTCAATGGCATTGCAGTGGTCAAGCAGTGGTCTGTTGCTTTTCCTTAGATTTGCTGGAGAAGTCAAGAGTGACCTTTCAGCTAGCTGATGAGAGAAGCTACCACATCTTCTATCAGATCCAGACTGGACACAAGCCAGAGCTATCAGGTGAGGATTTCATGCAAGATACAACTCGGCAGATATGATCCAAGTCCTTTTCTTAACTTTTCTTCCTTTGTTGCATCTTCTTTTCTCAGATACACTTCTCATCACCACCAACCCCTATGATTTTCCCATGATCAGCCAGGGCCAGGTCACTGTGGCGAGCATTAATGACAAGGAGGAGCTGGAAGCCACTGATGTGAGGATTGTTATCAGTCTGATTCACCTTTCGCAGCTATTCTTATAAATGCTATTAGTGTACCTGACACTTCATCATGCTTTAATCATTAGATGGCTATAGATATCCTAGGCTTCACTTCTGAGGAAAAAATCTACAAGCTGACTGGTGCTGTGATGCATTATGGAAACATGAAATTTAAGCAGAAGCAGCGCGAGGAGCAGGCTGAACCTGATGGCACTGAGGGTAATCTGAGTTACCTGTCTGTTGATTGTATACATTTTAATAAAAGCATCCTATTGATTTCACATGTCATGGAAATTAGCATCACTAATGGAATGTATAGTTGCTTCATCAGCTTGGCTTTGCTGTTGCTGCAGTGGCTGACAAAGTCACTTACCTAATGGACCTGAACTCTGCTGAGTTGCTGAAAGCTCTTTGCTACCCCAGAGTGAAGGTTGGGAATGAGTTTGTCACAAAAGGACAGACTGTTAAACAGGTAATTGAATATAATCCCATTTTTCTGTTACATGTTTAACCACTGTAGGGCAAAAGTAAAAAACATTACTCTGTTCAACTTCTTTAGGTTGTCAATTCCGTTTTTGCATTGGCTAAATCTGTCTGTGAGAAGATGTTCTTGTGGATGGTCATTAGAATCAACCAGATGCTGGACACCAAGCAACCGCAGAATTTCTTTATTGGAGTGCTCGATATTGCTGGCTTTGAGATCTTTGATGTAAGTAAACGCTCTTTGCTGGGGTTTATTATTGAAGGCTTATCTTCTCAGGCACCCACTGTGATAGCTCTGAACTGTTCTGACTGTGAAAACGATGACAGCATAACTTGATTGCATTTATAGTTCAACAGCTTAGAACAACTTCACCAATGAGAAACTGCAACAGTTTTTCAATCACCATATGTTTGTGCACCATATGGGGTGGTGGTGGCTCAGTGGGTAGGATACTTGCCTCCAGACCAAGAGGTCACAGGTTCGAATCCTACCTCCTACCTCCAGCATACCACCACTGGGTCCCTGAGCAAGACCCTTAACCCCAAGTTGCTCCAGCGAGAGACTGCCCCCTGTAGTTACGGAATGGAAGTCGCTTTGGATAAAAGCGTCTGATAAATGCCGTAAATGTAAATGTAAATGGAGCAAGAAGAATACAAGAAAGAAGGAATCGATTGGGAGTTCATAGACTTCGGAATGGACCTGGCTGCCTGCATTGAGCTTATTGAGAAGGTAACTAATCTTCTCTTTGCCTTTTTTTAAATCAAATTGATGATGTCCCTTTCATGCTGCTCCTCTATTTCTTTTTCATAGCCAATGGGCATCTTCTCCATACTTGAGGAGGAGTGTATGTTTCCCAAGGCTACAGACACATCCTTCAAGAACAAACTTTATGATCAACACCTAGGGAAAAACAATGCCTTCCAAAAGCCAAAACCTGCCAAAGGCAAGGCTGAGGCCCACTTCTCTTTGGTGCACTATGCTGGCACTGTGGACTATAACATCACTGGCTGGCTGGATAAGAACAAAGACCCGTTAAATGAGTCTGTTGTTCAGCTGTACCAAAAGTCTTCAGTCAAGTTGCTGGCTCTCCTGTATGCCTCCTTTGCATCATCAGAAACAGGTAACACAGTGGGTAGAGAAAAAAAAAATCACATTTTGTTGCTTTGCAGTCTAAAATGAGAACAAACACACAAATACATATTTTCCAGCTATATGCTCCTAACATCCCAGTGAAAGATACAATAAGAGTTATCAGAATTCAGAATCACTGATATGGATAAAATAACTGTAAACTGTGTAACTAGTGACTGTCTCTATTGAACAGTGAAGTAATTGGCTTCCACCAGTGATGAATTGTATGGAGTTTGGATTAGTTTAGCAGAAAACAGATATTCCCGGAACATTTCAGTGCTTGATCAGCAAACAATCATCTACAGGTGGCAAGAAATAAAGTTGTTAGGAGATGGATTCCCCTATTAATCCTTAGGAGCACAGTAGGGTCTATAATTAGGAGGTAGAGGGTATTTGGCACTACTAGGACCTTGTCCAAATCAGGCTGTCCCTCCAAGCTGGACAGTACAATGAGGAAAAAACTACCCAGAGCAGTTTCTTTGGCGACATTGTAGTAGGAATTTATGGCAAAGGGTGGTCACTCTGTTCAAGTGCCCCACAAATATGGCATGTATGGGAGGGTTGCAAGTAACTCCTGAAGAAAAGCCACATTAAGCCTTGATTGAGCTTTGCCAAAATGCCCCGTGAAGATTCTGAGGCAGAGCAGAAAAAGGTGTTATAGTCAGACCAAACTCAAAACATAGCAAAACTGACCACACAGTGGCTGAAGGAGAAAAAACATTTGAATACATTTCAGACTACAATGCCACAAAATGTGAATATTTGTGAAAGAATGCAAACAAAGGGTGTGAATGAAGGGTATGATTATTATCTATAACCACTGAGCATAACTGAAATATATAAAACTATATAAAACTTACATTGCTTCAAAAACTAAAATAGATATCTGTGTTGCACATTCTGTAAAGATGGAAGCAGTGGTGGAGGAGGAAAAAAGGGAGGCCAGAAGAAGAAAGGAGGTTCATTCCAGACAGTTTCAGCTCTTTTCAGAGTATGTACAGTTAGTATGAGATGTTTCCTCTTGATGAGAATGATTGGTGTTTCATGAGATTGATTGACTCTTTACGTTTTCCAATAGGAGAATCTTGGAAAGTTGATGACCAACCTGAGGAGTACACATCCTCACTTTGTGCGGTGCTTGATTCCCAATGAGGTGAAGACTCCAGGTACACAGAGGATAAAACGAACACATGCATGCTTCAAAAATATGTTTGCCACGCAATCTTCTAAGATTTGCAATCAAAATATAATTTAAAATCTATTCAGGCATAATGGAAAACCAGCTGGTCATCCACCAGCTGAGATGTAATGGTGTGCTGAAGGGTATTAGGATCTGTCGGAAAGGCTTTCCCAGCAGAATCCTGTATGCTGACTTCAAACAGAGGTAAGTAAGCTAGTCTTTGAACGTGGCACTGAGCCTGTAATTAGGACCTAATCTGTTGTCTGTATTCTATGATTCTGTATTTTACAGGTACAGAGTCCTAAATGCTATTGCTATTTCTGAGAAACAGTTCATTGATAGCAAGAAGGCTTCTGAGAAGCTCTTGGGATCAATTGATATTGATCACACACAGTACAAGTTCGGCCATTTTAGGTAGGAATTTTGAGGTATTTTTGCAAAGCTCAGAACTAATGATGTGTCCAACAGAAATGTAATTTGATTAAATGATGCCCCTGATCAATAATGACACTGATATCTGAGACTGTCATCTGTCATCATAACTTCTCTAATCTCTAACTGAAGGTATTTTTCAAAGTGGGTTTGCTGGGGACATTAGAAAAACTGGCATCTCTAGTGACCTGCATTCAGGCCCTTTGTCGTGGATACCTCATGAGGGTAGAATTTGCCAAGATGTATGCTCAAAAGTATGTACAGCATGCCCAATGCACCCTTTATCATTTAGTCTAAATTTCATATGCTTGTCAGCTCACACACGTGATTATCTTTCCGTTTTTCAGAGATGCCATTTACACCATCCAGTACAATATCCGCTCATTCATGAATGTGAAACACTGGCCATGGATGAAACTGTTTTTCAAGATGAAGCCTCTGCTCAAGAGTGCCGAGACGGAGAAAGAAATGGCCACTATGAAGGAAGACTTTCTGAAATGCAAAGAAGACCTTGCCAAAGCAGAAGCCAAAAGAAAAGAATTGGAGGAGAAAATGGTCTCTCTGCTTCAGGAGAAAAACGATCTCGTTTTATAAGTTCAAGCCGTAAGTTACCTCCTTTTCTTTCTCTTCATTTAACAGACCTTTACTGTTGGGTATTTTGAAAAATGGTGAAAGACATCAGTAAAGTTCACAGGGCTGCTAATGTCTTCTGTCCTTTCAGGAGAGTGAACATCTCTCAGATGCGGAGGAAAGATGTGAGGGACTAATAAAAAGTAAGATCCAGTTGGTAGCCAGGCTAAAGGAGACATCTGAAAGACTGGAGGATGAAGAGGAGATCAATTCTGAGCTCATAGCCAAGAAAAGGAAACTGGAAGACGAATGTTCTGAACTGAAGAAGGACATTGATGACCTGGAACTTACCTTGGTGAAAGTGGAAAAGGAAAAACATGCGACTGAGAATAAGGTCTGGATATGTGTGAGGTTGTGGAGCTGAATTACAAATAATTTGGAACAAATCAAAAAGACCATTTTCTTATAACAACTGGTGACCATTGCAGGAGTTGGAAGAAGAAATTGAGGCTGAGCGTGCCACCAGAGCCAAGGTAGAGAAGCAGATATCTGATCTCTCCAGGGAACTTGAAGAGATCAGTGAGAGGCTGGAGGAAGCTGGAGGAGCCACTGCGGCTCAGATTGAGATGAACAAGAAACGAGAAATCGAGTTCCAGAAGCTCCGGCGGGATCTTGAAGAATCCACTCTCCAGCATGAAGCAACAACTGCAGCTCTGCGTAAGAAACAAGCAGATAGTGTGGCTGAGCTCGGTGAACAGATTGACAACCTCCAACGAATTAAGCAAAAGCTTGAGAAAGAGAAGAACGAATACAAGATTTAAAACATTTTAAAAAATGTTTTGTATTTGTTCTCAACTTTGTATAATAAGAGCATGGTTTCACTCGGGGCAAGCAAGGTTTCACTCAGCAGCTTGATGAGTTAAAGAGACAACTTGAGGAGGAGTCAAAGGTCAATAACACCAGAGACTGTGCAAATTTCTTTGGCTGTATGTTTCGAACAAGGTTAACTATTTTGTCATTGTAGGCTAAGAATGCCCTAGCGCATGCTGTGCAATCAGCTCGACATGACTGTGATCTCCTAAGGGAGCAGTTTGACGAAGAACTGGAGGCCAAGGCTGAGCTGCAGCGTGGAATGTCCAAGGCCAACAATGAACTTGCTCAGTGGAGAACCAAATATGAGACTGATGCCATCCAGCGCACTGAGGAACTTGAGGAGGCCAAGTGAGTATTGTTTTACATAAATCTGGAGGTGTATGGCCACCATGATATACCAGAATCACGACGGTGCTCTTTGGCATGTTTCCTGTAGCTTTACTGGAAAGATAGAACAGGGTTAGTGTTAGGGTTAGGGAACACTACCATCCTGGGAGAGATCATTCCCATCAGAATAGAAATCTTTCATCAGAGGATAAACGTGACCAGTCAGAATAACGTTGCATTGATCTGCAGAGACTCTTCCTTTTGAGATGACAGGGGCACCCAACTATGCCAGCAAAATTCCCATTACAGCAATACATCAAGGTCCATTCCCTATAGGCATTAAGCCATGCGCATTGTCTTAGTGCACACCATACATGCACTTGCCCACTTGTGGAGAATATAGTCACTGATTGAGGGCCTGTGTTTTTATACCACCTCTAAAATGTGCATTCATTTTTGTAATAAGGGTTTTATGCATTCCAGCTATATTATAAAGTCCCCTTTATGTAGCTGTAGATCGATCCTGCAATGACATTCTTGTTCAATGGAGCAATAGCTCTTCTGTTTTTCTTTGCATATGGGCATTTTGAGTTACTGATAGATTTAGACGCAGATGTCCCATTAGTCACTGAGGTGGTGCTGAGAAGTCTTTGTGAAGCTCCTGCCTCAATAATGAACCCTTTTCTAAAGTGTGGTAGGATTAATGGTTGGAGGCTACTTGCTCAATCGTGTCATGCAGTACAGCTGTCTGGAAGCATAATATGAACTTTTTCACTGATTTATTCAGGTTTTTCTTTTAATGTGTCATTCATCTGTAGCTTTATTGCATGTAATTGGCATTCTCATTAACATGCCTTGTAATGTGTGCAGGAAGAAGCTTGCTCAGCGTCTCCAAGAGGCAGAGGAGCAAGTCGAGACAGCAAATGCAAAATGTCCTTCCCTAGAAAAAACCAAGCAGAGACTGCAAAGTGAGATAAACGACCTTATGGTTGATGTTTCAAAGTCAAACACGATAGCAGCAAACCTAGACAAGAAGCAGAGGAACTTTGACAAGGTAAAAAAAAATATGTAACAATGAAAACAGTGATAATTGGTGCAAACTGTCTTCAAATGATCTTTGATGCCTTTGGGCTTAGATATTGGTTGAGTGGAAGCAGAAGTATGAGGAGTCTCAGGCAGAATAACAATCTGCAACGTAAGTAACACACTTGTATAGTAGATTACAGTGGCACAGAACATGTGTTAAAACTAAAATAATCTGATATTTTAAATGCAGAGGAGATTTCAGATCTCATTGAGCAGATAGGGGAGAATGGTAAGAGCATCCATGAGCTGGAGAAAGCCAGGAAGCAAATGGAGACCGAGAAATCAGAGATGCAAGGAGCACTGGAGGAGACAGAGGTAAGGAATGATCTAATACAAGATTATATGTACATGGCATAGATAAGATTCATTGCAAGATTCACAGCCATGTTTCCTGGAATTTCAGGCATCACTGGAACATGAAGAATCTAAGATTCTTCGGGTTCAGCTGGAGTTGAATCAGGTGAAAAGTGAGATTGACAGAAAGATGTCTGAGAAGGATGAGGAAATTGAGCAACTGAAAAGGAACAGCCAGAGAATTATAGACTCCATGCAGAGCACTCTGGACTCTGAGGTCAGAAGCCGGAACGATGCCCTAAGAGTCAAGAAGAAGATGGAGGGAGATCTCAATGAGATGGTCATGCCAACCGCCAGGCTGCTGAGGCCGAGAAACAACTGAGGAACGTTCAAGGGCAGCTCAAGGTCTTCGCTATCATTATATAGCAACTGAAAGTACTGTAATAAGCATGAGGTTGTGGAGATGTAGGGACCTTCATGGGACCTTCTTGGTTTTAACCAGTCTGTTTGTACACAGGATGCTCAGGTGCATCTGGATGATACTATCAGAGGGCAGGAGGACTTGAAGGAACAGGTGGCCCTGGCAGAGCATAGGACCACTCTAATGCAGGCTGAGATTGAAGAACTGAGAGCAGCCCTCGAACAGTCCGAGAGAAGTCGCAAAGTGGCTGAGCAGGAGTTGGGTGATGCCAGTGAACGAGTGGGACTCTTACATTCCCAGGTGAGGCGTGTTGTCAAATTCATTCTCTTTTTCTAAAGACTTTTCTTAATTATTCACACTTGTCAGGGACCGACCAGACAAGCATGGGGAGACGCAGAAAAATAGGTTTAAAAAAAAATGTTTTATTTTTTCAAGAGTTCTTGACTCAAAAAAGTATTTTGTAAATATTCAAAGAATAAACAAAAGTTAACTTTAAAAAAAAAGTTAACTTAGGCCTTAAATAATATAGTAAACAAAAAACAAAGAAAATAAACTAACAGACGTGAACTCAAGAAAAACTTTTCTCTAACTGACATGCAGGGGAACATATATGCTGGCTGATCAGACCAACAAGACACACAAGGGATGACAACAACTCTTACATTTACAAGTGAACAAAGACAAAGACACTAGCCAGTTAACTTTAAACCCAAATAATAAATAAATCATATTACCAATGGTAAAGTAACCCAAAAAACGACATCCAGCCACCCTCGACGGGCTGGATGGTAGCTGCTGAAAGTCTTTTAAGCTGAAGGCTCTGTCCCTGGAATCCCTTTTGCCCTATGAAAAGGAAGATGGCCGCCGGCTCCACGACCCCGACTCTCCCCACCAAACTTAAACTCAAAAGAAACAGTAAGTAATGAATCAACAAAAGAAACAACTGTGTGCACCCAGATGTAACTCAATGTGAGACATTAAATACAATTATGAAGAATAAACTTGGTCAGTCTCTTTATGGGTAAATAAACAAAATAACCAAAGACAAATTGTTTACCCTGCTGTTCACTGCTGCTTACAAGGTGCGGCTGTCCTGCCGGCCGTCACAACACTGCATGTCTTCCACAGAATATCAGCCTTCTAAACAGCAAGAAAAAACTTGAAGCTGATGTTTCCCAACTTCAAGGCGAAATAGAGGATTTTCTTCAGGAGTCAAGGAACGTTGAGGAAAAAGCAAAGAAGGCCATCACTGTAATGTAAGTTATTGTTTCATTGGTTCCAATTCATTCAGTTCATATTAGCTTTCAGTATGCCCTGCCGTGGTCGTAGGCTGCCATGATGGCAGAAGAGCTGAAGAAGGAGCAGGACAGCTGTGCACATCTGGAGAGAATGAAGAAGAATCTGGAGGTCACAGTCAAAGACATGCAGCAACGCCTGAATGAAGCTGAAAACTTAGCCATGAAGGGGGGAAAGAAGCAACTCCAGAAACTGGAAACAAGAGTAAGTTTTTTTTTATATTGGAAATGCATTTATACGCCACGAAAACATCTCGACCACCACTTTTCTTGTTACACTTTGTCTAGGTCAGAGAACTGGAGAATGAACTGGATACTGAGCAAAAGCGTGGAGCTGATGCTGTCAAGGCAGTACGGAAATATGAAAGGAGCTCACTCAGCTCTTACAATAAACATTGAACCAGTTATTTCTTTACAGATATGGACAAATGTATTGGGACACACCTGTTTTTCAGAGCTTAGGTTAGGCCCCTTACTTCCAGTGAAGTGCAAACTTAGGTTTGTGGACCTTTTCTATTCCAGCATGACTGTGCCTCAGTGCACAAAGCAAGATCCATAAAGACATGGTTGGATGAGTTTAGTGTGGAAAAACTTGACTGGCCGTCACAGAGCCCTGATGTCAACCCCATCCAACACCTTTGGGATAAACTGGAGCAAAGATTGCGAGCCAGGCCTTCTCTTTCAACATCAGTACCTGACCTCATAAATGCTCACTGGGCACAAATTCCCACAGAAACTCCAAAATCTCATGGAAAGCCTTCCAGGAAGAGTGGAATCTGTTATAGCTGCAGAGGGGACACCAACTCCATATTATAGTCTATGTTTTTAAATGTTAAAGTCCCTGTTCTAGTTCCATATGGTGAATCTGAATTTCAGCATTTCAGTGACCAGTGTCTTATCTTACGCACAAATACTCGTTCTACAGGCCGAAGAAGAAAAGAAAAATGTAAACAGACTTCAGGATCTGGCAGACAAGCTTCAGATAAAGGTTAAAGCCTACAAGAGACAAGCAGAAGAAGCAGTGAGTGAAATTTAGCATCTATTAACCACATGCATTCATCATGGTCAATCACAATACAACTGTAACTGTATTTCTTACAGGAAGAACAAGCCAATGTTCACCTGACCCACTGTAAAAAAGTGCAGCATGAGCTGGAACAGGCTGAAGAAAGGGCAGATATTGCTGAGTCCCAGGTCAACAAGCTGAGAGCCAGAAGTTGAGATTTGAGTGCAAAGGTTAGTGTCACATTTTCTCTAATCACTGGTTTGACATTAAAGGGAGCTAAGAGATGTATAGATCAATCTGCTTTCTCATTGTTAAAAAAAAAAGCTGGTGTTCTGGTGGTTGGGGACCAAACTGAAAACAATTAAGATCAGACTAGTCCACTCCTCACCCTTTTAGCCTTATTACTCAGCCAGTTTGCTTTATTTACTTTTGCCTTTCCCATGACATAGATGTTGCCAGTTCAGAAGAGTGATAAAATCTGTAAATGACTGTAATAATGGGAGGGGGGCTTTTTGCAAAATATCTAGTAAACAAGCACAGGAAGCAACTACAAAGCAAACCAGAGACCGCACAACAGCTCAAACAAAGCCAGGCCTGGACAACTATCAGTAGTTACAAAACACAGGGGTTTATATACTGTAATGGCTAGACAATAAAAAACACCTGGACATTTCATTATCTTCACTTGTATCTCTTTCTCTAATTTTCTCTACTGTCCGAACTGGTTTAATTATAAATCAAATAAACAAATAAATAAATAAAAGTTCAGATAACAAGCAGGGCTTATACTGTTAAAGCCCCACTTGGCCAAGCAAAGGTGTCTGGCGCATTATGGCGCCCAGCTTCACATTCTGCTTTCTAAAACGAAAAGTAAATACCTGGACAAGGGAGGAGACAAGATCAAGACACAGGCATAGTATATAACAGGGCTAAGAATGGGCATAACTAAAATAAACAACAAACTTGCATGGACCAGGGACACATGGCAGACCTAAGCACTGACATATAAACTTTAGACTATTGGCCATGGCAGGGGCACGTGTTTCAATGATAATTAAATATTTAAAGGCAAAGAGATTTAGATGCAGTGCAAATGTTTATTTCAGTCCTCTTTCTTTAACCCTAATCTCGGGGTGTGGTGATTCATAACTGTTTTCCACTTTTCTTTTAAACAGGGGCAAGAGGGTCAAGAGGAGTAACACAGTATCATGACGTGCCCTCTTCACTCCGATTCAAATAAGACAACAAAGAACATGCGTAATCACTCCTCATGTGTGATCACTGTGTCGAAAACTCTTCCTTTCTCTCAGGCTAATAGTTAATGACATGCCCTACATGCAAAGTGCACTTTCAACGTCTTTTGTTTCTATTCGCAAATGTAGTTTTGAGGCTGTTTTGACTTATTTAATTGACTTATTTGGCATATTTAATCACACTGTAATCTGAACTCTTTTTAACCAATGACAAATATCTAACAGGGCTCGCATTCATGCCTATAGTGGTGAAGTGTGATGGTGTGTATAATAGTGTCATATATTCCAGTATATTTCTGACTAAGTGTGTTCATTTTTGATAATATATTAAACTGATATAACTAACAGCAAGAAGGTCCTGGGCTTGATTCCCAGCTGGGGTGGCTGAGAGTTCCTTATGTGTAGAGTTTGCATGTTCTCCCTGTGTCTGTGTGGATTTCTCCCGAGTACTCTGTGTCCTCCCAAAGTCCAAAGACATGCATGTCAAGAGATATTAAACTGCCCCTAGATATGAATGTGTGCAAGTTAATGTGTTTGTCTGTGTGGTGACCAGTCCAGGGTGTTTCTCATCCTTTTGCCCTGTAGGAACTTGGGTGATGAATGAATGACAAAATTGTGAGAAACTGAACTGTGAATGTGGCCTGTGGAACGGCCGATGTCCACAAGCTGGGAAGCCTAAACACACGTCAAGAAGCTCATACAGACACCAGCGTGGATACAAGATGGAGCCATATTAGAACAAAACAAAACCAGGGGCTCCCTCCATTCTTTCTCTCCATATTCTTCTCTTTCACAAGAAATGTTTTCAACAGCTTGAATACCAATAAATAAAAAATGTTAATTAATTGTTTGTGTTCACAAATCGTGTTTTTTTTCCTATTGTTTTCCCCAACTTTTCCTTAAAACAATTTCAAAAAAACAGTAGATGTCTAAACTATATTAAAATTTCATTGTGGCTCAACGAATCAGTCCAGAATTACTTGGAAGAATCATTTTTACACAAATGCACATTTGATTCCCTGTAAAGTTGGCATTTTGGAAATATAGTTTTTTTCAACAGCATTACTCAGTCATATCTGCGTCATGTTTGTACCATGGGTCAAATAATCTCTGTTGGAACAAACAATTTCCAAAAAAAAATTTAACTTCACAAGAGGAAAAATGTGTGAATTGTAAATGTAAATTTTAGATCATTCATATGGGTCCATTTCTTTGATTTTTACACAATTAAAAGAGACAGCTATTCTTTTTTTATATGTTGTGTAAAAAAATAAAAATGGAGATTTTATTCTAGTACTACCAATTAGAGAAGATTTTATTTCTTTCATTTATTGTATTTCCAGACAAAATGGGCAGCGCACTTAACTTTGAAATATCAGATATCCACTAAACTAAACCTTTATTCTCTTGACGTGCCTTAAAACATGAGCACTGAAACAAGTGACAGTGGAAACATCACATTACATTCATTTGGTAGACACTTTATGAAGTGTGAGAAGTTTCAGGACAGTGCAAGAACCAGTGGAGAGTACTAAATGCTAAAATCTTTATGTAGTGCAGTAGTGCAAGAAGATCTAGAGGAGAGGAGATGCTCTCTAAGTGGTGAGTCTTCAGGCGGTTTATCAGTGTTTGCTTATAATTAACTGAATCTCCATAAATGCCTCTATAAATCCACAAAGTTCTACAATGTTTTCATTGCTATAGTTAACTACAAAATAATCAGCAAAACAGTATTGATACGTCTGGTAAAAATAATGCATTTTATATACAGTACGGTCATATTGCTGTATAGATTCATTCCTGGGGGAGCTTAGTTCCAGTCCTGGAGGGCGAGGGCTGGTGTCCAGTACAGATTGGTAATAATGACTTTTTTGTTGCTACATTAGGAGCCTCAATATTAGAATTACAGTAAGTAATGTAGGCGTACTATACAGATCTATTATAGGTCTAAGTTTTATTAAACCGCTCCTCAGGAATATCTAATGTGCTGCAAGTTGGGTTAGAGCAAAAAGTCTGAACTGTCTGGGGGTCCTTGAGGGCTAGTTTGAGAACCAGGGTTACATGCTTATCAGTCTGACACACTACTGTTCAAAAGTCATATTAATGAGGCTGCCATTTGATTTAATACTCTATAATGGAATATTAAAATATTGTAAACTACTTTTAGTATGTTTAATTAAATGTTTTAAATTAGATCACTATAGTATACTGCAAACATTTATTTTAAAATACTGTAAAATAATTCTATACGATTCTATAGAAGCAATAGAGTAGCAGCATCATAACAGACTCTTTTTATACATGTACCTGTAAAAACTGACTTTATATTACTGATTACTTTCCGTATTGTCAGTGTTTGAAATTGAATGGTATCAGATAATGCTGTACTGTAAGAAACAGAAAAGAAATTAAGAAAGTGCAGAATATCAGCATTTATTTCCAGAGTATCTATGGAGATATAATGCAAACGTTCCTGGTCAAATGACATGTATTGCTGATTTTAAAGGTAAGTACACATCCTCCACAGAAAATGCACATTTTACTGCACAATTACGGTTTATTTACTGATTTTTAATTGTGGCACATCGTGTCATATCTTTGATTTTTCTCCAATATGTAAAACTCAGCAATTATATATACATTGTGCACCAAAATGTGCAATGTGTTCACTGTGGATGTTAACATTACAGGTAAATTTAGTCATTTTATACACAGTGTCCCTGTGTCAGTAAAATTCGGTAACTTGAAGTAGTGCTTTGAATTTACTTGATTTAAATGTGGGCATACATGTGTTCCACATGAATACAATGTATTACAGCAACATGTTTATCACCATTTATTTTATTGCTGTTTGGACCAATTGCCCAAAATGACTTAAAATGAAATACTTTATAACATTTTAATGTTGACAACTACATGACATAAACCAACATAACCCCACATAAAGTGAAAGTGACCATTCTGTCAACACACCACATCTCACAGTGTGAACAGCATGAAATTCTTCCATTCACCAAGTGACGCAGTGGGCAGCAGGAACACGGCGCCCAGGGAGCAGTGTGTGGGGACGGTACCTTGCTCAGGGTACCTCAGAGGTGCCTAGCAGTCTTCGGACTTAAACCCACGACTTCCTGATCGCAGGGCACACACCCTAACAACTAGGGCACCAGCCCCAATATATACTTATATTGTTATATTTATGTGAGTTTTCTTAAAAGGCTAATGTAGGTTTCATGTAGGTTTATGAATGCTACCCTTTAGTAAAGTGGCACTGAATAGTTTTACATTAACTTACACTGAAAAGGTTTTGTTCTCAAAATAACAATAATTGTGTTGATATACACTATGTGGACAAAAGGATTGTGAAGCCTGACCATTACACCAACAAGGACTTTAATTGCATTCAAATACATGCCCTCTCATTCTGTAGAGCATTTCTACAATTCTGTAGAGCAAGATCTGGCTCACAATCTCCAATCCAGTTTATCCCAAAGGTGCTGGATAGGGTTGAGGTCAGGCCACTGAGTTCTTCCACACTGTACTCATCCAACCATGTCTTTACAGAGCTTGCTTTGTGTACTGGGACACAGTCATGCTGGAACAGAAAAGGTTTTTCCACAAAGTGTGTCCACGAAATGGAAGCACAGTGTTGTCCAAACTGTCTTGGTGTGTTGAAATGTATGGCAGTGTATTGCCATACACTGGAAGTAAAGGGCCACCTGAATTCAATAATTAAGAGGTGTGTTCCAATTCTTTTGTCCGTATAGTGTAATTTTCATGCAGGATTGACTTGAATTTTCCAGAGCATGCAACCCAATGAGCAGGCATTTTACTACAAAGCAAAAACTGCCACTGGCCAATTACTAAAACAAATAAAAGTTCGATATGTAGCAGATGAAGCAGGTACACTTTCATCTGGTCTGCCTCTTATTCTCCACTGTCCTTTCCCTAGATGTAAAGAAAAGGAACATTTTCATATTAGTCCTACATCAGTTTGTATGGGAAGTTTTATATGACATACATAATACAACAATGACACTAAATCAGGTAAATACAGCGTTTTGTGCATTTTGATTCATATCTTGTCTAATTCTGTCGCTCTGTAGTTATGTGTGGCCTCAGTCTCGTGTGATGGACTTACCTTAGCAACCAAGTCCCGACTCTTTGCCCTCATCTTGTTGACCTGAGATTCGGCAATGTCCGCTCTCTCCTGAGCCTCCTCTAGCTCATGTTGTACTTTTCTAAACTTGGTCAAATGAGCGTTAGCCTGTTCCTCCTGACAAAGACATCAACAACTTTTATTTATAGGTCAACATTATTAAAAAGTAGCAGCATGTGTCTGAGCGATGCTTGCTGGAGAAGATGACTAACTCACAGCTTCCTCAGCTTGTCTCTTGTAGGCTTTGACCTTCAGCTGTAGTTTATTCACCAAATCCTGCAGTCTGATCATGTTCTTTTTGTCTTCCTCAGACTGTGTAGGGATAAAAAAAAAAAAAACTAAAAATGGACAGAAACATCCTTTCGATGTCCAACCTGTATATTAATAACTGTTGTACATTTAGTAAGCCCCAGTGTCATTTTTAGACCCTCACATCCCAGTCCTGGTGTAGAATACTTTATGATACTATATAGCAGGCTATTCTAATAATAATATGGACAAACGTATTGGGCTGCCTGACCATTACGCCAACAGGTACTTTAATGACATTGTATTCAAATACATAGACTTTAATAATGGCTTGGTCCCCCTTTGCAGATTCCACAAGATTTTGGAGTTTCTGTGGGAATTTGTGCCCATTCTTTCCGTAGAGCATTCATGAGGTCAGGCACTGATGTTGGGCGAGAAGGCCTTGCTCACAATCTCCATTCCAGTTCATCCCAAAAATGTTGCATGAGGTCAGGGCTCTGTGTGGGTCAGTCAAGTTCTTCCACACCAAACTCATCCAACCTTGCTTTGTGCACTTGGGCACAGTCATGCTGAAATAGAAAATGTTGTTCCCCAAACTGTGTCCAGAAATGTGGAAGCATGGCATTGTCATAAATATCTTAGTATACAGAAGCATTAAGATCTTCACTGGAAGTAAGGGGCCTAGCCCAATGATGTGTCCCAATACTTTTGTCCATATAGTTTATCTTAATTCCTTTTAGAATGAGTTGATGCACAAGTTATACAATAGGATAAAACATAAAGTTAATTTGTTAGCCTTTAATAGACCTCTGTATTCAGTGTAACGTCTATATTAGGGAACTCCAGGTGTAAGCAGTCTTTCTCTCTAAGAAACAGGAATGGCAGTTTCAGAAAGTGCTGCAAGTGCACTCTGGTCATATGATGAACATTTGATTTCCCCTGTGTGCCCCATCACCCCCCCACACACACCTGAATGCTGACATATATACATGTTACGAGAAAGGTAGCACTCCTTAAGTGAGGCTGCATGAAAGAATT
>JBBPDC010000028.1:9425804-9440895 GCA_037974485.1 Hemigrammopetersius urotaenia
CAGAAAGTGCTGCAAGTGCACTCTGGGCAGATGAGGAAAATTTGATTTCCCCTTTGTGCCCCCTCACCCCCCCCCCCCCCCCCCACACACACACACCTGAATGCTGACACATATACATGTTACGAGAAAGGTAACACTCCTTAATTGAGGCTGCATGAAATTATGTCTACTGCTATACTTTGATGCCTGTAGGCAGCTACTGCTAAAGCAACTTAAGCCCACACAGGAAAACACCACCAAATGCAATACATTTTTCCCATAGTGAAAAGAGCTTAGAACCAGAGCTCTAAATATGGGCATGATGCTGACAACAGAATGACAAAACTTCAGGGGCCTATAATATCAAATGCAGTTTTCAATAATGCATCTCAGCATGAAAGTACCTGATACGAAAGTTCCTTGATCCGGCGCTCAAACTTGCGCACACCTTTCACGGCCTCAGAGCTTTGCCTTTGTTCCTGCTCCAGCTCATTTTCCAGTTCCCTTACCTGTGGATAACAAACAAGTCAGAAATAAGATCTTCTTTTTAAGTTTGTGTCACAGAGGAGAAATTACAGGACAATTAAACTAGCCGAATTCCTCAGCACAGAGCAATAAACTTTAAAGTTCATTCGCTCCGGTTTCAAAATGAATCTTTAATGATGCTTTCCTATGGCTTCTCAGGAACAAGACTGCTGAGCTCATAGACACACAGTAGTCATTTCATTACTACGATACAGCCTGAATCTGCTAAACAGAAAAATAAAACATCATAATGATCAGAATAACAAAAACATGTGCATTAATCCAGCATTACAATTGAACCTAAGGCTCTGCTCCGTTAGGAAGTGTTAAAATAATCTATGACCAAGAATTGAAGGGTATTGGTGGGAAGCCCACAGAGGGGCAACACCCCCAAAAGTTTCAAAATGCCAGTGAGTATGCAGTACCCTTGTTTCCAGTTTCTGGAGTTGCTTCTTTCCACCCTTCATGGCTAAGTTTTCGGCTTCATCTAGACGTTGCTGCAAGTCTTTGACTGTGGCTTCCAGGTTCTTCTTCATTCTCTCCAGATGAGCACTGGTGTCCTGCTCCTTCTTCAGCTCCTCTGCCATCATGGCAGCCTTTCCAATAAATGAAAAGGACCCAGACTTTAAAGGGGACATATTATGCAAAACTCACTTTAGTTACGTATAATAGGTCTGTGGCTATACGAAACATGTTCATGAAGTTCTTTGCACAAAATCACTCTCACGTATTAAGATTATTTTTATTCTTCATAGTTTCAAGACCTTTCAAAATGAGCTGATTGGAATGGGGGGCCCAGTGTGAGGTAATACTGAAGTCGAGACCTCACCCACTAGATTAGTTGAAGATCCGCCATTTTGTCTGCTGGTTTTACGAGCACGGATAAGCCGAGCGCTGTGGCTACAGGCAGAGGCAAGTCACACATGAAGTGTTGTGTTGTTGCTGCAAAGAACAGCACACATCCCCACACTTTCTCCAAGATAAAGAAAACTGAAGAACTATGTGGCTTTCATTTAACTTTCGATGGCCATGTCCCAGCCACAATAAGGAGCTGTAAATAAAGAGCTAACTTCAGCGTTGGGGAGGATCTGTAGCTACTGTCCATGACGAGTCAGCAGATGAAGGAGATGTAAGCACTTTCAAATAATGACTTTTGTGCTTCTATCGCAGTAAAATATGAACTAACTTTCATTTCATTTTCAGTTCATTTCGCACGTGTCAAACGAACAGCGTATGGGGTGGGTGGAGCATGGGGTGGGTGGGGCGTGGCCAGCAGCAGCTTATTTGCTTGAAAGGGACAGAGCCCTGAAACGGCTCGTTTTGAAAGGGACCAAAACTGTGAAGAATAAAGATGGAGAGATTTCTTTCTGTGAGAGTGACTTTGTGCAAAGAACTTCATGAACATGTTTTGTAGCCCATAGACCTATTAACTTGTTTTTTGCACAATATGTCACCTTTAATACACATTTTCTTTTTACCAGACTACTTTGAGGTTCAGAAAGGATGAATGTGTGTATTACATCAGTGATGGCCTTTTTGGCTTTGTCCTCTGCATTCCTGGCCTCCTGGATGCTGTCCTCCATCTCGCTCTGCATCTGAGTCAAATCATTCTCTAGCTTTTTCCTGCTGTTGATCAAACTGGTATTCTGAGAGTGCAAAGATAGAACATAGAGTGAAGTGGAGCACTGAAGTATGTCACTAAATTATGATTTGAATCATCTCTGAGTTAAATGTAATACATGCTCCTTTCCAAATAGAAGAGGGTGTACCTGTGAATGCAGAAGCTGCACACGTTCAGTAGCATCAAGCAGCTCCTGCTCAGCCACTTTGCGGCTTCTCTCGGTTTGTTCCAGAGCTGCTCTTATCTCTTCTATTTCAGCCTGCGTCAAGGTGCTCCTACGCTCAGACATGGCCACCTGCTCCTTCATGTCATCATTCTGTCTCAATGCATCATCCAAATGCAACTGGGAGTCCTTCAATGTAAATAATGTATCATAAAGTTAGTTCTTGCAGGAGAATAGTCTTAGTATGAGAATCAGTTTGTAATCTTCAAACCTTCAGGTGAGCTTGAACGTTCCTCAGCTGTTTCTGGGTCTCAGCAGCTTGGCGGTTGGCATGACTCAGCTGAATCTCCATCTCATTGAGATCTCCCTCCATCTTCTTCTTGGCCCTTAGGGCATCGTTCCTGCTTCTGACCTCAGAGTCCAGAGTGTTCTGCATGGAGTCTACTATTCTCTGACTGTTTTTCTTTAGTTGCTCAATCTCTTCATCCTTCTCAGCTAGCTTTCTGTCAATCTCACTTTTTACTTGATTTAACTCTAGTTGAACACGTAAGATCTTAGATTCTTCATGCTCCAGGGATGCCTAAACAATGAATATAAAAAAAGAAGTCGACCATTAATATTACTTGACTTTACATTCACATAGTGTTAAAACTGTATAGAAGTGGGAATAAAACCTCAGCCTCCTCCAAGGCTGTCTGTATTTCTGTTTTTTCTTGCTCTGCTTGCTTCTTCGACTTTTCAAGCTCATGCATGGTTTTTCCAGTCTCCCCAAGATGCTCAGAGAGGTCCATGATTTCCTCTAAATAAGCAAAAGAGCATTTATGGTGGTTTTCTCCAGTGTATTTTGTACTTAATTTTCACCCTAATTTCACCCACTACACAATCCCACAATGCTAACATAATTTGAGAAAAAATGGTACATGTTTTCTCAGTTTCGCAGAATCATGCTTGGTGTTGAGATGAGAAGGCAATCTGTGCAACCCACATGGGCTTCTGGCCCATGAGTGGCTGTAACATCAGTGGAGATCAAATTCACAACCTCTCAAAAAAAGGGCCAACGCTTAGACAGTTACAGCCCATTATACCTGTACAAATTTATAGATTAATATAACTTTTATAAGAAGTTAGGGAGGGACATACGTTGCAGGTTTTTATTTTCCCGTTTCAGTGTTTCCAAATGCTCCAAAGATTCTTCGTAGGCATTCTTCATTTTGAAATTTTCTGTTCCCAAGGAACGGACTTCTTTCATTGCTGCCTCAAGCTCTGCCTGGCTTTCTTCATATTTTTGTTTCCATTCTGCCAGGATCTACAAAACAGGAGAAGGTGGAGGGGAAAATATGGTTTAGATTTTATATGCAGGCATTGCTGCCCACATTAATGAATGGGGCCCTGGGCAAGCAGGTTTGTGATACCTTGTCGAAGTTCCTCTGTTTTTTATCTAATGCAGAAGCAGCTGAATTAGCCCTTTCCACATCTGCCATCAGGTCTTCCACCTCTCCCTGCAGTCTCTGTTTAGTTTTCTCCAGGGAGGAGCACTTTGAGTTAACGGCCTCGATGGCTTCCTCTGCCTCCTGAAGGCGCTGGGCTAGTTTCTTTCTGCAAGGATTAACGCACACATTATCATTTATCTGCTGTTGTATACACATAGCCTGCAGTTACGAGGTTATGGCAAGGCTTACTTGGCTTCCTCAAGCTCCTCGGTGCGCTGGATGGCATCAGTCTCATATTTGGTTCTCCACTGAGCCACTTCACTGTTGGCCTTGGACATCCCACGCTGCAGCTCAGCTTTGGCCTCCTGCTCCTCCTCAAACTGCTCCCTCAGCAAGTCACAGTCATGACGAGCTGATTGCAGAGCATGGGCCAGGGCATTCTTAGCCTGTAATTGATGGTGAGATCAATGTAAGGATAAGTTCTGTCTTCTCAGTGTTTAGGAAGCATTCTATCTTTTTGTCCTTTACCTTCATTTCTTCGTCATTCTGCCTTTTAAGCTCACCAATTTGCTGAATGTAGGCCTGTTTACCTCTGGATAACTGAGACAATAGAGAGTCCTTCTCCTCAAGCTGGCGTGTCAATTCACCTTGAAATTATTGACAGGCATTAGTTACAGTCACTTGATAAACTGCTTCAACAGTTTAAAATAGATGCTCAACAATGGTTAGCTGTTACCATTTTCTGCCTGATGTCGAGACTTCTGAGTGGTGAGATCATGAATGAGTCTTTGGTGCTCCTCCTCTTTGGTTTTGACTTCACTGAGCTGGTCCTCCAGAGAGCGGCACATCTTTTCCAGATTGACCTTCAAAAACATTTCGGTTGTACATGATTATACCTAAATGCTTATAGAAATCAATGCAGACCGTGTTTCAATATATACTACCTTTGCTTTAGCTGTGGTCTCCATATTGCTGGAGAGATCATCCACTTCAAGTTTTAACTCACTCTTCTCCTTCTCAAGCTTTTGCTTAATTCGCTGGAGGTTGTCAATCTGCTCCCCGAGTTCCGCCACACTATCTGAATGTTTTTTGCGCAGTGCAGCTGAAGTGGCTTCGTTCTGCAGAGTGGACTCTTCCAGATCCCGCCGGAGCTTTTGGAACTCAGCTTCCCGCTTCTTGTTCATCTCAACCTGAGCTGCAGTAGCTCCGCCAGCTTCTTCCAACCTTTCACTGATCTCCTCAAGTTCCCTGGAGAGATCAGCTCTCTGCTTCTCCACCCTGGCTCTGGCAGTGCGCTCAGCCTCGATCTCTTCTTCTAGCTCTTCTATTCTAGCCTTAGGACCGTAAAAAAACAACTTGATGACCGTAATTCAAAACATTTCGTGGATTTTGATGGGTTTATGCATGAGCTTTTTGGTGTTACCTGAAGTTCTTTAATTTTCTTTTGCAGCTGAGCACCGACCGACTGTTCGTCTTCTATTTGACTCTGCAGCTGAGTGACTTCAAAATCTTTTCTGTTTGTAAGGTATAAGATAGCTTAGAACAGTAAAAACATACCACAGAGATAATGAAAACACATTTGCTAGAACATTACTTCTTCAGTTTTTCATCCAACTTCTGCATCTCATTCTCCAGGTCCATTATGGCCTCCTGGGACAGTTTCAGGTCACCTTCAAGCCTCCTTTTGGCTCTTTCAAGGTCCATTCGAACCTTTTTCTCTTGCTCCAGAGACCCCTCCAGCTATGATTAGTAGATAAGTTAATAATACATTAGTTACTTAATTTTCAAAGTGTAACAATCTGAAAAAGATCTACTCACATCATCAACTTGTTGCTCCAGTTTTGTTTTGGCTTTGGTGAGAATATTCACTTTGTCCTCCTCTCCTTGAAGGTCATCCAGCAGTTGCTGATGGGCTTCTTGTAGAGCTTTCTTCTCTTTGTTCAGCTTAGAAATGTTCTCATCCTGGGAGACTATCTCTTCAGTAAGGTTCTTCACCTGCAGTACAAGAAAAAACGTAAACGTAAAAAGAACAGAAAATTAGACGATGTAAAATGTGAGTGAAAGATACATTGAGTAAAAAAAAAGTCAACACACTTTGTTCTCCATTGCATGTTTCTCTTTTTCCACTTTGGCCAAAGTGAGCTCAAGGTCGTCCATGTCTTTTTTCAGCTCAGAACACTCATCTTCCAGTTTCCGCTTCTTGGCGGTGAGCTCAGCATTAATCTCCTCCTCATCCTCCAGTCTTTCAGCTGTCTCCTTCAGCTTGGCTTCCAGCTGGATCTTACTTTTGATGAGTCCCTCACATCTCTCCTCAGCATCCATCAGATTATCTGCTTCCTTTATGATCGTACAAGCGAGTGAGTTGTCATACATTTTTTGTAAAAGAATCTATTTCAAACTATATCTTTATATTAGTATTTTTAATTACACTGAAAAAGTAACACAGCTAATATAACTGAATGCATCGGATTCAAGAATGTGCATCGTTTCCAAAGGTATCAAATATATTACATCAACACAACCACTGCCAAAAGGAAGTAAAGAGAAAGACAAATTTGTGTCGATGTAATATAATTCATTGATGTGGAAATGATGCATCAGCATCAAGTAAATTCAATGCATGGATTTTTTAGGCCTTGAAAACGCACTGCCTGAACTTGAAGGAATAGATCATTCTTCTCTTGTACAATGGAGACGATCTTCTCCTCTAGCTCTTTCCTCCTGCTCTCTGATTTAGCCAGGTCCTCTTTACATTTGGCAAAGTCCAGCTTCATCTGAGCCATCTCTTTCTCCGACTCTGCACTCTTCAGCAGAGGCTTGATCTTAAAATAGAGCTTCATCCACGGCCAGTGCTTCACATTCATAAAGGCACGGATGTTGTACTGGATGGTGTAGATGGATTCCCTTTCACAAAAATAAATATGATCATTCAGCATCCCACAGAGTACTATTCCATCCTATTCCTTTCTATTCTGTTCGATTATCTTTTCGGCATATTACAGAAGTGACTGTAATATGATACCTTCGGGCTATCATCTTTTTGTACTCGAGCCTTACGAGGTATCCTCGGCATACTGCCTGAATGCTGGTGACAACTTGAGCCAGACGCTCATCTCTCATCTCCTCCAGCACCCCCAGGAGGCCTGCTTTAAAGAACACCTGCAAGGAGAGTACAGCTCGGTTAACGCTTCAGGTGTGAAGAATTCTATTTTGCATCCCTTTATAATTTAATACAGCACTTTTAAAATGACAAGATAATTACATGATTCACTTGAGCTGTCATGGGCTCCACAAGTTTGTACCGAAGCCTCTCATAGGAAGCTCATTATAGTACTACGGCCTCAACAGGGTAAATGTCACAGTTTAAAGATTCTGCACTATTTCTATGTCTGCTTATATTTGTATAGAGACACTGAAATAGTGCAGCATCTTCCATTTTTTGACTTTTCAACATTCCAAAACTCGCTGTTTTGATTTTCATGTTTGACAGAAAAAAAAAAATTTCAGATATTCCATGTGGTCACAGACTTTAGGACCTCACTGCACATTCCCTTGTTATATTCACAGATATTCTTATCAGTAAAAGATGTCGTCTACTGTTTATTTAACTGTAATCAAGACTCTGAAACGTGATTGACAAAGGTTTTAAGAAGAGGGCTCACTTAGAGAATGTGCACCCATTGTGTGAGTGTTGTACAATGGAAAGGTACAAAGGAAATAGACATATTTGGATATTATAGTGAGATTTACCACCTGATTGTGCCAAGTGGGGTTGGAGCTGGTGGTAATTATAGGAAAACACAGTTAGGTGGAGGTGAGCTGACCAAACAAAACGAAATAAACACATTTCTATTGATCTTTATGATAACCGTTTAAAATAAGACATTGTATACAATTTATAAAATTATCTGCCTGTTGTGTCTTACTGTCTGGGTTACATACAAACATTATTTGTAAATTTGTATATTATTTTTTAGAAACAAAGGACACATGCAGTACTTTATGTTATACAAAGCACCAAAACTAAGAAAACTTTTAGTCTCGGATGAAAAACAAATGAGATAGCACATTGTGTGACTTTATTAAGCTCTATTTTAAAGTATAAGAGAAGACACTGAGAGATTACTAGGATCTTTTGCTCAGCAGAAATATGAGCAGTGGGAGATATAAGCAACCTTTCCATCTGACCTCACTGTTGTCTAGGAGAAACTTAAGAGATATTACAGAGATAACTGTTCTTTCCTAAGGGGGTTTACTTACAGAACAAGTGATAATTATTTATTAGGATGGTTTATGTATTAATATACTGCACGTTAATAATATTTAAACAAAGTGACAAGTATAAACAACATGATACCTTGGTGTGTCCGAATTTGTACTGAGAGTGATCTACATCAATAGAGCCCAGGAGTTTTTCTGCAGCCTTCTTATTGTCCATGAACTGGCCCTCAGGGACAGCACTGGCATTTAGGATCCTGTACCTGAAACCCAGAAGTGAGTGTGAAAACCCTTGTTCATGCTGCATGTCCAAGCAGAGACCAGACTTGAGTTCATTCTCTCACCTCTGCTTAAAGTCTCCATATAGAATTCTGCTGGGAAAGCCTTTCCTACAGATTCTGATGCCCTCCAACACCCCATTACAGCGAAGCTGGTGGATAACCAGTTGGTTTTCCATCACCCCTGTTTCCAAACACATGACAATTCGGGAAATAAGGGCAGGCATACTAAATATGAGGCTGTCCACTGTAAGTTTAAGTTCTCACGCTTTGATAACCGTTCAAAGTGTACCTGGGGTTTTGGTCTCATTCGGAATCAAACATCTCACAAAATGAGGATGAGTGGTTCTAAGATTAGACATCAGCTTGTTCAGGTTCTCCTGTGAATTTAAAATGACGGATCATTCATCACATTCCACACTGGAGAAGGACGAATGTTTATCATTCATGAATGAAGAGATCAGTACCACACACACACACACCCTGAAAAGAGCAGAGACTGTCTGGAAAGATGCTCCTTTCTTTTTGGCTCCTTTCTTGCCACTCCCACTGGGGCCTATGACAGTCAAAGGTCAGGGAAGAAGAGAGATTTCATATCATAGAATGGACTAGATTTCCTGTCACAAAGGAAGTCTAGGCTTAGAATATAAAGCATTTTCAATGGAGAATCCCAGTCATCAGCACAATTCAGCACGTGTTTTGAAACCTGGCTTTACACACGATTCCCAGTAATAATTAGTGAGGTCATCAAATGTAGGGGCTATTAGTGGTTATTAATGAGTGCAATCTAATGTAATGTTTATACTACGCACTCAGAAGGACTGTGAGGCATATTCTTAAACGGTTCATGTGTATAAAGAGTACAATTCATGGTCAGCAGTTTGAATTATTTGGATAGTGAAGCACACAGTTACCGTCTGCTCCAGCATAGCTTGCATACAGCAGTGCCAACAGCTTCACAGATGACTTCTGGTACAGCTGTACAACAGACTCGTTCAGAGGGTCTTTGTTCTTTTCCAGCCAGCCAGCGATGTTGTAGTCCACCGTGCCAGCATAGTGAACCAAGGAGAAGTGTGCTTCAGGCTTGCCTTTCACAGGCCTGGGCTTTAAGAAGCAATTGTTCTTGCCCAGATGTTGATCATAGAGCTTGTTCTTGAAGGAAGTATCAGTAGACTTGGGAAACATGCACTCCTCCTCAAGTATGGAGAAGATGCCCATTGGCTGAAGAACAAGAGCATCTGGTCAAGATCTGGACCTTGTACCTCCATTATTGTCATTATTAATTTTAATGTAATCTAAAGACTAGTTTAGATCTAGTTACATTAACTTATGGAGTTTCTTTCCTTCTTATGTAAAGTTACTATTTCTAGAGATACTGTCACGGTTGACGGCCATTAGGGGCCGCTATTCGTCAGTTTCGTTTTGTTCTGCTTGTTCTGTTTTGTTTTCTTGCTGGGTCTTTGTTGGGTTTTGGGGACTTTTATGTTGGTATGTGTTCTAGGTTTGTGCTTGTGTCAGGTGTCCTTTGTTTTCACCTGCCCTGAGTTTTGTCTTGTGATTAGGTTCAGTATTTAGCCTGTGTGTTTTGAGTTCTCCCTCGTGTTTCCATCACCTCATTTCCCTGTATGTATGCCTCGTTTTCTGTTTCATTAATAAACCCTCAACCGTGTCATGGAACCTGCCCTGTCGTGTCATGTCCGTCTCCCAAGAGGAGTTTCATGGTGACAGATACAAGACTTCAACCTAAACATTTTTGTTGTGAAAAAATAAAACAGAACTGAATAATATGACAAACCACCCTAGTAGCCTCGTACACTCATGTTTACACCTCATTCATGCTATTAGTCATCCACTCTAGGCTAAAGAGACTCATTTATTACTCTCTTAAGTCCACTGCCTGTAAAACAAACTTCAATAGGTTACATCAGACTCCAAATAATATGGTCAGTAATCAAGAAGCAGTTTTATTTTCTCTTGTTACTAAAACACCACTGCCATTCAACTATGTGCGATCTGCACTGCACTGAAATAAATAGTGCTTTTAATTTCATTTCATTCAGTTGCACCCAAAAAATGTTTGGATTTTTTTTACTCTCTATAGGTTCTACCTGTATTGGTGGAATATATGTTAAATACATTTCTTTATTTAAATTTTTTCTTTTTTCTTTTTTAAAGTGATCATTCGGTCATACGTGAACACACCACTGCACACAGTGTGAACAGAACGAAATTCTTCCTCTGCATTTAACCCATTCACCAAGTGAAGCAGGGGGCAGCCAGGAACACGGCGCCCGGGGAGCAGTGCGTGGGGGCGGTACCTCGCTCAGGATACCTCAGCGGTGCCTAGAGGTCTTAGGAATCGAACCTGGACTTTCTGATAACAGTGCGAATGCCCTAACCACTAGGCTACCAGCTGCCCCATTTATGGAACCAATGTACATGTTTGAATTTAAAGCACTATGAAACATGTACTTTAGCCATAATATTAACCTGTATATATTACCCTGTATACCACCTACTACCACTAATGTATTATCATACCTTACCTTCTCAATAAGCTCAATGCAGGCAGCCAGGTCCATTCCAAAGTCTATGAACTCCCAATCGATTCCCTCTTTCTTGTATTCTTCTTGCTCCAGCACAAACATGTGGTGATTAAAAAACTGTTGCAGTTTCTCGTTGGTGAAGTTGATGCAGAGCTGCTCCAAAGTGTTGAACTAGAATATGTCAAAAAAACAACAAAAAAAGTTTAAAAAATTGAGAAAATTGGAGGGACAAACATAATTTTACATACATACAAGTTCCTCCGAGGAACTTCTAGAAGTGTTTTGCCATCCAACTGGTGACATTGCGAGAGGAGAGTGTTTATTACAGCAGTGTTTTTATACTTTTCCACATTCAATTAGATTTGATTCAAGTGATCAATAATTAGTGCCTCATAAAGCAGAATGAGGTAATTGTGTAGGAATTGGAATGGACTCATAGAGATGCTGATTTAAAATAAAAAAATTAATTGCAGTGGTCTCTTCTTTTTCTGTATGTATCAGTTGTGTTATACTGCTCTTTTCTGATTTTTTATGATGCAAATTAGTATTAGTACAAGTATTAGTATCAAGATGAAAAAGAATCAGAAACGTACATCAAAAATCTCAAATCCTGCAATATCGAGCACCCCGATAAAATGTTGTCTCTGTTGTTTGGTGTCCAGTTGCTGGTTTATGCGCACGACCATCCACAAGAACATCTTCTCATAGACAGACTTGGCAAGGGCACCGATTGAATTATACACCTAAATAGATACCATAGCACTAGTATTAGTCATAGCCTTATTTATTGGTCAGCTATTGCTGGTTATCACAAGTTCTTAAGTCCATAAGGTCTGTATTTTACTTGTTGCACATTCTGGCTCTTCGTGACATATTCATTCCCCACTTTAACTCTGGGGTAGCAGAGGTTCTTCAAGAGATCGGCTGAATTCAGGCCCATCAGGTAAGCAGCTTTATCTGCCTCTGTACAACACATGCAATCAGAGCATCATTTCACCATTTACACATGCAGCTACCTCATGGCACACCACTGTTTATTCAGTATACGCAGTGAAAGTGGCATCTTAGTAGTATAAAGTGCTGAGTAAAACGCAGGCTGGATGAATGTATTGTGTTTGTACCCTCAGTGCCATCAGGCTCAGCCTGCTCCTCCCGTTGCTTCTGCTTAAATTTCATGTTCCCATGATGCATTACTGCTCCAGTCAGCTTATAGATGCCGACTTTCTCTTCTGAAGTAAAGCCTAGAATGTCAATAGCTTCCTGAAAAACAAAAGATTGTGATCAGTGTAAATGATAAAATGAATTACCATCTAATTATTCAGTCCACTTATCTTGACTGACATCAGTAGCCACCAGCTCTTCTGCATCGTCTATGCTCTTCACACTAATCTCCCCCTGGCTGATGAAAGCGAAGTCATATGGATTGGTGGAAATAAGGAGCATATCTGAAAGATAAGGACACACGTGAAGGTAATTATGTCTGTCTGGGTGTACGTATGAATCCGAATCCGAAAACTGGGAACTGTACTTGATCCTGGAGGAAACTGCTACCACTGCACATAAAGTCAAAATAAACCCAATACAAATCTGCAGAAAATGTATGAAATACACTATAATATATATGCAAATCCTGGGTATAAATACTACAGAGAGTAACTTACAGTTAAGTGAAATACTAATACATTTTTGTTAGAAGTACATTACTGCACATAGTACAGATCAGTAGTATTTAAATAATACTGACATAAGTAGTGATATTCACATTGTAAGACTATTGCACATCACGTATGCATTTGTGTGTATGAGTGTACCTATAAGCTCTGGTTTCTTGTTGCAAGTCAGCTGATAGAATATATGGTAACTTCGTTCAGCGGCCAACTGAAACGTGACCCTGGACTTCTCGAGCAGGTCTGTGATTTAAAGCCCAGCATAATGGAAAAGGTATTAAATCCAGTTCATGAGAAACACTATAGCACACTAAATATTTACTCAGTTGCCAGTTTATTGGAAACAGCTA
Organism: Hemigrammopetersius urotaenia; assembly: GCA_037974485.1. Lineage (NCBI taxonomy): Eukaryota > Metazoa > Chordata > Actinopteri > Characiformes > Alestidae > Hemigrammopetersius > Hemigrammopetersius urotaenia. Next base: position 9,438,582 of record JBBPDC010000028.1, read on the forward strand.
TGTACCATCCACTTATTGGCCATTTTCTCTGAAGCACCTAGCATATCCAGTTACTGACTGGAGCCCACTTGTTAGCCACTGTCATCCCCATCAGCTTTTTAAGGACCAGAAATGGTCTACCATCCAAATGATATCTGGGCAGTGGAGGTTGTATTTATAGGATGTAGACAGGGAGAAGAATGTAAGTATGAACACAGTTTGTTTACAAAAATGTGAAAAGATGCTAAACAAGAAATAAAGAGAAAATTGAACTAACAGGGAAAATGACTAAAGAACAAGTAAAACAATGACAAGGCAAAGCAGAAGAGCAATTAACAGGGGTGGGCGCATAGAGTTAAACTGAGATGAACTGGATAAAAAAAGCACAGTGGCTAAACAGGGAAGCAAAACCAAGGTAACAGAAACAGAAAGCAAAAACCAAGGTAAGCATCACTGAGGCAAAAACAGACTCTATGTCCAAACAAAGAACACGAGACAAAAAACACTGAGCAAAAACAAGTCACAAACACTAGAGCTAAACAAGTGAGAAACACAGACTGAAACACAAGGGTATACCGTAATCCCCCAGTTTGGATTCAGTCACACGCAGATTTTTTAAAGAACCAAACTCGTCGTTATAGGATTTTACTTATTAGTAAGCTGTGCCCTGCATTAGCGGTTAGCATTAACAGCATGCAAGCAGTGTTTTTCGCTCTCCCACTCACTCACTCTCACACACACGCGCGCACACACACACCCACCCAGACACACACACGCGCGCACACACACACCCACCCAGACACGCACACACACACACACACACACGCACACAAACACGCGCGAATAAACCAATATTTTCTACCTTGTCCCCGAAAAGAGTGGGATTACTAAACACATATTAGACAAAACACCCGGGCTGGGGAGGACACAGGGGGAACACTGAGGAGGGGATAAGACTATGGGTGGATGCTGACAAGAAACTTACATAGCAGACAGACACATAGCAGGGGTGAACAAAAACAAAGGCACAAGGAACAGAGAGGACATAAATGACACAGGGGAAAAACAGACATACCAATCTCAAAATTCCAAGAAACAGGGGGAAAGACATGGAGAACATCAGTAATCGTGTACCTACAAATAGCACCTATTTGTGTCTGAAAATGACCAGTTTGTATAGGTATAAATATGTAGGTGTACCTATAAACTGGCAATCCAGAATTCTACAACGCAAAGAGTAAAAATAGGAAAAAAAATAATTCAAGGCACTTACAAGTTTCAATATCTGCTGATGCTAGTTTCCCGGTTGTTCCAAAGTGGATCCTGATAAATTTACCCTGAAGAGAAATATGTTCTGGTGCATATTTTAGAAGATCTGCACATTTGAAAACTTGCACATTTTGTCTGAACTCACAAAGCGAGAGGAGTTATCGTTCCTCACAGTCTTGGCATTCCCAAAAGCCTCCAGCAGAGGGTTGGCCTGGATGATTTGATCTTCAAGGGTACCCTGAAAGGAAAAGGCAGTTGACACTGACCTCAGTGAATAGTTAAAAAGTCAAAGCGATAGCACTGCCAATGTGCCCTGTGCTTACCTTTATTTTGCTGACAAGCTCTTTCTTTTTGTCTCCAGACACTGCAATTGTTGCAAAGTACTGGATGACACGTTTTGTGTTCACAGTCTTCCCTGCACCAGATTCTCCACTGAGAAAAAGACAAAACCCACTCAATTACTTAAGTATAATGTTACTTGTCAGAGATGTGGGATTTTCATGCTGATTTCAAATCTGATTTTAGTTTTTTCCTGCACGTACAGTTTTTGTGATGAAGCTGGTTATATATTGCATGATAGTTGGTATAATTAATATATATAAGCTTTTTTGGAGAAACAGTGGTAGCTGACTGACACTGATCATTATACTTATGCCACAGTGTCGCCTGTAGGACTTCACACTGAAAATATAGAAACAGTTACTTGATTGGTGAACGCATGCAAGTCTATTGCAAATCTAATATTACTCATAATTCCAAAAGTTGATATGACTTTTTTTGTTGACCTGTGCAATATATTTTTTAAATAGCCTTTGGGCCCTCTGGGCTCATTCTTCGGTTTCTTATTCTCATAACATAACATAATGTTTTGTTAGTTACTTATTGTAGTTACTAGACTACTCAAACTACTCTATTTAACTCTAAAGACTGAAGACGGTACTTACGTGATGAGGATAGACTGATTCTCACGATCTTCCAGAAGCAAAATGAAACACATTATAACACACACACACACACACACACACACACACACACACACACACACACACACACACACACACACACT
>JBBPDC010000028.1:9472333-9486075 GCA_037974485.1 Hemigrammopetersius urotaenia
AGAGAGGGGGAGAGGGGGAGAGAGAGGGAGAGGGGGAGAGGGGGAGAGGGGGAGAGGGGGAGAGGGAGAGAGGGGGAGGGGGAGGGGGAGAGGGAGAGAGAGAGAGAGAGAGGGGGAGAGAACTCGCGACACACACTCAGGACACACACCAGCACCATTCAGACAAAACAGAGAACTGACAGTGACATCCAGGTCAGGCTTAAGTAGGAAGCAGGAAATGAGGTACAGGTGGGCACAATCAGGGTAAGCGGGATAGACCAACCAGACAACAACCCTGCCCTGTACCTGCCCTGGCTCAGTGTTCCAGGAACCGGGATAACCGGGGGCGTGGCCTGGGGGGCGTGGCCGTGACATGAAACCTCTCTTTGTGTTTTTGTGTTGGGAATTGAGGGTCCATTTGTTTACTAAGCTGTGTGTGTGTGTGTGTGTGTGTGTGTGGTAGAAGGAACATCCTGTTTGGCAGTTGCAGGGAGGCAGTGCAGATGGTGAACATTACATAATTGCAGCCCTTGCAGGCTAATTGGAGACGCTGTGGACCCAAGAGTGTATCCTCTAATAGAGTGCCTGCTTTGTCCATGTGAACACTTGATCAGATTGAGTCTGTTACCTCAATGAGGAGTGATGGCATGGTGTGTTTGTGCATGCCTTGGCTTTTTCTCTGCTCTGGTACAACTGAAATTCAATTATGACATGCTTGCAGATAAAAAAGGAAGCTATACAGTGTGAGAAACCATATAAGTGAATTGTGTACATTGTGTACATTAGCCTCCAAGTCTCAGCACAAAACTGAACAAATAGGCTTCAGACCTCAAATAGACCTAGGCTGATCAAGTACTTTTGGACTAAATTGGAAAACTGTAAAAGTAATTTTTTAAAAGCTTTTAGGATATGGGTGTCAATGCGGAGTCAAAATCTTTTCATGGTATTTTCCACTATTTCGACAATAACAGTGTGATAATCATCAAAAACTAGATAACTGCCAACAATTTAAATAAATGTGAAATGATAATGACCAAAAAAGCCATGTAAGGTGAACACACAACGGCACAAAATTCACATGAGTGAAGCAGCGGGCAGGCAGGAACACAGCGCCTGGGGACGGCACTGTGTGGATGGTACCTTACTCAAGGTTACCTCAGAGATGACACTAGCGGTTTTGGGATTTGAACTCTTGACCTTCTGATCGCAGGGGGAACTCCCTAACCACCACTTTTCTGTTTGCCCCAATCTACCCCGCTTGTTGGATTTGTTTCACAAGCTGATTTGTCCTTCCTCATCTTCCTCGACTTTATATCTGTTTTGTCCAACAGTCGGGAATAGAAAGGCTAATTAAAAGCCTTACTTAAGTAAGAGTACTTTTCCTGTAGTGATCAATGACAGTAAAAGTACTGACTCAAGCAAGAGTAAACAAGTTGTTTATTAGAAACCTGCTTGAGTAAGTACTTTTACTTGGTGTGAGCTTCTTGGAAAACAGTACCTTTTTAATCTAAGATTAGAGTGCCAGCCAGCTGCTTATGTGCTTCCCTTGGGTGGAAGCTGAGAAAAGCAGAGATTTCCATAGGTTTCAGGAAAATATAATTAAGCTGTTTTCTTTCATTCGTTTAAAAATAAATAAAGATGACAAATTGCACTGTGAATATTTGTCATATGGGCTGATCGGGGGTCTTGGGCTGGGTGCTGCTTTGCTTTGAATGGATCTTTCAAACTGAATTTTTTAAATTTAGCTATTCTTTCCTCTAACTGGTTTACAAACTCAATCGACAGACAGACAGACAGACAGACAGACAGACAGACAGACAGACAGAGAAGACAGACAGACAGACAGACTCACTTCATACTTGTGATACACTGGTACCATTTCATGCGTGGTTGCTTTAAGCTTATCATGAATCCATTCACCTTTTGAATCTGTATAACATTTATATTGGTAAAGATGTTCATACCACGATTCCTCCCACTCTTCTCTTTCTCCCTTCGTCTTTCTCTCCTTTTTCTTCTTCTGGCACTGCTAGGTGCTGTGTCCTCCAAGCTGTATACAAGCCAGCTATATTTTGCTCAAACCCATTTATATCACACTTATGGCCAGACACACACACACACACACACACACACACACACACTCACAGAGGGTGCCCTGTCTGTGCCATCACCGAAAATAGTTTAACTTAATCTGTAGTCGTCAGTAGTCTAAAAATTTTGGTCACTAGATGTTTTCATTACCTATATGATTAGACTGTTAGAGACTTCTTTGCTCAGTATAGGCAGGTTTCAGTGAGTGGATCATGCAGCAGTTTCTTTCCAGATGCACTAAGTCCTTCAGGGCAGTCTCAGATGCAAATTGGTTGCCTTCTGTCGCTGTGTGAAATGTACGAAATATAAGAGTAGAAACATGCAATTTATATGTCATGTACATGGCGAAACACAGAGTGCACTACTCATGAATATGCATTAAAGGGAGAATCACGAACAACATAAAAAGAGCGTTGGACATATGGCTAGCCGCACCTGGTTAAAAACCAGAGTTGCATTAGAGGTAATGTTTTAAAAAATGTGTTCTTTCATGCATAAATATGCTAAAAGAAGATATACAGAATAGCACTGGTACTAATCTCGTGGTCAGAGGCACATACATGAGAAGATGCAACACAAAATGTACCTGGTTATGGGTAAAATATACATTTATAATGTAGTTTAGTTTTGTTCTGGAGTAGAATTATAAGTAGTCGTTTGGTAGTAATGTCTCTTCATCTTTGAGCTTGCATTTCTATGTTTTCTGGCCTTGTTAATGGTTCTACTCCTTCACTTAATGTTTTAAACCCTGTGTCTTCCATGTTTAGCACAGTTTTCAGGGTTCTGTGCAGTCTTTGTGAATACTTGTAGGCTTAATAAACTTTGCAGTAATATTGAATGCAGTGTGAGCACACACTGTGGCTGCATAAAGACATTTTGCTCCACGTTTTCTCACACACACACACACACATCTGTCATTGCTTGCCTTTGCCTTGAACTCATTCTGTTGTTTCTCCTCTCTCTGCAGATTAACTTCGTCACCTTCCCGCTGCCCCAGTCCACACCTGAGCAGCAACTCCTTAAACCCAATGAGTGGAGCTACTGCGACTACTTCTGGGTGAGAGATGTGGGGGCGGGTCTGTGTGTGACAGCCAGATAATGTGTAATGGAAAATGATGCATGGAAGGTAAAAGGGTCGGGTGAAAGGCGCTCCATCCTTTTTACCTTTATCCGTTACTCAACACGTCCATGCACTGCACATTACAGAGCATTATTTAAACAAAACCGTGGGTATTTTTAGTCAGTGACTGTCAGACTGGAGGCCTGCTGAGGGGTACTGAGAAAGGCAGTGGAAAAAGTGGCATGTCTGCTTAGTCATTTTTGATGTAGTTCATTTATTAAATCTGCTCTGGGCAGAAAACTGTCATTTTCAGTCAAATACGCCATGAGGAACTTAGGACAACAAACAAAGCTTCTTTGTAGAATAGTTTAGATTAAAAAGGCGCAGATTAGAGTGGTGCATGTGTCACTCTTCACTTCTTTTGATTAACTGCTGGAGATGTTGTCACTTCTTGATCAAAATTCCTGTCTCCTTTCTTCTATGGGGTTTTCAGCAGAAACTGGCTTTACTCAAAATAGTATGTCAGCCAGTATGTCATTAGGGATTCAGCTGTGTGTCTTGCTGGTGCAGCCAAGTTTGCTGGGGATGTGAAGGTGTGTGTGTGTGTGTGTGTGTGTGTGTGTGTGTGTGTGTGAAGCCACTGTGGGCTGACAAGATGATGGCGTTTTTGTGCTGGATGAGCATTGCTCCTCTCAAGCCAAGTGTGTGAAGACAATGTGACGCCTCTGCTGTGTGTGATGAAGCATGTCAGTGGTTGTCACGGTGGCAGCTGCACAAATGCTCTCAGACACATGCACAAACATACACACACACTGATGTTCATAGTCAAAGGTAAATTTAGTTGGTTAGTGTTCTTATAAATAGCCAATATACAAGTGGACAACCTCTCTCAAGCAGCTTACATGCATGCACACACACATTAGGTCTAGTATTGAAATTATATTGATTCGTATACAGAGCTGAACAGTCTTGAACTAAATACTCCAGTCATAATTCATAATAGCGAATTTGAGTTTTAATAAGCCATGCAGTTAGAGCTTCAAGGTGATTAGACAACACAACAGTCTTATATGGGTCTGAACTTTAGATTTTAACTGCATACTCCACCTGCATACTTCACTGTAAGATGTAATGTGTTAATTAAGGAGGGGGAGAAGACTGAAATCAAAAATCAGGCAATTATAAGTCATTAGTGTAGTTTGTGTAAGAAGAAGGGTGTTGGTATCTTACATTCAGTACATTTAGTCAGTTTTTCAGAACTTTTTTTTGTTCCCAATCATTTTTATGAAGTGATTATAGCTGTAGAATCTGTATGGAGAAAATGAATGGAATGTTTACTTAGAGCTGCTAAAAAGCCAGTCACTCTTCAATAAATGCAATACAACTTGCAATACACTGAAGGACCCATATCCTGAAAAATAATGGCTGAAAGAGTTCTCTCACTGCTCCACCTATCGATGGAAACTAAGTTGTAAAAACAGTCTATTTTGAAGTTGTTCTTGATGTCATGAAAACCAAGGAATGTACGTGTACCAATATGTTTAGCCTACAGTAGGTCAGCTAAGAGCATTTCACATCATAAACACAACGGGGAACATTGCGTTTCTGAATATGTGGATGTATGTAATTGGCTTGCTTTTTATGACCTCACAAAAAAACAACAGCCGCATTCAGAGTGAGAAACAGTTAAAGAACTATTTCTAAATATATAAGAAATGTTTGAGGTGAGCAAAACGTCCTTCGTTCCGATATTCAATACAGGATAACCAGTCAGCAGAGTTCATTTAGATTCACTTGCCTTAAAGGTATAGATATAAAACAACTTGTTTCATAAAGGGGTAAAGAGAGGTTGGGAAATGGTCACATACAAGTGAATAAAATTACTTTTTTAGTTTATTAACACATACAGCTGTTATAAGTAAAACTAGCAGTATGACATGGGTACCAATTGGTCTTCATTGACCAAAATAATGTATTTTCATTAGATAATGGGAACCTTAACACACAGAAATGCTCTCCTGGAGCAATGATTGGTCAAGATGTTCACACCACAGCAAAATAATGTGCTTAATTAAGAGGGTGCCTTTCTCCATTACAAAGGCCACTACTGCCATGATTAACAAAACGTATACTGTGTACACACACACACACCCACACACACCCACACACACACACAAACACACACACACACACACACACACACACACACTCACTCACTCACCATTACTCATAAGATGAACTACTCATTCCCTCTCTTACATGAATCACGCACATCCACGCATGGCCTCACGCCCCCACACAGCCCCCTCTGATTCATGCAAGCCTGTGTCCGCAGTCATTGACTCACAAACATACACTCACACAAACACACACACACGGCTTGCATCCTTATGCTTTTTTCGAATGTGGTGCAGGTGATATTTCTGTGTGTGTGTGTGTGTGTGTGTGTGTGTGTTTGTTGACTGTTCTCTGTCTGTGCTTTTTAGACCGATAAGAAGGACCCTCAGGGGACCACCACAGTTTCAGGCTTCGAGGTTCTGCTACAGAAGCAGCTGAAGGGCAAGCAGATGCAGAAAGAGATGGCTGAGTTCATCAGAGAAAGGTAGGCCAGCATTAGAGCCTTGTGGGTCTAGCTGCCTCTCACTGCACAAACATTTCCATAACCATCACCCTTTATATCACTTGTGTTCTTTGATTTCGTTCTGATGTAATCACCTCATTTCTCAAGATACACTTACATTTCCGAAAACAAAATAAGATCGCACAGAATTTATGAGACTTGAGTAAAAAGACAGTTTGCTATTTTAAGTCTCTCTCCTCTCCTCACCTCACACTTTACTTTGGCAGAATGCAGCCAGGAGCCTAGAGCTGATCATTTTCAGCCCCTCCACCAAACAGCAAGAGCGAGACAGTTGGAAGAGACTCTGTTTATTAGCAATACAGCTTGAAATTTCGATGCATAATTTTAAACAGTTATTTGAACAGTTTTTCATAATGTTTTTATTCAATTTTTACTTAAATGCGAACAAAAAAGAAGTCTCCTTCCATCCCAAGCTCTGGTATTACTTTGCGAACTCTGGATAAAGACAATTACAGACCAATATTAATTGAATTGGGGGCTCCCGAGGAGCAGTGTATGATCTACAATTACAGAGTAACTGGTGCCGTAGTGGTCAAGGAGTTACCCCTGCGATCAGAAGGTTGTGGGTTTGAATCTCAGGACTGCTAGTGACTCCTCTGTGTTCACGTTTGACAAATAGACACTTTACACTTTTAGGTACAGCACAGTTCCTGTATGCCTCTTGCAAAGCCTTATGTTATTGCTCATGTTGTTCAGAAGTGTTTACTTCTACTTTCACTAAAGCAACAAACTTTTACTTGAGTAAGGGAATTTAAACCACCTCTGGAATAAACTCCTCTTGTTGGATAAAGCATGTTTTTGAAAACACAGCGCCGGTAGAGGTTCCACACTTCTTATCGCTGCACATTAGAAGAGTAATCAGTAGGCAGAGTTACGTAACAGGCAACCCCTGTTCTGAGGTGAGCTGAGAGGGGCTGACTCATTCCCCAGAGCGTCGAGAAAGAAAACAATATGAGCAGAATAGGTACAAATAATAACACTGAAACGGACTGTTTTGTTTGAGCAGCTAATCATTTAATTAGGACTTGCCTGTGGTGACCTGTTTACACTGTGGGCCCCTTGATATGCAAGCCAAAAGAATTTAAATTATTGTATTTTCGGTTCCCCTTTGTTTGGACGTCTAAGTAGGATTGGGCCTTCCCAATGAAGTTGAGGTAGAATATTTTTTAAGCTGCATTTTTTAAAGGTCTGTGAGTCTGACCTTTTTTCTCCCCTGCATCCTCTCTTTTGTGTGCGCTAGAATAAAGATTGAAGAGGAATACGCCAAGAACCTCTCCAAGCTCTCCCAGATCCCACTGGCAGCACAGGAGGAAGGGTATGTAAGAGCCATAGAGTGGCAGATGCTATATTGATGTGCTAAAGGTGTACTAATTTCATTCAGTTCAGTTCTCTTGTTCGCTGTCTCTCATGTAAACCATGAAGAATGGTGCGCATGAATGATTAAAACGAGGCATCTGTGCATATATCCATGCTCGCCTGACTTCATTGCTGATTGTTGATTTTAAACCGCAATTTGGGGAATTATTTTCTCACGGAAAATTGACTCTAATCTCACATTTGAAATTCTGTCAAACCTGAAAATAAGTGTAAGCCCTCCCTCCATAAAAGAAATGTACTGTGTTGAGATCTGGATGTGCTGTGCCTTATTTGACTCTGGTGCTCTTCTGCCTTGGTTCAGGACTCTTGGAGAGGCTTGGGCACAGCTGAAGAGGAGTCTGGCTGATGAAGCAGAGGTCCATGTTAAATTCTCCTCAAAGGTAGCAGCCACTGAAGTATAGTTCTAACTACATTTTTATTTTGAATATTATCTCAAATATTCAAATATTCTGTAAAAATGAAGATGCATTTTGCTTTAATGCCTAAATGAAAAAAGCAGGCTGGATTATTATTATTATTATTATTATTATTATTATTATTATTATTATTGTTGTTGTTGTTGTTTTTTTGGTTTTTTTCTGATTATTCATTTTATTTCAATTTATTTAATTTGTTTATATTTGTTTTATTTAAAATACTACATTGCAAACCATCATTGATCATTAATGTAACAGTATGCTGCATAAAAATGGAGACTTTAAGCCAGTGTTCAAACCCTCACTTTCTACCATCGTGTCTGACAGTTGTGTCAGGGGGACTGTCCCTGTAACTAATGACTGTAAGTCACTCTGGATAAGGGTATCTGCCAAATTCCCCACTACCTGCAATAGTGAAAGACAGCAGAAACGTTTACATGCACACTCAGAAACATGCAAAGATACAGCACATGCACTCATACACACCTACACACATGAAAACACATATCCTCACAATCTGTCAGGTCCACGGCTGACGGCATTGAGGGACAGTTGAGTGGGCAGTAGCTGAAAGCTGCTGAGGCGGTGGGGAGTGTAATGTGTGGAATCCATCTGTCTGCACTGACCACCCGTCTCTGCCTTGCAGCTCCAGAGTGAGGTGGAAAAGCCACTGCTCACTTTCAGAGGGGACAACTTCAAAAAGGACATGAAGAAATATGACCACCACATCGCTGACCTGCGGAAACAGCTGGTCAGTCGCTACGCTGCTGTAGAGAAGGTATGATCTGTGCTTGTCCTTCTTGATAAACTCTGTGAGATCCATCATTATGCCAACTCTTTTTCACTATTTGTAAAAATATGTTTGAAAATTCTCCCTAATATTAAGACCCACTGATACTGAGGTGCCAACATTTCTCAGTATTGGCAAAGTAGCAATTTTCAGACCTTAACCAAGTGGCCTTAAATCTATGCAAATTTCTTTTTAAAAATGCAAAATAACCTCCTGATCCAAAAAAAGCTTTCTTTATAATAGAGAAATTGTGGGAAATTATTGATTAATTTACAGAAACCAAAACTACAATGACTTTCTGGAACCTCCAGCCCAAATTGTGTATATTTTGCTCGAATTCAAGTGAGCAACCATGAGCTTAACAGATTGCACTGCTTGCATCACAGCTACATAGTCTTACTGTATCTGTGCCCAGACTCACTCATCCTCAGCAGATGGTTTGGTGAGGTGCTGGGCTGAACCCATCAGTGCGCCGCCTCACGTGTTGCATTATTATTCTTTCCATGAGATATACTGTTTTGTTCAGATGGCAACATGCACCAAATTCAACAGAAGGAAAGAAAATATAACACAGATATATAATAATGATAAGGTTGAATGAAGGCAAACTCTATATGTGGGTAATTTGAGGTTTTATAATGCCTTTGACTTGGGCTTATCTCGTATCTGTAGGCCCGTAAGGCTCTCGCAGACAGACAGAAGGACTTGGAGGTGAAGACGCAGCAGCTGGAGATCAAACTGAGCAACAAGACAGAGGAGGACATCAAGAAGGCCCGGCGGAAATCCACACAAGCAGGTCAGAGGCTCATGGTAACTGTGAGTGCTGATTGTTTTGTCCCTAAGTTAGCATCGTCATCAGAATCGTTAACCAATAGCTTGTAGTCTTTTCTTAAGCCACTGTTGTTGCTTCTGCCAGTCACTCAATGCAACCCAAGGTGTAGGAGTCTATTTGTTATCAGGAGTTTTCTGGACAAATGAGGTGCCATTGGAAGGCATGCACAAATATAGCTCGTACAGTGAGCTGTGGGCATCCCCAGACTGAAATATTGGGTTTCTGAGAGCTTCTTCTCATTCTGTGAACCTGCACCGAAGAGCGGCTGTGTCTGCTAGATACTTCTTTCTCATTAAAATCTCAGGCTGGTTGAGCTCTGCTGTGCCAGCTGTCAGAACCAGTCCAGCAGACTGCAGTATGAGAGAGACTCCAGGACGCTCCTCTGCACTGTTCAGCTCTGTACATCCTCGCAACACCCTCAGCATGCTCTCAAAAACATTCACTATTGTATCAACTTAATTTAGCTGTCTGTTCAGTCAAGTAGAGTACAGTCGAATTTCTTATAATGTTTAGAGTATATCTCAGAGCTCCTTTCATTATTTGTTGAATAATGTTTAGGATATAGGTGAGGAGGATCTCCTGTTAGCAGGCTAGCCTGTTAGCATTTACGTCACTAATGCGTTTATTACACTTTCACTGCAAAACAAGAAAAAACGATAGATGTTGAAAAGGTTAATGAATACCATAGTCGACCGTTTTAAACAGAGCACTAATGGAACAAGCTGGAATCTTTAAACACAATTGTCTCACAATTTTTGGCCTTTTCAGAGGAGCTTGAGATTAAAATGCCAAGCAGGGTTTTTTTTTAAGAAACCCAAAAAGTCATCAATCACCATGTGATGGGTAACTGTGAGCCATTACACAATGTGTTATACATTCTGATGTTGTTAAAGTTTGCCTTACATAGTATAGTAAGTATCAACCACTTTTTTTTTTTAAATCTGAAGCAGTATAACATAGAAGTCAAGTTTTAAAAAGTGCAACAGGGACGCCACTATTTCATGGAGTAGAATTAATAGAATTCGTTATCTATTAATAGCTGTTAAACTGAGGATCAATATTACATCAATAAGATCAGTGTAATGCCAATACTGGTATACCAGTATAGGTGGTAGATTGCACAGTACCGAAGGGACGAATATCCATGTTTTTAGTTTTAAATACTTTGAACTGGAGGCTTCATTCCACCCTCACTTCCCTCATCCTCTCTTGCACTATTGCCCATGATAGTTTTGCCTGTGAAATAAGCCCAGCTTCACCCGATGCCCTTTCTTTAAAGTAGCATAAGCAGCTTTTTTCCACAGGCTGCTCTAGCGTGGAGCATAAATTGCCTGCTATTGTTGTGCGGTTCGGCCGGGAAGGGTTTCAGGAGCTGTTTGGAAAAGGGGTGAGAAGCGTGACGGGCAGGCCGAGCTCGGGCCCCTGCACCGGGCCGAAAGTGCTTTGGCCCAGCCCCAGGATCCCGCGTTTAATAGGAGCCAGGTCCCGTTGGCTCCGGAGGGTGCTGGAAAGTGGACGTCCAGTGTGGTGATCTGTGTTTTTATGGTGGGATAATAGACCCAGTGGGGAAGGGCTATTAAAAGCAGTCCAGCACGCTGAGCTTCTGGCCACACCATGAGGGTTCTATCAATGCTGGATTTGTCCTGCACTGGCCACTCACTCATCCTCAACGTTGAGAGGAGCTCGGCAGCCCACAGGATGCAGTTCACAAAGCTCTAAACTCTGTGACGCATCGTGGGAGAGTATTTTCCCAGACTGGGAGAACATTGAGTCCACTAATCTGAGTGACGCACAGGCAGTGAAGAGGACCACACTGGTGCCTGGTTCCTCATGGGGTGACGGACACCAAATGTGCGAATCAGGCTCCTGCACCACCATAAAGTGTGGAAAGAATTTTAAGCAAAACAACAGTACATAGATCTTATGTATGATGTACAGAAAATATAACCTATATACATTATATTGACTCATGTTGGGTGAAATGACTCAATTTTAGCTGATTTTTGATTTATTATACAGTTTGGTTTTCTGGTATCTTGTGTCTGATATGAAAGCAAGAAAGGTTATTTAGAGTATTTGTCTTAAAAGCACTGTGAGCATAAGATTATTTTATTTATTGTTGGTCAAACGGTTGGTGCAAAAAAACACAAAGGGCCACTCATAAGGTTGTTATGACTAATGTGTAAATAGTGATTATATTAAATAAGCGCTTTTTCAGTTGTTTTAAGAAATTGCTTGCTTCTGGCCCAGAAATGGTTGAGCAACATTGAATATTTGCTGCTATAGATTTCTTGGAATAAGCAAATTAGCTTGTTCTTCTGTGTTCCGAAATATATTACATCTACCAAGAAATTATGTAAATGCATTTTAAACATGAAATAAGCATCTTCTTCTGTTTCTATGTGCGATAATAAGACACAAGGACCAAGTCTCTTGGTATATGAGGATCTTTTGTCGCTTATCTAATTTCCATCTCATTTTATGAATATATATTGCAATTTTTTTTAATATACATATATATATATATATATATATATATACAACACAGATTGATTTTTAATTTGAAAGACTGCCAAGTAGCATGTTCTGCTGATATTATAAAGCAGTGCTGAGCTATAAACAGAGAAGATGTACCCAGGGGCCTAGTTTTGTTTTTTGATGGTGGTTTAACACAAAATGGTCTCTCAGAGGACACTGAATGGCTCATAAGTGATGCAGTTATAAAATTGAACACGCTGTTTCGAATGGTAATGTTGTGGATTTTATGCTACAGTTCTGAAATGATTACACTCTTAGCATGTAATGCAGCGCACACTGTTTACTGCAAATAATCACAAATGGATCATCATTTTGAGTCATGAGTGTTTGTTATTTACCACAAATTAACAATTTAGTATCCCGCTTGTCCAATATACATTTTATATTGGACATATAAATGCATGTATACATATTATATATGCATCTTAGGGAGTTCCTTGCCACTGTCGCCGTCACTCTTGGCTTGCTCATCAGAGGCATTTCATTCACACACATTCATACACACAACTTTATTTCATTTTGTAAAGCTGCTTTGTGACAATGACCATTGTTAAAAGCGCTATATAAATAAAATTGAATTGAAATGCATTGAATATTACTCTGTGTTATTGAATTATAGCTATATGTAATGAACATGTGGTTTTATCAAACCTTGTTCCACGTCACTTTTGTACTGGATAAGTAACTGTGTAGATGCCAAGCTTCAAACCACCATGGCTATAGAAAAGCCTGGTATTTCTCTCTCTCTCTGTCTCTCTCTCTCTCTTTCACTCTTACACACAGGCACTCACATGAATGTACCCCACCACAAACACACACACACACACACACACCTATGCACAATTCACATTGTAAATCAGCAAGGAACATTTAACATAGTGATATGCCGTCTTCCCTCTGTCAGTTATCACTTTTACCCCAATTACTGAAGAAATTGCCATTAAAGCAGCTGCCTCATTTCCATATAGATGGAGACGTCACTTGATTTCTGCAGTCTGATATTGTCTTTTTGCATCACTTTGCTTTTCATTATGTATTTCCTGTATAGACAAATGTACATCCATTCTGGCCATTCATTTTAGCAACAGTCATCCTGTAACTGACCTCACTGAAACTGTTTTTTACACACTGTAAATGTTGCAGAGAGAGACATATTGAATGGGCTTTAACTGCCCCCTGCTGGCTAAAGAGGCTCAATGCCCACGACTTGGAACACTGAATGTACGAAAGTAATGGGACGCCTGACCACTACACCAGATACTTTAATGATATTGCAGTCAAATGCATAGACTTGAACATGGAGTCTGTCCCTATTGCAGCTAAAACAGCTTCCACTCTTCCTGGAAGCCTTTCAATAAGATGTGGATCCATTTTACCCTAAAGGTGAGGGCCAGTCAAGTTCTTCCACACCAAAACCATGTCTTTATGGACCTTGCCTTGTGCACTGGGACACAATCATGCTGGAATAGAAAAGGTTCTTCCCCAACCTGTGTCCACAAAGTTGGAAGCAAGTCCAGAATGTCTTAGTATACTGAAGCATTAAGATAACACTTCACTGGAAGTAAGGGGCCACCTGAATTCAATAATTAAAAGCGTATATACTATTACACCAGCATTTCCCAGCTCTAAGTCCACCTGTTGTGTTCTCTTTTCTCTAAACATCTGAATGTATTGTCTCTGCTTTTACCTGAAACAGGTGATGACCTAATGCGCTGTGTTGACCTCTACAATCAGGCCCAGTCCAAGTGGTTTGAAGAGATGGTTACTACAAGTTTGGTAATAAAATCTTCCAACACTTAGCATGATAGTTACTCCTCTCGACTGCATTCACATGTTTCTCAGTTGTTTAGTTCATTTCTTTGTACAACACTGTATTAAATTGGTAAAACTGTGCTATTACATACAAAAATAAAGATTCCTAAATGGTTCTTGCCTTATACCAAAATACACTCAACAAAAATATAAACGCAACACCTTTGTTTCTGCTCCGATTTTTCATGAGATGGACTTAAAGATCT
>JBBPDC010000028.1:9535882-9571524 GCA_037974485.1 Hemigrammopetersius urotaenia
TATTCACCAACACTGTTCTCATACATTGATTTCAGATCTATTTTACAGCTTCCATAAAGTTCAGTGCCAAACTCTTAAGTGAACTGTTTAAAACGTTAAAAAAAAAAATCAGATTTAGGTCCAGATTTGATGGCTTTGTTATCGTACATTTCAAAAAATATCTAAAAAGGCACAACACTCACAATTGAGTGTGTTTGAGTTATTGGTTTGCTTTTTTGATTGTTGAAATCATTTCCTATTAATTGTAGAACAATCCAAGCAAATTCACAGCTACAGTTTCTTTAAACTTTGTACTCATTGCCCTGTTAGTGTGACCTGACATTTTCAGTTTAGCCTTTTTCCTGATTTGTGCTGCTGAGCAACCTTTTGTCACACAGCATTGCTGTATTCTCTGGTCCTTCTCACAGTGACGGGTGACTAACGAAGTTTGGCCTGTATGTCACTTCAGATTTAGACATCAGTGGAACAAGAAGTCAGGGGTGACCATTTAGATGTTCCTAATCACTTTAACTCAAAGCTATGAAAGAAAATCTAGGTTTTAATCTTATAATAATTGAACATTTTTATAAATGTTTTTAATTTTATTTTTTTCAATCTGCCTTGTTCTTGTATATCGGGGTGCAAGGACACTGTATAATATGTACCCTTCTACTCTACCATACATGCATACAACTCTGATGCCATAGTTTTTCATATGACCGAAAAATATGTTGATATGAAAAATAGTTCATAAAAAACCTTATCTATTGAGTACCAGTCTGGTTGTTCTGATACACTTCCATGTAGGTACTGCAGCGGGACCTGTATTGGGGGGTGGGGGCTTGAACTAATAAGCTTTCATAATACATAACTTGGTGCTTGGTGTAGCTTAAGGAAAAATGCTTGTTATGTTGCCATCTAGTGGAACGAATTGCTCAGTCACAATGTGACAGTGTCAGTTCAGCTAGCTGTTAATTTGTTGAATGACCGGGGCACCTTAACCACAAATAGCAGGAACCACCACTAACAGAAGGATAAATCAGACAATCCTTAAAAATTGTCTGAATTGTTGTTCATTCTTGGTGAATCAGTATAACAATGCTGTTTACTGGATTTATATCTCCTAGATTTGAATTAAACATGCAGTCTAGAATAACTGACAATTCCTGTGATGCACTACAAAAATGGCTATTTGTCATGATAACTTACCACCATACCTTACCCCTACGCACCAGGAAATTATAGCTCTGCGTATGTTTGCTTGTGTGAGTTTAACTGAATCAGAATGCATTAGCCATTGTGACGCTGCATGTCTTGCTGAGAACAATAGTGAGTCAGAGTGTACCAGGGCCACACTAAACTGATGTACTGTGGCCTGGCTGTGGCACTGTGTTTCTTAATTGTGAAGAAGTGAAGAACAGGACCTCTGTCCTGCCCTGCTTGGGCTGCATATGGAAAAAGAACAGTGGCATTATTTGCGTTCTCGCAGTGACCATTGGAGCAGAGAGCAGGCTGGCTCAGGGAGCTGGGGAGCTGGACGCACATCTGTTTGTTGCATAACTTGTAGGGATGCTGGCCTGCTGGACTGCACCATGGCATGAGGCAGCCATGTGAAAAGCAGAGCGGGAAAGTAAAGAGAGAAAGAAAGGGAGGGGGGGATTCTCTCATTCCACTCTCTGGCTGTCCGTGGTCAGCTGTATCAAACCACAAGGTTTTATTGCACAGGGCATTTTGTAAAAGGGTTGGCAAGGGGATGCATATTTGATGCCTCCTTTTGGCTGAACATCCCTTTATTTATTTTCCAACGACAATCTTTCGGATTTCTGACTTAAAAGATAAACAGCAGATTGAGTGACTGACCGTGTCTGAGTCGGAGCTGTGGTGTGAGTGATTGTGTGAAGCAGTGTGTGAGTAAGATGCTCACTGTATGACTCATGCGCTCTGTCTATGTGGATCGGCTGGGAGGGGGCAGGGGGAAGAACCTAAATAGGAGTGCTGGCAGGGGATTGGATGGAGAACCAAGAGCAAGGCAACCAATGAGCCCCTTTCCTCCCGTTGTCCATGGTTACCGGTGCACGATTGGTCCAGGTGTCACGGGGCGGGTGGGGGGATGGGGGTTTGGACTTAGTCTCCCATTAGACTTAGAAGGGCTTGGTCATGGCTAGGCTGGATCCCACTCTTCCTCCCACTCCTCCTCATCCTCCTGCCGCAGCCTACACTTTGTGTTAATGACGTGATGCTGAAAAAGAACAGGAAATGAATACTTCCAACTGTTTTGGCCTCTCTTCATCTCCCTTGCTATGTGATGTCAGACTCTTACATAAGCACAAAATAGATCATTTAAAATAGACGATAA
Source organism: Hemigrammopetersius urotaenia (assembly GCA_037974485.1). NCBI lineage: Eukaryota > Metazoa > Chordata > Actinopteri > Characiformes > Alestidae > Hemigrammopetersius > Hemigrammopetersius urotaenia. Next base: position 9,538,218 of record JBBPDC010000028.1, read on the forward strand.
CGGAACATGTGTGTTCCACATTTAGGGAGTGCCAAGACAATGTGGCTGTACACTGCTATTCATTCCATACATTACTGTACATAATGAAAATCCCACATAAAGAATGTGCAATGTATAGCGTTTGCATTGGAGGATGCTGTGAAAGACTCCCACACCATCTCAACTCTTATTTGCTTATCAGTGATAGCTAACACCAGCACATTTACACATTCTAAAATGCTTTGTTGTTAGATTATGTTCAAATCCTGTCCTTAGTCAGATCTGATTTTGTGTGAATGTGTGTGTTGGAAGGCTGTCTCTCTCCAGAGTGTCGTTCTGCTGTGCTCTAATGCATTTTGAACATGGCCCAGGGCCGGTGCAAGCGTGCACTAGGAATGTCAGGAGTGGGGTGGGAATGCACGGCTCCCAGATTCCACAGCAACGATATAAAAGAGCTGGTTGAAGCCTAGAGGAGGAAAGGAAAAAGAAGGACAGTTGTGTATCCAACTGGGTGCAAGGAGTGGAGGGTGGTGGGGGAAGGGGCAGGCTGTTATCGCTATGACAATCCGGGCTGTGAGGAGCAGAGAATGGGCCTTGTGTCCCAGCCAGTACTGGGGGTACCAGGCGCTGCCATGTCCAATACAAAGACGACGATTTAGTGCTGGAGAGGAGCGTGAGCGGCTGGAATGAGTGACCTCCGAAACAGCGAGGAGGAGTAGGGGCCCAGTTTAAGAGGATTGATACAGGGAGGAGACTGTAGCAAGGGACCAGGGGATACACACATAGACAGTATGTGTGTGTGTAAGCATTGGGAGGGGTTCGTGTGTTTGACAGAGGCCTTTCTGTTTGTCTCAGCCCCCTCAGTTCTATTGGGTGGAACAAGACAAAGATGTTACAGTGGAGACAGGGTCATTATGTGCTTCTTATGTCATTGCTGGCGGCTCCCGGACAGCAGAAGCAGTTTGACACGCGACGGTCAAGAGAACAGGCGCTAAGCAAGAGTCCGAGCTCTTTAAGCAGCGACCTCTAAACTGGAGACTCTTAAGATGAAAACATCACATCAAGATATATGCAGCATCCCAGAGAACCAGCTTGTTGAACTGGAGGGAATGTTCTGGAGCAGCAGGATGTCCTTCGTCGCTGGGAATGAGGACAGTGACGACTGCTTTTTCAGCTGCAATAGGGTTCAGGGGGTTAAGCCCCTAGGGAGTGGGCAGAAGCAGGGAGGCTTGGAACAGGCCAGCACTGACTTTTCTTTTTGCCCCCAAAGAGCCATCCAACCGCTTGTTGCTTTGCAAGCATGGCTGCACTTTTTCCTATCCTCATCAATGGCATTGTCTCTGCCATCCTCCTTTGGCTGAATCGCGAAGACCAGCCAAGATTAGTCCGAGCACCTGATGCTGAATGTCTACATTTCTGGCGTAAGGACTGTGTGCTGCAGTATTTCTTAATCCTGCTCCTGGGCACCAGCTACACTGCACAGTTCCCTCTCAGTCTGTCTGAACTCCCCTGATCCAGCACATCAACTGATTTTGCAGCCCTTCAGGAGGTGGATCAGGGATGTTGTGGCAGGGAACAGATGGAATTGTACAAGGCAGTGGATCCCCAGGACCAAGAGAAAGAACAGCTAGAAAAAACCTCTAGAAAAGTCTTGATTTACAGCCTTAAAATCTCACCCTTTGATTTGGAGAAACATTTTTGATCTGATATAAATCTATCTATTAAATTGTCATTTTAAGATGATGCTGGTAATGGGCTGCTGAGTTTACTTTTTCAGAACACTGATTGTGTGTTGGCGCATTGTTCATTGTTAAACAAGTCACATTTACCCTTTTCATGAGAATGCATTCTCCTAATTCTTGCTCTCCATTCTTTTCTCTCCCTTTTAGTCCAGCTGCTGAAGTCAGCAGACCTTGGGCGCCACAGCCTCCTTTACCTAAAGGAAATTGGCCAGGAATGGTTTGGAAAGGTGAGCCTCTTAAAATATACAGCGCTTCAGAATGAAGGACTGAGAACGAAGGGTTCTCGCATGCCCGGGTTCTCGCATGCCCTCTTGGAACAGGGTCGAAGGCTGATGTGAGCCTAGTGGAATGTGTGTGTAATTCACCAGTGATCTCGTTTGAAGCCCCTGTGCCATGGCGGGCAGCATCTGAGACTCAAACATGTGAACCGCTTGGGTGAATTAGCATGGCGAATTCCACACCATCTGCAGGCTTTGTGAATCTCCGCTGCCCGAGCCTGAGCTTCGTCCGTGTCTCTTCTGAGCCTCTTTTCATGTTTGTGGTTTAGGTTTTGCTGGGAGAAGTGAATGCTGGACTCAGCACGACTCAGGTGGTGGTGAAGGAGCTGAAAGCAAGTGCCAGCGTACAGGACCAGATGCAGTTCCTGGAGGAGGCCCGACCTTACCGGTCTGAGCTCATGATTATTCATCATTATCTTCCATTTTCTACATTCCGTTCATTCTTTCTTGCATGTCCTTATGCTTGGTAGTCACTTAAAACATTCTCGAATTCCAGCATGTGTCTAAGAGTTTTAAAACAGAGGCATACTGATGTGTGTGTGTTTGTATGTGTGAATCCCACAGTACTCTACATCATTCTGCTCTCCTTCAGTGTCTGGCCCAATGCACAGAGGTTACACCCTATCTGCTGATAATGGAATACTGCCCCCTGGTATGTCTCTCTCTTTCAATCATACAAACACATGCTTTGTTTCCCTTGGGCTGAGTTTACTAGGTAGTCAAAATAACCACTGTTGGTTCTGCATTCCCTGCTCAGCCTCTGCATATATTAAGGTGCTCTTTGCTCCCTCTGCTGGTCAGTATCAGAACAGCATGCTCAGCCAATTAATCCCTATGCAAGCAGCATTGACAATGGGTAGTAAATTAAATACAGCACAGGCTTACCAACTGATAATATATTACTACTAATCCTTAGTTTAAGGATGAGTAATTCTTTATCATTTCTTTCTTTTTGTCAGGGTGATGTTAAGGGATACCTCCGCAGCTGTCGAGCAGCAGATTCAGCCACCCCCGACCCTTTGATTCTCCAGCGCATGGCTTGTGAAATTGCCTCTGGCCTTCTGTACCTCCACAAACATAATTACATTCACAGGTGAGGAGACAGAAACAGTATTCCTCTTGCTCCTTTTTGTTCCAGTCCGATCTGTGGATTTCAGCCTCTGCCTACTGGTCTCTCCCTGCAACAATATCCTGGTGCTGCCTGAGTGCCTCTCAAAGACTCCAGCATCAGTGATTTTGTTGCTGGGGGTGAACCCTTTGATCAACTGAAGCATGTAAAACATCTAAAATGATGTGAAATGATCATACATGCATTTTTAATGTGCCATTATTCTACCACGACAATGCATAATGTTTGTATGTCCATTTTTGGCATTGCTTTTTTTTTTGCTTCCTCAGAGACCTCGCTCTTAGAAACTGTCTACTCAGTTCAGAGATGACGGTGAAGATTGGAGACTATGGCCTCTCCCATAGCAGGTACAAGGTAAGTCAGTAATGGATTCAGTGGGACTGCTCAAGCTTCATTAAACTTCCCTTTCTACCATATTGTCACTTACTCAGTGGGACTGCTCGGCCTCAGAATATGCCTCTGTGTTTGTCAGGATGACTATTTTGTGACGGCAGATCAAATTTGGGTGCCTCTGCGATGGATTGCCCCAGAGCTGATTGATGAGGTCCATGGCAATTTGCTGGTGGTGGACCAAACCAAGGCTAGCAATGTCTGGTAGGAAGTGTCTTGAAAGGGCAGAAGGGAGTGAAAGAGTCTACAAAAATAGTCTCTATTTACTCACAGTTGAACTTTAGAGCACCCCGAGGCACCAGCATTTGGACTCTGTTTTCTGACTTTATAGGTCACTGGGCGTGACAATCTGGGAGCTGTTTGAGCTCGGGAACCAGCCATACAGACACTACTCTGACAGGCAGGTGTTGACTTATGCGGTAAAGGAACAACAGTTGAAGCTGCCAAAGCCTTTGCTGAAAGTGCCCCTGTCTGACCGCTGGTGAGTCATCTCAGTTCCTGAGTCATAATCACCATCACCCTCTGGTAACTTTCTCCACACTGCCCAATCATTACTCCCCCTTTACCAAAAGCAAACCAGTCAATGCGTTATACCGTAGGCTTGCCAACTACTCATCAATTATCCATGAAATTAATACAGCCAAAGCAGTTAATGCATTTTGTATCATACACCCCTCTGTGGTCATTCCATTTTCTCTATAGCCTTGCTAACAAATCAATATCCCTCAACTTGAGCATGGTCCGTCATTAATTGCCTTCCACCAAAGACCCATCAATCATAGCCTTTCCTTTCCTGGAAGTTTGTGGTCATTAATTCTGGTCCCACACACCACCATTTATTGTCCCAGTCTTACAAACTGACATACCGCACACTCTTCCAGGACATAGGAAACACAAACTGACCCTTCTCACTAAATGCATATATATGTATGTGTATATAGTTAAATAAATATTAACATACAGGAGAGGAAACATAGAAAAGAAATAGTCAAGTAGCCTATTCATTTGAATAGACAGGCTCATAATAAATATTTACAATATTTAAACTGTATAGGGTATCAGAATAATACAGAAAATGCTTTAGAATGCTCCTAGCACTGCACTTTAAATTGAATTAAGCTTTTTATTTTGAGCTAAGCAGAGAGAGAATGACCGTACCATACTTCCACTCACAGAGCAGCAGTAGTTATCTCTGTCATACCCTGCTGGTGTATTTAGATAACGAGATTTATTTGTATAAAGAGGTTTAATTATAATTCATTGCCCTTTTTACCCTCATTGTTGATCTGTCTGAGTGTGCTATTGATGTGTTGTATGTTGCACCTGTGGTCCATGAGGACGATATTTCGTTTATATGATTATTTATATTTAATATTATCTTTAGGTGGTTTGTTTATGTTTTAAATGACCTGAAGACTTGATGTTTAATGTGAAATATTGTGGCTTTTGTGTTGAATGCAGGTGTATGCAATTTTGGTCATTATCTCCTTGAGTAACCAGTTACAAACAGTTAATAAAATAAACACATTTCAATGGCTAGATGTTCAGTCAGTGTTACTTTTAAAATCTGTGTGACTCGAATACCTTGTCAGTGGATGTACATTAATTTGCTACTTTATTTCCCTGGTAAGAATTTATTTTAAATCTGTTTTTTTCCCCCAAATGTGCTTTTTTATTGCTGTATGAGCAGGTATGAAGTAATGCAGTTCTGCTGGCTGCAGCCAGAGCAGAGACCCATGGCAGAGGAGGTGCACCTGCTGCTTAACTACCTTTGTGCTAAGGGCACCAGTGAGGCAGAGGAAGACTTTGAGAAGCGCTGGAACTCCCTCAGACCCAGCCTAGGTACCAGCAGTTCCCAAAGATCCCCAACAGCATCGGAGGTGGCATCGTCTACTTCCTCCTTCCCTCTGCTAGAGCACTTCTCCACAGCTGACAGCTTCCAGTCCGAGAATGGGGATGACATACTAACAGTCACTGAAACGAGCCATGGCCTCAACTTTGAATACAAGTGGGAGCAGGCCAGTGCTGAACAGCCCTACATTTCTTCATCTGCCAGTGGACCTCTAGGAAAGAGCAATCCACATTACCAGGACATTTATTATCCTCTCAGCAGTTCTGCAGGAAGCTGCCAAGGGGAGGGTCTCACTCTGGGAGTTTCCCCATCCTACTACGAGTCAGATCATCCAGGGGTGGTCCCAGTCCTGAGCGCACACAGTCCGTCAGTGAGCAGCGAATACTACATCCGTATTGAGGAACCTGTAGAGTGCAAAATTAATCTGGAGGAGGGCACTCTTGACTACAGTCCTGGAATTGAAGCCAGCAACAGTTGTTTCTCAACGAGTCACATAAAAAGTCCCACAGAGCCTAACACAAACACATACTGGTCAGCAGCAAGAGACTCGAAAAGCAATGCCTATGATTCATTTAGCAGTCCAACTATTGCACTCACTTTGGAGCCACTCCAGAGGGGAGGTCAGAACCCATTGGAATCTGTAGATCAGTCAAGTCAGTACTTCTCCCCCAGTGACAGAGACGGCCAACACTGTGAACAGTCAGAATCAGCAGAACTGGAGGCTCATTTGAAAAGGGGCCAACCACCTGACTCTTACCTTGGGTCTGGGAGCCATCACTATACAGGGATACAAGTGAGTCCACATGGTGTATCAGTCTCACTGAGCAGCCCGAGTCTAGGACACTGTGACCCTTACCTCGAGGCCAGCCAGAGAACTGCTGAAAAGAGTATGGCAAGTGAGAACTATTATGACATGATGGGGAACTTGCAAAAGAGTATGTGCAGGCCACAGTACATGAGTATTAATGTCGAAGCTGGTGATGGTCTTCTTGTGGGTGTGGCTGATCCAGAGGATGACAACAGTCTGTTTGCAGAGAGTGAAGCAACTAACTGGACCTCAAACCACTCGGCAAATAACAATAGCTTAAACTGTGATGGCAGACAATCCAGGGGGTTTCATGACACTTATCTTGATTTACACCACACCACACCTTCCTCTCGGGTACCTTCCTCAATGCCAAGGACAGTAGCAACATGGGACAACTCCACAAACAATCCCTCCTACACTTTCAAAACACACTCATACATGGAGACCACAGGGATCAAATCATCCACCGTCAGCATTCCACACGGAGATTCAGAGTGTGGATCATACATACGTTTGTGCTGTGAGGAAAGGAAGGAGGTGGATACATCTACCAAAGTTCATTCAGCCCCAGAAAAACACCAAATTATTCATCCAGCCCAGAAAAATGCTCCACATCTTCATGGCAGAGAGAATACGATACAGCTCCCTGTAGGGGGTTACACCAGTTCAAGTCCAGCTTCTCTTCAGACTGAGATAGCAATGACTCAAGAGGAAATGCTCACAAACAGAAGCACAAGCCCTGCACAAGACATAAGCCTGCGATCGGAGGGTCCCACAGCACTCAGTGGGAAGAAGATCCCATGCCCCAAGGTGCTGTCTGAGTGTGTCTTTGAGTACAGTCACACAGGGGACAGTTGCTGCTCCAGCATTAGCCTGGTGGACATTAATGACTGCAGTGATGACGACATCACTGACATAACCTCTGGCGTGTTTCCAGACTCTCCGGTGGACTACGCAGAAGTGGGTGATGTTAATTTGATACAAAGACCTTTGCATAGAGAGGTTCAAGGCCATGACATTGAAGACCTTGCATCTAGTGGCAGTCCATCTGAGGCCTTCATTCCAGATGGTTACCACATGTCCATCCCACCCAAATCGCTGGACAGTGGTTACGACACAGAAAACAATGAGTCTCCTGAGTTCATCATGAAGGACCTAGAAGGGAAGCCTGTCCTGAGCACCAGTGTAGAATCAGAATGTGAAATGGTCCTCCAGATGGACCTCGAAGAAGATGTCAGTGGTGCAGTTCTGACCCCCACATGCAATAGTAATTTGGAGTTGACAAGTTTGGGCAATGGGAACCAATACAGGGATTCCGCTTATTTTTCAGACTATGATGCAGAGAATGACAAGAGTCCATGTGAGGATAGAAACTCCTTCTTTGACAACCAAGTGGAGGATGAGGTGTTTGGAGACAAACCTTCCAAAGACATCTCTCTCAGGAAGCTAGGGAGAGAGGGAGGTTGCCCGATGAGCGAGAGGAAGGAGCAGTATCGTTTTGCAAGTCTTACGGATAGCGCAGATGATGCTAAGCTCAGTGGAAGACAGTTGTGTCTTGAGAGGAAGAACATGGAGCCCAATCTAGGCTCATCTCATGCATCAGCTCCAGGGATCACCATGTTATCCCCTTTTCCCCCTGAGATGGGAGGATGTTTGACCAAGGAGACTGCTCCAGATGATGGCCTTGGGTTAGAATCTGAGCACTCTGGAGAGGATCCAGCATCTGAATGCTGCTCCAACACAGCTTCTGAAGGCTCATCTACAACACAGGAAGCCACAGCGATGGAGGACCAAGCTAGTGGTGACACAAGGGACTTCTCATCTGCAGACTCCCTGGGTTCAGACTCCACTATATTGGAGTTCAGCAGGGAGATTGTGGAAGGCACGGAAGCCAAGGACTGTGAGAATAGTGAAGATGATTGTCAAATGGATGGAGAGGATGAGGAGAGGGAAGGAGTAAAGGGTAAGGAAGAAGGGGGCAAAATAGAGCAAGCACTTTTGAGAGTCAAGCGGGATACTTCTCTGGACAACATTCTACCTGCCTTACCAGAGGACCTGGACATACCAGCACCCCTGGGGAACAGCGAGGAAGTGGACGAGGAAGACTCTGACGATAGCGACGAGTCTGACGAAGAGCTGCGCAGCTATAACGTGCAAGAGCAAAGCGAGGAAAGTGAGGAGGAGTTCACTACTGTGCCTGTGGTGGTGAGTGAGCGCAGTAGTGCTCGGCATCTGCGCAGCCTCCTTAAAATGCCCTCACTCCTCACTCAGTCTTTCTGTGACGAGCTGGAGCACAAGAAAAAAGCTGTCTCCTTCTTCGATGATGTCACAGTGTTCCTGTTTGACCAGGTCAGTTGAGCTGTACTGGATTATTGTAATAGAATTTCAAATGTATAATATACTGAAATAAGTCGTGTTAATTTGAGATACAGTGGGTTGACTCATAGGCACTTTCCATTTCTAGGAGAGCCCTACCGGGGAATTAGCAGAATATACTTTTCCACCAGGGACCGAATCCAATGGCCAGGCTCCACTGGGCGAGCAACATCAACCCGAAAACAGAGTCAGTGCCTCTGAAAACTCTCCAGATGGGAATGTCTCAGAAGAAAGTGCGTGTGAGTTTTTGTACATATTATTACATATTATGTAATGGTACATGTATTCGTACCGAACCGTATATATATATATATATATATACACACACACAACAACAACAATAATAATCATCATCCTTTAACTAAACAGGTAGAGCCTTTGAATGGGAAGAAGATACTTTGAGTCCTTCAATATTAGAACCCGCTTCTGATGGTATCAGCACACCCCCCAACTCTCCAGTCAAGTCTCCCGAGGAAAAGCCAGCACCCCAGTTTTCCCGCTTCAGTGTTTCACGCTTCTCCATTACACAAGTGTCTGACACAGACATGGACACCATGGGAGGTCGGTTGCATTAATAAGTGATGTAGAATACACAGAATATGCACATTGCACCATACATTGTATTCAGTACATTTTGCTCTGCTGTTTTTTAAAATATGCGCACATATCTGTTTGTACATATATGCATATCATGTCATGTCCTCTTTGCACTATTCACACAGGAAGCAGTGTAGATGGTGATCGGGAGTGAGCAGGCCAGTGCTGACACATTTGGAGGACAGCATATGCAGAATCCTTTTGGCCTGAACAGGCTGTAGATTCTCTTGGTTGTTTTATTAAAATGTCCTGGACGAGGGGTCTTCTGAATCCGATACCCTTTTCGGACACAGTGCCTCATACTGTAGTGGAATGATGTTAGCCTTCCTTCCTTTTGTCCCTAGACAAATGGCAGTAGTGTGACATAGTCTGACAAGGACAAAAGTTAAACGAGCAGAAAAATAAATCTATATGTATCAGAAGAGTTTTATTATGTATGTATTACAAAAAAATAATATATGATTATAACTTATTTGCACCATTCAGTATCTGCATTCATATTGCAACAAATCGTTTTTTTGTTTTTTACAAACTGTAGCAACCGTAGAAGGTATTGGTCATATTGCTGCACTGTTCATTGGCTCCATGTCTTCACTCACTTGTCAGATCTTCCAGAAACCAGTGTGGGAGCTAGCAGGTGTATTAACGGAACGACAATAAGAGCAACAAAACGAGCATTGTGACTACCCAGCTAAGATGTGTGAACTTCTGTGGGGTGTAGGAATTACAGCCCCAGCATTAGAGACCCCTTGGATACGAGTGAAATCCATTGTTTTCTGTGGATCAGATGACTTTTGACTGCTTTAAGTAAAAAAGATTGTAGCTCAGGTGACTTGTATGAGGGACGTAAAGTTGGTATTTATGGAATCAAAGTTTACGCCACATCACCAGGATAGTTGTGTTTGACAACCTCCTCACTATTAAAAAAAAAAATATCCCTTTCCCCCTTTGTGCTGCTATACATGAGGCAAAGAATAAGTAAATGCACTTTCTTTGTGGAAACGTAGAGGTCATGTTCATATCCATTTGCTGACCCATCAAACGAATGGTCATGTCATGATGCTTGTTTGTGTATCTCTATATAGATCCAGTTAAAGTTAATCCCAAACTAGATTCTCTCTCTGAAATCGGCCTTTATATTACAGTGAAACTTCATCTTCATGCTGACAAAGGAATCAAGCATTTCAAGGGGTGCTATTAGTACATCGGTTTGCATATCTAGTGTGTCTTTTAGCGTCCATTTCTCACACCAGTGTTGCACATTCAAGATTGAGCTGTAAATAGGCACTGTTTCGGGGTTTCCATGTTAAGCTTTCAAAATACTAAATTTGCTACCATGTTATCGCCTTAAGAAGGGAGTAGATATTAGGTTGGGTCACGTTACTTTATTAAATGTAATCTACATGCTTAATATGTGAGTTTTAAAGGACAACGGCACAAGTTTGCAAATTTCTCCTTTCAAATGAAAGCATTTTCAGTCAAACAGGTCTTTCAATGAGAAGCTAAGCTGGAGAAAATGTTCCCTTTATGGTTGCCAAATGAACCACACAGGATTAAAAATGACATTGTTTAAATATATTCTCTTTTAATTACTACATTTTAATGCTTCTTACTGCCAGGGTGCCTTTTTATGATGTGCAGAAAGTGATCTTAAAAGTGAAGTGATTGAATTAAAATGAGTTTATTTGGGGCTTTTCATGTAATAGTCTCTCATATCAGCAGATCATCAATGTTGTAATAACTAAGCGACTCTATGGCTGGCCCGAATAGCATTTTTGCTAATATTTCTGAGGACTACTCAAACTCAAATTCATGCTTAAAAACCATCATTTAAAATATTTATTGGTTGCAGTTCTAAATGTATCCAATAGGGGGAAACAATTCATTTATAGTCCGCTGCTCACACACCTGTCCCTGCACAGCATTTGTGAGTCACTTAGGTGGTAAGGGATCTTGTGATAATAATCTATGTTCCCCTCACTCTTACCAGAGGCTAGTAGTAGCTCACTCTGAACTTACACATTTGAGATAATTCATCTAACTTTGTGCCTTCATAATCACTTCTCATCAGACATTCTGCACTGAGCATTTTTCTGCCATCCAATAATTTGAAGGGCTCCCATGCATGAGTTGAAGCATCTCAGCTCTTTTAGCTTCAATGGTTGCTTGAAAAGCAGTGCAGTTTGTTGGCTTTGTGGTGAGGTGATATGGGTGCCTGAACCTTTCTTTTTTATTTATTTATTGCCATTTTACAAGGCTTTTGTTTATGAAATGTATTCTGGTTTAGATGTTTGGCTTCAATAAACAATAAAATCTTCCAAATACTAATTATAGATTCAAAAAACAAATCAGTAATCAAGTATTCCAGCTATAGGCCAGCTCTGAGCACTTTATTGGAAAATTTCAGCTGCCATTGACAGATAATCTGTGTAATGTATGTTAATGAACAGGTTTTTAATTCTGATTTATGATTTGGGGGTTCAAGCCAGGCCTTTGGAATTAAGTAATTATTAGGTCATCGATATACAAAGCGGTGAAAGAAGGTTTAGGCTTTTTTTTCCTTTTTTGAAAGCCAGCACTGTGGTTATTTAAACCATTTATAAGCTTCTGTAAATTTCTATAAGGAATCCAATTCACACCAAATCGGTCTGCATGCCTTATTCTGTGACATAACTTCAGTCATAACATGTGCAAAACTGTATGCGTTGTCCTTTAAAACACACAGGCCCAGTGTGACCCAATGGCAGCTGTCAAAAAATTTGCCCCTTGTGTTCCAAACGGTACCTCAACAATGTTCCAAGAAGCTGGATGTTTATAACTCCGTATTGGGAGGAAAATCAGCAGAGCATATCAGTGTAGGGAGAGAAACGAGTGTAGAACCAGTCAGCCATCCCAACTAATGGAAGTGAGAGTATGTGGACTTCACTCCTGTCTCTGCACCTTGTCAGTCAGTTCAGTTTTCTGTGTTAGTGACCCAGCATTATAAGCTGTTCTCTGTACCATGTTCCACAGTGCGGACTGTATAAATGTATGGTACTTGGTCTTACTACAGTTGCACAGGTCGTGCTCACCCTAGCACAGCTGGATCCGCATCCGTTTGTCCATTTACTGTGCCAATGTTTTCAAACAGGCATCATTACTACCCTGTTCCTCTCGGCCTGCTTCGCAGGCGTTTTATAATCTGTAAAATCTTGCTGCATTCCGTGCTATTTTTACAGTGCAGAACATATCAGTGCTTTACAGAGGACAGGTCGATGGCTGTTTATAGTTGCCAAAGCGATATCCAATGATCAAAAGCTCAGTGAATCATCCTATTGCAGCGTGCTGGTGTGGTGCATTTGGTCCTGCACCTGTAGTAACATCATGGCTGTTGTTCCATTTCTTTCCATTCAAGCCAACTGTAGTATTAAAAAAATAAACAATAAACCAAACTTATCCTCATGCGTTGGATAGTTCATTGTGTTCATTTTCAAGGGCCTCAGCCTCTGCTCTCAGATCGATTTTGGTTGAGAGTGTGTGTGTGTGTGTGTGTGAGAGAGAGTGAGTGAGACGCACAGCAACATTGCTTATATTGATTAATTTTTTTTCATTAAAAAAAATGTAATTTCACCAAAACGCTATTGAATGTTGATTAAATTCAAAGCCATCTTTTATTATTTCGATTTCATTTAAAACCTTCAGATGAATTTCTTTCCATTCCTACTTATATCCTTTTAAATGCTTTATTTTATATATTTTTTTTAATGTTACATCCACATCATGTAGCTAAGTGTAAAACAATTACAACGATCAAGGTACACATGGTTTTCTTCCATTTTATTTCACAAATGACAAGAACACAGATTTGTAAAATGCAACAACATAAATAAAAGTGAATGCAACAAAGACAAAAATGTAAGCCTATTTCAACTTCCCACACATCCACTCTTTGCTTCTTGGCTGACTGTAAACTCATCTGAGGCCAGGATGCAATATTGCAGGTGCATGAAAGCTCTTAAAAGATATACTATGTAGGATTTAAACTAGAAACAGCAAACCAAACTGCAGAACAGTCTTCAAAATCTATGCCATATCCAAGCGAAATAAAAGAAGTCAAGTAGTGACAACAGAACATTTTCACACATAAAACAGTGGCGAGACAACTCCAGCATTTCTACACTTCGGAAATCTTTTTGTAATCTTTTCGACAGCACAGACACAACAAGCCATATCTGTATTCTAGAGAAACATCACGTAAACAGAATGGCTGCAAAACAACAGCAACTGTAGTTCTTAACTGTTTCAGGGAGGAGTTCAAATCTTACATAGTATAGAGCCTACAGTGGTCAGAACATCTGTGAAATAAAAATAAAAAGACTGTCTTTTTCATTAATATTGACATAATTCTTTATTTTGGTTTAGGAAAAAACAAACTTTATTTATTTACACTGACCATACATTTTAAGCAAATAGGCATATGCAAAGAGCTCCATAAATCTAATTCTGAAGCAATATTCATCTGAGGAAAAAAAAATACATGTACAACTTTAAAAGGTTTTTTCGTAAGCGACAAAATATTTTGCTTTAACAGTTTTATACCTACGATCAACAAAAAGAAACAAAAAAATTACACAGATAATACAAAAGTATCTTATTTTTTTTCCCTTTTGCATGTGAATGGAGCAGGTGGATTGTCCTCAAAGCTACAGCACTATAGCCTAGAGCGGTAGAAGGCACAAACCCTTAGAGGTGCTCATTGCCAATGGGACACAGGTTGTACGCGCTTTTCCCAGCCAGGGAATATACAGAGGAACTGGTCGAGCTTTATATTGAAGCATTAAGTGACACTGCATGGCTAAACATGTGTTAGAGTGTCCAGAGGCTGCGAGAGAACCCTTAGCCATGGTTAAGTCTCTATTTACAGCAGCTTCCTACGGTAGTGGTTGGTGGTGCGGAGGCATCGGAAAAGGAGCGTATGGAAGTGAAATCACGAGTGCATCATAATTTACATCTATGAATCCAAGATCTAACCATTACCCATTTGAAAAACCAAAGATGTAAAAGGCAAAGGCCTTCTGCAATTAAAGATACAACAATGGATGGAATGAAAAAGGAAAATGAGAAGGAATTGTACTCTTACAGGAATGGTTTGGTCCAAAATGCTACTAAAGACCATGGAAAATAAACAGTGAATGATGCTAATTGGTGGCTACGAATATCCTTTCATTTTTAGCCTGGTCAAGCTATTTCTTTAACTCAACCGATATGTCTATTGATTTAGAATTATTATTATCATCCTCATCATCATCATCGGTTATTATTATTATTATTATTATTATTATTATTATTAAGTATAAAAAAAACTTAACCGACACAAAATTGTACATCCTCATGGAGCACTGGTCTATAAAAAAATGTCCCCACAAATACAGCTAGTGCATCAGGAGGCTCTGGGTGAAGTTGGCATTTGTGAATCATCTCATACACCATTTTTTAAACTACAGAACAAGATTAACAAAGCTAATATGGAAAAAAAGGAAGAAATTATTGTAATCTTTAGAGCCCATCGAGTTCCGAGCTTGTATCCCTACCAGCCCAGAGTCCTAAGCGTGAGTGCGCTCCGGCTCCGTGTGCTTTCGCACCAATAAACACAGAACAGGGGAGGGCGGTAGAGAGCAGGCCATATGCTGCCCATTCTAGTAGAAGAGTGTAGCTGTGCGGTCGTCCATCATGTTTGATCTGAGGTAGACCTCCAGGGCGCGGTCACTAGAAGGAGAGGGGGTCAACAAAGGCCGTCACTATGTGCAAAATAGTGCTCTATGGTGTGCCATTGACTTTAGCAGACAGTTGTATTGTTCTATTATTGTTACTAGCAATCGTAAGAACACGGAGCATCTTAGGCACACTATACATTGGGGAAAAAGGTCAGTAGAATTTGGTCAATAGAAAGGAGTACTGCTGAAAGGCATACAGTGGTTCATTTGACATATACTTATGAACGAAAGTACTTGGAGAGGTTTCTATGAAGGGTGTTTCAGAGCATGCATGCAAATGAAAAACAAGTGGTCATCAATTAAGGTGCTAGTGTTCACTTCTGTTAGCGTCGACAAGGCATGCAAGAGTTAAGAGTTTTCGGGGGTTACCTCCAGTGCCAACATATTGCCTCCATGAAAACACCATTTCCTGGCAACCAATGACCTTTCTGATTGGCTGGTACAAAGTACACCACAAGGAAAAGAGAACCAACCAGAGAGGCCGGTGACAAAATGAGGGGGGAAGAAGGAAAAAAACAAGAAGAAGAAGAAGGAAGAACAAAAAAAAAAAAACAGAGCTGTGAAGCCCCACTACCCCGTTAATGCCAGCCAGCCAATGAGAGCAAAGAGAACAAACAGGAGTGAAGGAGGACATGATTGGTTGGCTGAGCAGCGGTGGAGGCAGGTGACTTACGGAGGTCCTGCACACTCAGAACCGGGACAATTCAGGACCCAAACTGGAAGGTAAAGAGAGTCCACGGGTTTGTACCGGAGCTCAGCTCACACTAGTGCTATGCATGGCTACATTTCCACAGCATTCAGACGAGTGTTTTTGTTGTGTGTAGGATGACGCTCATGTGAGTTTGACGCTGGCTCAAGATGGACATGGACATTCCGACTCCTGTGCTTGTAACATGAGTAAATTAACGCCTGGACCATAATGACATGGGTTCAAAATATAGTGTAAAATGAAGAGTCTGCCCATAGCAGTCATTCGGGTTTATCTCTGATCAGTCCAATTTTGGGAAAGAACACAAACTTAACTCTTAAGGCACTACAGCATGCAATAGAAGACACTGAATTAACAAAGTCCATGCACTGGCAGTGTTCTATAGAAAAGCTAGTGCTAATGCTGTTCTACACACTTCAAACAGAGCATGCCTTACTGCAGCGACCTTTGGAAGAGGCTCGCAGGCAACCACACGAGAACACACACACAAACACAAACAGACCCACACACACAAACACACCCCCCCACACACACACAGTTTACTTACGTATGTACACAACTTAAAGCGTAAACACACTCGCACACCGAGTACATGAAGAATGCCGCACATGTACTCAAGTAAGGAAGGATCACATGGCAATGGCTTATGCTTACGTATGTTTGTCCCCCTCTACAACACAGACCATGGAGTCAAAAGCTCAAGTTAGCAAAATCAGGAAATTTTTACAAGTGTTTTATTAATGTAACATTTTATATATATATATATATATTATAGACTTCTTGTAAAAAGTCACAATACATTCAAGGTCAATGTTCAACATGTTTTCTGACGTTCCTCCATAGCATGCATATTGTGATGGAAAGGTTTTCCTTACACTGACTTCTGTGCATTTTTATTTGATTTACAAGGAAAAGAAAATCCATTTTTCAAAGGAGACAGAAATAAGGTACAACAGCACAGCGGGAAAACTACACCACGGCTCCAGAGGATCTGTCAGCTAACCGTTTCGGCACACGGCAATGAAAGTGTGGACATTTTTCACAATCTTTGAGGCATCAGCGGCATGTAGGGATGTCGACCTTCCTGGGGGTTTGGGTGGCAAGGGACAGGAATTTAGGGATTTGCTTTATTTGCATGTTGCTTTCCTACGAGCTGGGAGGTAAGTGGATACATGCTGCACCAGACTGACAGCATGGTCCTGCCCAGCTGAGCATTTGATACACTACTAGGAGGCTGCTTGTATGGGCCCATTGCTTGCTGAATGGAATTTTCCCATTCAGTCCTTTCCAAAATAATCATGAATTATTCAAAAATAATCATTCATGAATTGGGGACAGTGATGCAAATGGGTCTCACAAAATGTTCAAAGTGACACACCCTCTGGGCTGCACAGTGCTTTGTGTTAAGACATTGGGGGGGAGGACCACAAAAAAGATAAAAGTAAAAAAAATCACTCTTCATAGAACAGAGAGAGGAAAAACACTCTGCACAACTGAACTGAACTGAACCACAAAGAAAGTTGAAAGTCTCCCTCAGCGAGGAGGAGCTTCGCTAGTAGCATCAAGTCCACAGCTCGAAAGAAAAGGACACGCGGCACGCACTTTTATTTTGTGGAAGGATAGCTGCTTGAAATGAGCGACATTGCTTTTGCTTTTGGCACTTTTACATGATAATGTCCTTGTTTTCTTTTTTTTTATTAACCAAAGTAACAATCATCATCATCATCATCATGATCATCATCAGCATCATTATTAAAACACAACAGTTGCAGAAGTTTGTATGCACATGCATGGGAGACGAGCAGCGGTCAGCAGAGTCCGTTGTTAGGGAGAGGAGTCCACGGCGACGGTGCGGCTCAGTGTCCGTAAAGCTGCGAGGCAAGCAGGTGGAGCGCCCTCCGGCTCTCTCTGTCACTGTCCCCCCCGACCCACCACACGCCACCACCACCGCCACTGTGGCCCCCCGGCGCCCGGCGCGACACGGAGGGAGGAAGAGAGGACAGAAAGGAGGGATGAGACCGGCCTTCTTCCATTGAAGGAGGAGGGGGTGCGTGGAGGCATTGGTGTTTTTGGGAGGAGAGAAGGGGTGGGAAGGTTAGGGGAGGAAATGGGAAGAAAAAGGGAGGAGGGGGAGAAGGGAGGGGCAACCCCTGTGCTATCCGGAGGTGTGTCTGTGTCTGAAAGCCTGTCTGTGCTCACACTGTCGAAATCAATTTGCCATCGGAACTGTGGAACAAAGAGAGAAGGAAGCTTGCCAGGTCGGACACACTTAGAGAGAGAAATGGAGAAAAGACAAGACAGCCAAAATAGGAAGGGATTAAGGACGTGGGGGAGGGAGTGACTTTGAGGGCCAAGAAAGAGAGGAGCACTCAAAAAAGAAGCTTTGACAGTGTTTTGGGCCCTGCTAATACCTGCTATTAACATCTGTCTCGAGCGACCGGCTCACAAGTGGACAGTGAGATGTAAAGCGGTTTACACCTGGCAAGTCTTTACTGCATTTCCACTTATGCAACAGACTGTGGGATTAGAATGTGTTTACATCAGTGTCTTGCTACAGCAGCCGCCAGACAAAAATCTGCCGTGTGTCCTTGTTTGCGTACGCGTATATAGGCTGTAATAAATGAAAACAGGTGAGGACGCGATTGATTAGATGGTCCTCCGAAGCAGGGATGCTTGTCCCTGACCAGCTTAGATTTGACTAATCGGATCACAGTGCATCTGTGAAATGCACTGGACCCCGTTCACACCTGTAATGAGCGCTTGTCCACTTATGACGGGATCACCCAAGACATGTTAATGCCAGGTGTGAACGGGGCCTTGGAGAACGCTGGAGAAACACTTCTGTTACCCCTACTCTCAGGTTGGGATTATCAGGTAGGGAAACCTGTACTCGCCAATGTGGTGGCCTTTTAAAAAGCTCCTATATCTCCAAAAATCCACTGAATGGTTCTACAAGAGACCTAAAAGTGGTTCATCTTGGGCAGCGATCACATCTCTACTGGAGATCTACCTCCCTGAACACTCCTTACACAGATTATTAAGCCATTTAAGTTAGAAATTTGAGGTCAAGTGTGTCATATTTGGACTGAAGCAGAATTCTGGAGGTAGATCTTCAGGAGAAGGGGAGGTGATCACTCCAAAGATCTCTTCTGGCGCCTCTGTTTTTAAACGAGGGTCAAAGAGTCATCAAAGGGAATCATCAAAGTCATGTCCTTGAGCGGGACTTTATGATGAAACTTTAATGCAGTGCCTTAATGGGTTTGAACCCCAAGGGTTCAGGTGCAGAGAGACACAGGATATGGACAGAAATGATGGTAGAAATGATGCATCACACATGTTGATGATGCTTCTCTCAAACCAAACAGCTCATTTACACACACACACAAACACCCACACACACACACATACACCCCCACACACACACCCACAAATCACAAAGACATACATTCAACCCTCTCCAGTTGAACAAAGATACTGCTCTGTTCCTTCGGAGGAATACTCAGACAAAGTTGATAAAAAAAGCTAAGAAAAAGGAAACACAACAAACTAAATACTATTCACTAACATACGAACTTCTAATACAGCCAAGCACATTTATTAAGTCCTTCTAGAGACTGACACCTTACTCTTTATTTCTCTCTCTCTCACACACACACACACACACACTCAAACACACACCTATAACTGTTCGTCCGGATCAAATCTTACCTTGTGGCAAAATGACTGTCATAATCCTCAATTGCTGGCTGCAATTCATAAAAAAGGAATATTTCAACGCTACCCCGGAGGGCTCTGTGCAGGAGCCAGGGAAGAAATCAAGTGAAGGAAAAAAAAATCCCCAGCAGTGTTAGTAGAAAAAGTCATGCAGTGCCCAGTGCAACCAGGAACAAGTGTCTGCTGCACCAGCAGAGGGAGTCAGTAGTACAGAGGAAAAGACCACTGAGCAGATAAACGCAGAAATATGCAGAAAACACACAGGAAAGGTGTTGCAAAGAAACTGACTAGCTTATGTGTTCACTCTAATAAATATAATGGTGCCAAAAAAAGGATTCTTTGGAATAGAGCCACATTTGGTTCCCTAAAGAACCATAAAATAGAAGGATCTTCAAAACCGACTGAACCACTGAAGCCTTGACCCTTGTTGTTCTTTTGCAGTGCCCAAAGACTCTTTTGGCACCTTTATTTAGAGCGGTGGTTAGTACATGAGCGTGTACGTGTGTATACCTGTGTGAAGCCAGCCATGCTGTACGGGCGCGGGCGGTTCTGTGTGAGGCTCTGGGCCAGTAGGCGAGCGGTCAGGCCGTAGTCGGGCATGGGCAGAGACGTGTCGTCTCTCTCCAGCAGGTTCCCCGTGCTGCTGCTCTTTCCATGATGCAGACTAAAGGAGAGTGCACAGTCAGCCCAAACTACTCAAGCCCATACATGCTCTGCTGAAAGCTGCGGCCCCCTCTGCCTCTGTCAGCGTGTGATCTGGAGGAAACTGCATGTGGCTACAAAAAGGTGTCACCCAAAAGCCAGTTTTCCCACTACTGTAGTTCAGTGTTCACGGGGCCTGAATTCCTTGCACTCTTTCAAAGCTTTCTGTCTCAACACACCTGACCCAACTCATAAAGAGCTGCTAATTAGCCATTGATCTTGATCACTTGTGCGCACACCAGCACGTACACATTAAGAGAGGAAGTCTTTAACGCGAACAGAAAACCTCCAGTGGCTGTGACGGATTGGGTGGGTTAAAGTATTGAACCAACAGAGTATTTATTCACAGTTCTGCCTTACACTACAAAACACGATACTTAAAATATGCTTAACCCTACCTTCAATTTACCCCTGAAAATGCACCAACCCCCTTAATCTGAATTTGTGAAGCGATCCTTTCATTTTACCTTAAAACAGGATTTAAGGCGCGAATGTGAAACCCCTTAATCTTAAACATATGGAATTCGGTAAGGGGGTTCTATTATTTAAGAAGCAACTTTTAAAATTCAGTAGTTTTACTCATTAATCGGCCTTAATCTGTGCACTTTTCCCCTTATTTTTCTTTCATTTCCTGGGAATTAAGGTCAAAATGAAGGTAATTTTAAGGAGTAAGGAGTTTGGTGTGTAGCGTTAACCTCTCCAGCTCGTGTCAAGTGCAGCGCAATAGTTTTTGAACGAGCTTGAGTATACTTTCAGATTAAAGTTGAATTCAGTACAGCTTATTCGATAACAGTAACCCGGGCCATTAATTGCCATAAGTAGCATAAGCAGATTTTAAGGGCCCCCAGGCCCAAGCATAAGCCTACCCCACCGCACCACCTCAGTGTGTGTACATGTTAAGGGTTATGCAATATCTTTCATAAAGCATACGAAGGTATATGATTGGGGCGGCCCCCTGTTAAAAATGTCTAAAGTGTTTAAAGGCCTCCGAGTTTATAGAAACAGCCCCGTGGGAAACAGAATCTAATAACATGAGACTAAAGACTGAAGTATACTCCTTTGTATCCATTTGCTTGCTTAAAATTGTAGTTCATGACAAAAATCGACACATTTTCAGCGCCACCATCCAGACATTCAGTTAAATCCTTTTCATTTTCACCTTCAGTTGACTTTTATTTTCCTTTCAAATATTTAAACAATTTAGAGACTGTGTTACTTAACCGAAAGAGCAAATACAAAAGGAAGAATTAACTACAGTTTTCTTTTTGCTTAAAGTTTTTTAATGGCAAAGCACCCAAGCAAGAAATGACCCCATTCACCTTGGCAAGAATTTTAAGCAATGCCCTTCCAAAACTCTGTGAACTGCTTTATATACTCAGCAGTCTAAACAGAAACTGAAGTCTTCACATCATCACTGCATATCACCACATTGTTCCCCTGCCTAATGGAGAGGAGCGTGGCGAGTTACTTACTTCACTCTTAGCTTGTCGTTGTCACTCTCAGGTAGCACTCTTGTGTAGGAGAAGGGGAACCAGCCTCGCCTGCGAAGGAAAAAGCAACCTTCAGAGCTTTCAAATCATTATGCACTTGCTTTAAACCATGTCAAACCAAGTTGTTCGGTGATCTCAAATGGACTTGCATATGTGGGTTGACATACCGTTATGTGCCAAATTGAACAAATGTACATTGTAAGGCCAAGTCACTTTCAGGCAGGATTTTCTGCCCGTTTCTTCCCATAACCGTGTCAGAAATCATTTAAACTGCTCTATGTGAGAGCGCACAAATGGTGCAAATCCAGCTGAAGCACTGCTTTAATAATGTCTTTAGTTCTTCAAGAGATCAATCAATTAAACCACCAACCTTAAAGCTACTATTAGAGAATGTCATCTGATTCATCATATCTGCTTCACCTCTAAGGGCTGTAATAAGCGTAGGGTTATCCGGGTAAGGGGTGGCAATTGTTTTGTTCATTTAGGCCAGGTATCAGCACAAACAGGGTCATGCCCAGACTTGAGGCACTGTGAGCTTACATCTTGTTCTTCTCGTTCTCTCCGTAATGCCAGCCGTCTCGAGCCTCAGGCACCAGGAGTGTGATGATGTCGCCCTCCGTGAAGCTCAGCAGTGTGCTGTTGTCGCCAGCAGCATGTGAGAAGATGGCCTGCACACGTGAGCGCCCGTTCTTCTCCAACCCTGCTGCCATAGAGCTGGACCTAGGCAGAGTCCGCGTCTCACCTTTGTGGTGCATCCAAAACAACATACAACATCAGTTCAAGAGGATAACCTATCAGTAATAGCAGCAATAACAATAAGTGAACAAGGTCGTCTTCAATCTCCTGCAATAAGCTTTAATTAGCATATGATAAAGAGCTGGGCAATAGTTTTATAATCTTTAATTTAAATATCATTGATATGTTTACAGAAGCTCATTTGAAAATGGAGCATAGGAACTCTCCTCCCTCACGCTCTCTCTCTCTCTCTCAACAGCCAATCAGAGTGAGCCTTTTAACAGGGCATAATGTGCCCTCAGTTAGCTGCAAGTAGAACAATGACAGATACTCTGCAAACACTACCACATTAACAGTGAATGGAGGCATATTTAATAAATTACACAGCAGTGAATGAGCCCTTCTTTCTCTTTACGGTCAATTACTTTCAACACAACGGCTCCAGTACGGACTAAGCAAGGTTTTGTACGTGCTTGACTGGCATTTAGCTGTAAATACAGAAGAGTGTTGTGTTCAGCACGATGCTGCTTGGTCTCATACCCACGGAGGCCTTGTTCTTGGCAGGCTGGGGTCTGCGGACAGGCAAGGTGTTGGAGTAGACGTCGCTGACCTGTCTCTGCGGCTGAGGCTGAGGCTGGGGCTGTGGAGAGGATGGTCTTCCCTGAGACACACCACCCTCTCCCCAGTAATCCTCCCCTTGCATGCCTGTCGTCCCATTGACCAGAGACATGCCATCAGGTCCCATCAGCCTCTGCAAGCACAGTTAAAAAAAAGTTATGAGCAGTTAGGTTAGTAAAAAAGTAAGTAGTTTCCACCTGAGATAAGAAACAATGGAAACAAACATCTTCTTATAAATAAGTTTTGATGTTGCATGCAAATTTGCAAATGTACTAATCAGTTCCTACTGTTTGATTTAGCGCCACATTTTCCATTAGGAGCAATTCACCCCCAAACTTCTTTTAATGTCAATTGAGTTAATTTACAAAGATAATTTACATGCTTTTCCATTACAGTAGCTTATCTGGACATCCTTTGCATAAGTTAAAGCAAGAACTCAACTTAAATAAGCAAATTAAATGAGCTGAAACACTCTTACCATCCAGAAA
Organism: Hemigrammopetersius urotaenia; assembly: GCA_037974485.1. Lineage (NCBI taxonomy): Eukaryota > Metazoa > Chordata > Actinopteri > Characiformes > Alestidae > Hemigrammopetersius > Hemigrammopetersius urotaenia. Next base: position 9,561,578 of record JBBPDC010000028.1, read on the forward strand.
CACAGTTTAAAACATTTTTCTTGGCTGACCTAGCACTTTTTCTCAATATTTGACACTAAAGAAAAAGGGCTCCGACAGTAATAACAAGTTTAAAGCAATATACAGGGCAGCGGAGACCTCTGCGCACACACTCTGACGGGAGAATATTACTTTGGCATTAATAGCCGTTGAGTAAGAGCAGATTAGGGGTATGGGAGCACAGCCATTGTGAGTGGAAGCAAGTCAGATATTAAAATTCTCAGAACGTGTGCCTCCTAGACGAGCCTCTCTACAATAGCAGTGTCTGCAGAAAAGAGTTTCTGAAAGCTTGTCTTGCTGAGAACAACGCTAGCACTGCACTATGGAAATGCACATTCGCTCCCGGCATCAGGCGCGTTTCCGACTGGCGACTTCAGCATCTTAATAGTCTTATTTACATTGCCACCCACACACAAAGGAGGCAAACAATGAGGATAAACCGCCTTTGTACCAACCAGTGTCAGCTCTGCTTATGTAAATACGCAAATAAATCTGGAGACATGTTCAGTTAAAACAGGGTTACACTCATTTTCACATGACCAGTTTCTAGTCTCGCCTTTACAGTTCAAAACTGATACATGTAAACGAGCTCTGTCCTGAAGGTCTTACTCAAAAAGCACTCCAGGCTGAAACACTCCTGACTTTAACTGGGAATGGGTGGGGCTAAACTGCTGTAGGCTGAATAGGTGGATATATGTAAATGCATTGGTCCTCATGACATCTTTATTATTCAAATAGAATGTTTTTACAGCTCATTTCTTTATATGAGCAGTATGGCCTAGGGAGTAAACAATACATTTGGAAACGTTAACATCTTTCTAGTCCTACACTAAACTGCTGTAGGTATCATAGGTGGCCATGGATAATAAACTCAGCACGCCAGCACAATTTAAATCGTTTCTAATGATTTTGCATACCAACACGCACGGTCAGGCTAGATTATATGGGCAATGAATGAGAAACACTGAATGAGGCTGAAGCATGGTGGTCTTCAATTTTGTCTTCGAAACATGGTCCTTAATTTTCTAAGGCCTTGTTTACACTGCAGGTCTTGATGCGCAATTCTGATTTTTTGACCTTCTGTTTTTTTTTCATTGTGACCCATATCCGATTCGCTTGTTTACACTTGCTTTAGCAAAGTGGGGGCTTTAGCGAGGAGCAATGGGTCCGAAATTTTAGAATGAGCAGCCAACTTTCAATTTGCTGCGTCAACGCTGGTGCGCAATCCTCTCTTACGACGACACGACATTTCGTCCCTTTGCAGATGCACCTCGGGGGTCGCTCTCCGGTGGCTTGCAACAGGTGCGGGCTATCGCACATTTGCGCATCTGATTGGGATCAGCAGCGCATCAGTGTGCCTGATAGTCAGCGACTTTATGTTAATGACGTACAGAACGCAATGCCTAGGAAAATCCGATCTGCCTGTTTAGATGACAGTCGCATCGGCACATATCTGATTTATATCTGATTTATTTCCACATATGAACGAGACCTGAAACTGATCTCAAAATATCCGATTGCATGCGTTTTTTTTCTGTTTACACTGTGATGGAACAGATCTGATCTGCGTCACATATGAGCAAAAAATCGGAATTGGGTCACATTTAACGGACAGTGTAAATGAGGCCTTTGACGCAGACACAAGAAATATAATGAATGAAACCATTAAGATCTAATCATAGGTTTCCAAAGAATAAACTGGAAGGAGAGCTTCATTCTGTGGGTGGTGGTGGCCTAGTGGGTAGGATACTTGCCTCTAGACCAAGAGGTCATGGGTTTGAATCCTACCTTCAGTATACCACCACTGGGTTCCTCAGCAAGACCCTTAACCCCAAGTTGCTCCAGGGAGGCTGTCCCTTGTAGTTAGGGAATGGAAGTTGCTTTGGATAAAAGCGTCTGATAAATGCCATAAATGTAGAGCATGTCCGACGTTGCAACTCTCGCAAGAACACACTTTCATTGGCAGAGCATGAAGTCAGTGAGGAAAGAGAGATAAAGTAACTTTTGCTCACCCCCTGGTGGCCCAGGCCGCCGCTAATGAAAGCGGCCAGCTCTGGGGGCACGGGCAGGGGCTGGGCTCCAGGGATGGGGTCAGAGATGACCAGGTTGCCCTTGGAGGAGTGCAGGGGGCTGGACAGGAGGGTGCTGGAGCCAGACGCCATCTGCTGGACCAACACCATGGCCCTCTCCGGAATCTTGTTGGGGTCAGAGCAGGCCTGCTGCCACACTGGAATCTTCTGGGTGAGCAAGTCCTTGCCCTACACACACAGAGACACACAGAGACACACAGAGACACACAGAGACACACAGAGACACACAGAGACACACAGAGACACACAGAAAAAAATACTATTATTTTGAAGACATTGTTTACTCAAGTTGACATGAACGTTTTGTTCAAAAGCCTCTAATGAGCAGATCAAGGCACCTGAAAGCTGTCCGAACACTTCAGTAAGGGATAAGGATCAAAGGCCTTAAAAAAAGTCAATGTCAGAATTTGACAAGGTGCATAATCTTGAATATTCCTTCTTTTCCTTTGTAGAGCTGGCCTAAATAATTGATTTACCAATTATTTGTTCATCATGTTGTTATGTGTTTGCATATTTAGCCTTTATTTAAGAAATAACGATCAATTTGCAAAATATGTACAGGTTTAGTATGAAAACTGGTGTCATTTATTAGCTGAAAATGGCTTTTAATTTTGGCTCAGTATCTCCTGCGCTCTTTGGTTTAACTTTTATTTTATTTTCCATTTCATTTTAAGTGGTGCAATGTTATCTTCTGACTGCTGCCCCACTTAAGGTGTAATGGAAAAATGCCAACAAGATGGTGGGAATGAACCTGGAGCACTATGTCAGCAATGGAACAGGAACTCTGCTCTTCGGTGTCAAACAAAGCTTTTATGAGATCTAAAGTTAATTCTCTATCATTTCTGTCTTGGTCAGCAAAAGTCCAGTCAAAAAATGTGTTTCCGCATCTGAATATTAACAGCATGATGTAATATTTTCTTTGTAAAAATGTGTACATTGAAAACTTAAAATATGAAGAGCAAACAGAAGTAGGTTTTGAGAATGACCATTTGAGAATGAGACACCAATCAGTATTCGAGGTCTAAGGGGAGCATAGAGATGGTTCAAAGTCTTTAAAAGAGTGAATGGCTTTAATAATGTTATTAAATATCCAGTCACTTTGTTTACAGTAAGTGTGTGTGTGTGTGTGTGCATGGGCAAGTGTAAGAGAGAGTGAGAGTGCTACAGTAGAGAGAGGAAGAGAGAGTGAGTGAGAGAGCAAGAGTGAGAGAGAGAAAGTGTGTGAGAGAGAGAGAGAGAGTGAGTAAGTGAGAGTGAGAGTGAGAGATTGAGAGTGTGAGAGAGAGATTTTTAAACTTCATAACAGTGATGTAATGCCATAACCACAAACCAAAACTCTTGATACTTTATTTTTTGAGCAGCCATTGTTCAAACTTTAAGGCTCTCCCTCCATCAAGGAGCCATTAAACATATAATTCCTGTTATGTAACTTAAAGATTTGCTCCTGCAGGAGCTGTTCTCTCTGTAATCACGACGGGCAGCTTTCTCTCACCTTTCTGTCCTCTATTCCTCTACACACTGCAGCGTGGGTGAGGAGCCTGCCTCTGTACCATTCACCCACTCCCTCTCACAGTGACTCACTCACTCACTCTCTCTCTCTTTCACTCTCCCTTACACACAAACAGTCTCTCTCCAAGAGAGTGCTTCACTCTATGAACTCTTCCCACACACGCCCCTGAACTGCAGCTGGACAGGCTGTTGATGAAAATGGACGGCGCCTTGCTCTCTGCCTCTCTCTCTCTGCCTCTCTCTCTCTGCCTCTCTCTCTCTGCAGGTTCATGTAGCTCATGATCACCCAGCCAGACACAGACAGCTGTCATGTCATGACTGAGTGAAGGTAGTCGAGTCCTCTATCATTTCTTTTGCTCTCTTGTGTAATTCAGCCAGCTGCAGGACTGAAAACCAGTCGTACAGACGTAGGCTGAGATGTAAGGAACGCACATGTGCGACTGCGACAGTAAGGAAAGTTTTCTTCAAATATGGGCTCAACACGTTGATGCAACATGTGACCACTTTATAAAATCCTAGTTTTAAAGGAGCCTAATGAGCTTTTAAGGAGCTTCTTTTTTTACCCAAAATACCAATGCCCATTCACCTACTGGGAAAAAGACCTACTGACAATGTTGAAAAATGAAAAGGGTCCAATCGTGCCTTTGCATACAAACGCAGGGAAAGGCACAAGCTCCTGCGCTTTTGAAATGGGTGCAGACAAACGAAGCTCCGAGCAGACAGTGGCAGGAGTGAGCTCTGGGAATTGCCATGGCAACTGCTTGCTAATGTTCTGCCGAATGGCCTTCAAGTTGCATCGGAGGATTTGTTTGCGGCATTGGCGTCGTTATGGCATTCTGGGCGAGAGAGGCTCTCTCCCCACCTGTCTTTCTCGCTTTCTCACCTTGCCATGGTAGGCACTGCTGTTCTTGGCCACGGCGCACTGGCGGTCCACCAGGAAGCAGTATCTCCTGCGCTCCTCCGACAGAGCCGTCTTGTAGCCTTCGGCGATGAAGGTGTCCAGCTCACTCTGCTTACTGCTGATGGTCTCCACATACTGAGAAAGGAACAAAACAAAGGCAAAAACAGCATGGAATTAGAGCTCAAACCATAATAACATGGGATTTCACAATGCACAATATGGAGTAGCACTGATTTATATTGCTACTTTCTTGGATTGTGATACATAGCAAACATAATATAAAAGGCATAGGCCAAAAAAAATTCACAGGGGAATCCTCAATCACCAGAAAGATTCTCTAGCACTGAATAGTAAAGAAAAAATAATTTTACAGCACTTGTTTGGATACCCTATGCTTCAACACTGTTTATAAGTCAGTATGTGTAAGCTGTTATTCAGTGTAGGAAGTCCAATATACACTAGATATATACTAATGTATACTCTTTATGGAAGCGTGTGTGTAGTAGAATATAAGAATGGAACTCTATGTGTGGAATGGAACAGCTGAAAACCTCCTTGCCAGTGTAAACATGTATGTAAAATAAAGCCTGATAAAACTTCAATAATGTGGGAGAAAAGGGTACGAATGTTTATTTATGCACAACTTGATTTCTGATGATTTTTTTTAGCCAGCCCCTCCCTTTTTGGAAGAATGCACAAAGGCTCTCGCTCTCTCACATCCCCCGCTGCAGGAGTTTTCACCTGACGGAAATGTCAGCGCCATTACAGAACTCATTACCACAACACATCCAGGTGCTCCAGCACTCCAATGCAATTTCCCCACAATGGGGCGAAGGGACTCCCCACCGGCCGCCCACATTATCATCCGCTTCAATCATATCGGCTCGCTCACCCTGGGAGAGGGAGACGCGCTGTAATGAGGAAAGCACCACCACACGCACAGTTGTGCACATCTCACCGGATCAATGGCAGACTCTGCAAGAAATGAGGAACTTAACGATTCCACCAGAGAGGCTGCGAAGAGGCTGACAATCCATCCAAAGTCACTGAATCTCAGCTGGACACTCAAGCAGGTGGCTCATCAAGGGACAGTGCGCTGTGCAGCCTGATAATTACCTACATTTATATTATCACTCCACAACAAGCACCAAGACGACAGAGAGCAGCCTTATGCATAGCGGAGGCTTGCTGATCAAAGTTAGCTAATGAACACCTAAATGATAAGCACAAGCTTTATTTAGCCAATGACTCTCTGTGGGTGTATATGCAATGTACCCTTCCACCACAGGTCGGTGCCATTTTCTGCTCTAAAATGGCCTTACTAGCTAAGAGATAAGATGTGCTGCCAGACAGTAATGTGTAATAAACACACATGGGTTAGGTAAAGCCCCCTGAGGCCCCCCTTTAACCCCCACTCTGCTGACAGCAAGTAGATTAAAGGCTTTTGAGGGGAAGTTCAGCCCACTCAAGGCAGCTTGGCTAAATCGCCTGGTGTGCTGTGTTTACGCCATCATCCTCTATGCAACCCTCTTCAGGGACTTTAGATTTACTGAAAAATACAGGTGAGTTTCAACAGGGCCAAAAGAGCAGAGCAACACAGCCATCAAGGCCAAAAGCAAAGAAACGCCACGGATTCTTCCCATGCTTTACTGCAAAAAAAAAAAAAAAAAGTTAGAATGCAGTATGAGTCATAAAATACTGCAGCGTGGAAAAAGACACAAGGAAAGCAGGACAAAAAAATGAAAAGGCAAAACTAAAATGGAAAGATGAAAGAAATACAAAAAAAAAAAAAAGGAACAAAAAAATTGCAAACAAAAAATAAATATATAAGCCAAACTAAAATGACAAATGAGAATAAAAGAAACAATAAAAGGAAATAAAAAATACATGAAAACAATGTCAAGAGGAAAAAACGAGAAATAGAAAGCACCGAATGAGAAACTAAGACAGCAAACAACAAAGCAATAAGGAGAAAAACAGAAAGAAATGAAAGAAAAGTCCAAGAGTGAGAATATGAGGAACAAACAAACAAGAGAAACAATGAATGAAAGAAAGAGTGGGAAACAAAATAAAAATATCACAAAGACAAGAGAGAGGGAAGGACAGTAGAGTGAGTGGGTGGGTTAGGTGAGGAGTCTGGTGAGGTCAGCAGCACAGGGGACAGAAGGTTGGGGGTCCAGTCAGGCGTGAAGGGGGTGAGAGCTACAGTGTGAATGATTGCTTGGAAGAGGAGGAGGTTTCATTTCTGATAGGGCAGCTGTCAGACACGCTTCAAGCCCAACACTGCTGCCGTGACTGAGTGAGTGTGCGGGGGCCTCTGTTCTGCAGCGCACACGTTCAAACACACACCTTAACAATCAATACAGTGTGTTCAAACTCCCATTAAAGTTACAGCATGGCCTTCAGAGAGCTGCTGGACCAGTCAGTCTTCTTACTCATGAGTTATGGCTATGCGACTGGATCAATGGAAAATCCCACACAGCCCTATTGTTTCTTTTACATTAGCATCATAAACCAGCACCACTTTGCAGGCCTGAGCACTCCAGAGTTCAATTTTTCATCAGAGGACTCAGCAAAAGGTGAAATCCTGCAGCCTCTGCAAAGTTTTTCATTAAATTCTTTCCTGTATTTAGATGTCTGTACCACTCGGCTTCTTTCAGCTATGAACATGGCCTTCATACTGTTCCATGGAATAGCCTGCCCTTTATAGGAGGGTATTGTAGGGCATCTTTTGGACCCTTAATGGTCCTAAGGTCCAATGGTGCAGTATATTCACTTTCCCAAAGGGAGAGGGGCACTAATGCACCTTATTATACACTATATGGACGGTATTGGGACATACCGCTTAATTATTGAATTCAGGTGGCCTCTCTTAATGCTTCTGCACACCAAGACATTTTGGACAATGCCATGCTTCTAACTCATGTGGACACCGTTCCAGCATGGCCCTTTTCTATTCCAGCATGACAAAGCAAGCTCCATAAAGACATGGTTGGTTTAATTCGATGTGGCAGAACTTCACTGGCCTTACCCCCATCCAACACCTTCCCGTCAAACATCAGTGCCTCATATTACAGAAGGAATGGTCACAAATTCCCACAGAAACTCAAACACCAGTGGAAAGTCTTCCAGGAAGAGTGGAACCGGTTATAAAAAAAATGTTTTTAATTTAAAAAAAGAAAATAGAAAATAAAAAGCTTGGATTAAGCTGTATAGTTTAAACACACCTTAATAATAAATAAGTAATTACTGAATGATAGAATGAGACAATTTTGTTCCTTAACTACAGTACCCATGAGGATTACACCCCCTTAGCAGCATGTGTATGTTTTTTTTCCTCCTGAGAGTTTAGTTACCGCCTCTCATCAGTCACTACTAAAAGAAACAAAAAGTCAGTTAGACGGGCAAAGTGAGAGGCGGGCATCAAATCTTTAATTCATTTTGATTATAGCAGCTTAATTAGTGGGGTCAAGAAAAAAAATCCTTGCTTACTGAAATAATGAAATAAAAGTGTGATGTACTGTGCTTCAAAATGTTCCAGTAACTCCTCAACCCATTCAGAAACTGAGCTGCATAAATTAAGCTTATGTGGTAGTAGCAGAAGTACCAGGTTTACTGTAGAGGAAGCTGATGGGAAAATTATTATCCTTCCAAAGGACTCAGATATCCTAAAGGGAATTTATTTTGTCCCTGGGGATTCTGTCTGTACATTTGTCCCATTCCTTTCAGCCCAAATCGCTTCTTGAACGAGGCATGAAATAGGGCTGCCAATCAAAACAGATGCTATTTACATATCAGTTTTAAAGGTCCAAGAATACTGTGGGATACAGGAAGGCTTTGAAGGAAAAAGAAAACAGAATGGTGGCTCTTTAAGGGGAGACCCTCACGCGCTAACGTGCAAAACTTGTCTAATGAAGGGTGTGTGTGTGTGTGTGTGTGTGTGTGTGTGTGTGTGTGTGTGTCTCCCTGCCGGGTGTCCCCAGGTCTCCCTGCTATAGCTCAACCTTGCTGAGGCTGCATGCATCCTCTCCTATATCAGCACTCTTTCATCCTGCATGTTCTTTCCCAGAGCAATCCCTACTCTTGGTCCCTCACAGGCAGCACAGAGCGCACATTGATGTGCCCCTTCATGTGTGAAAGGTTTTGGAACATTTTCAAGCATTTCAAAAGGTTTATAATTCACATGAGAATAATTCCATTGCCAGTTGTGCAGATGAACACATTAAAATCTAATCAGGTTTGTGTCGGAAAAACACCATAATGCATGCAAATATCTGTAGCAGAATCATTAGGTGTTCAAACAATCCGTGGGATTTTTTTTTTCATATTTCTTCTAGCTGTTATTCACTAAACAGAGGTGACAGCTTGGCCCAGCTCTATGTGGTTATTTAAGCTGTGAGTGACAGATGCTAGGCGCTGTGGTCTCCTCGCGTGCCCTCATTGGTGCACCTCAGACCGCTTTCCTGGAGTAAATAATCAGCTAATGAGCGTCTTCAGAGCTAATGATTTCCTCAGCCTCAGCAGAGGAAGGACTTTAAGAGGAAGAAAGGAGGTAGTAAAGCACAGGAACAAGGTGAGATAGACAGAGACAGAGAGACAGACACAGACACAGAGAGACAGACACAGTCAGAGAGAGAGAGAGAGAGAGAGAGAGAGACAGAGAGAGAGAGAGACAGAGACAGAGAGAGAGAGACAGAGAGACAGAGAGAGAGAGAGAGACAGAGAGAGAGAGACAGAGAGAGAGAGAGAGACAGAGAGAGAGAGAGAGAGAGAGAAAGAGACAGAGAGAAAGAGACAGAGAGAGAAAGAGAGAGAAAGAGACAGAGAGAGAGAGAGAGAGACAGAAAGAGAGAGAGACAGACAGAGAGAGAGACAGACAGAGAGAGAGACAGACAGAGAGAGAGACAGACAGAGAGAGAGAGACACACACACAGAGAAAGAGATATAGACAGAGAGAGAGAGAGAGAGAGAGAGAGAAAGTGTATAAATTTAACTGGCTGGTTGTTTTTGTGCTGTATTCAAAATGATAAAGTAATCTCCTCCAATCACTCCAGCAGGAACGACACCCCTCTGAACATGGAATGGGATTGTGGTTGTGAGGTCACAGCCACAGTGACTTTGAAATAGGCTGCTTAGAAAAGATACACATACAAATATACACACATTTCACAAATTATATTACTGGCTGGAGGACTTACCAGGCTCTGTGCTGGTGGCGGCCACAGGCATGATGACTGAGTATCAGAACTAGAGAGAGAGAGAGAGAGACAGACAGACAGACAGATAAAGAGAGACAGAGAGAGAAATTATTAAAACATAAATTTAAAAAATCCCCAAAATATTCATAGCGTTGGTGAATGGAACCAGACGTCTGCCTCTAAAAGCTCCTCACAGAAAGTTCTTCATCAGATGGTTCTGGTGGCGTCGCC
>JBBPDC010000028.1:9580890-9594054 GCA_037974485.1 Hemigrammopetersius urotaenia
TGTGTGTGTGTGTGTGTGTGTGTGTGTGTGTTTGTGTGTGTGTGTGTGTGTGTGTGCACGCACATGTGCACTTCTACTTAGTATTCCTTTCTCATTTTATAAAACATTTTTCATTACAAATCACAATCAGCAAAACAATTTGAATAAAAAGCAAGTTTCTTTAAAAAGCCAACATCATCCTCAGAATGTCTTAGTATATGGCACCCTTCTGCCACATACTAAGACAAAGAGTGCTTGAGAAATACACTTCTCCTAATGTTACCCCCCCCATGAACTGTTAATTCCAGATTAAAAATAATAGATTTTCAATCCAGTCTAATGAAGTCAAATATCAGCAAATCTGTAATGAACACTCAAATACTTCACAAATAGATATTCTAGTATTCAGTTACTTGTGCAGCACAGGTAAGGGGTAATGCAAAGATAATGCTAAATATCAGTACAAAAATATTACAAAACACTCTTTCCCGCACAATTCAAGCCAATACAGACCAGCATGCAAACCAAAAGATACTAAGTAGGTTGCCTAGGGAGAGGGGCTGCTCCCAGCAAGCAAATTTGGTTTGATTAATGATAATTATACAAGCAAGGCGGCATAATTGTGACGCTCGTTTGCACATTTTACTTGAAGGCAGCCACTAACACCACTGCCTCAACGCACATGAGCTGTAGTCTGTAGGTTTGATGTGGAAAACAGGAGCAAAGAGTACAGCAAGTTAATAACAGCTTAGAAAACAAGATCTCAAGAAGCTGAACATATTCAGAATAATTAAATGCAGGCCAGGCAAACTACATTTCGCCCATACAGAATGCATACATTTAATAATGCAATAAAACAGCACATTGGACCCAGTAGAACTGTGCTGGCCTGACTCTGGAAAAAAGACCTTGTATTCTATTATGACTATCTCCATAGAGTCATAATAGAATGTAAAACATACCCTGTCAGTTTATATGAGCAATAGTTTGTACCTGTACACGTACTAGGTGTACCACTAAGGCATACGTTTCACAGATGCCTAGCAGAGGAAAGCCTGAAGTATATAAGGAGGGAAAAAACAGTAGTTTGCGAGCAGGAGGGGAGCCCAGAAATCAGCTTTTTGGCCAAATGCAAAATCCATAGTACTTTATTTACATGGAAATAATACACAAGATGAAACCAGTTCCTCTGCCAACTGTATTAGACTGAAGTAGAGCCAGATATGTTTGGGAAAGCTGCCTCTGATAAGATGGGACCGCATCAGGACAGACATGCCAAATGACAGCATCACCAAGAAAAACAAAGCTGGTCAGCAAGCGCACGACTATGAACATTTTTACATCACACAACATAGCATGTATGCTTTCTGGTTCAGTGACTAGGCCTACATCTTGCTCTGCAAGGCTTACTTGTGTGCAGAGACAACTGCTTAGATATGGTTTGATAAGTTTGATGTGGAGGAACTCCAGTGGACTGCATAGAGCCCTGAGCTTCACATAATTAACACCGTTGTGAGGAACTAGAATGCTGATTGCAAGCCAGGCCTTCTCATCATTAGTGTCTAACCTCACAATTATCCTTTTGACTGAATGGGCACAACCCCCATCTCCCCACCACACACACATGCTTCCCAAAAGCCTTCCCAAAAAGGGAGGAAACAACTTCATGCTAATTCCCATAGTATTGGAATGAGATATCCAATAGGCTCACATAAATGTGATGTCCGCATACTTTTGGCCATTTACCAGCCTGTAATACAAAGGCTCCAATTCTAAACCTATATGCTGCAGGCATTTCTGATAAAATGGCCAATGAATGTACAACGTAACTGTTTACATGGTTTAGAAATTATATGGTCAGATGAATTAGCTCATTATGAACCCACATGGCTTAGACCTCAATACATAATATTTGATTGCTTGTAATCAAAGAGAGTAATCAAGGCAATGTCTCGCACACGCACGGACACGCACGGACGGACACGCACGCACACCCACGCACGCACACCCACCCACGCACACAGGTAAGAGAATTTGAACAGCTCGATTACATCATGCATTCTCCTCTTAGGGCTGTTCTTTCAAGCTTAAAGAATCCTCTGCCCAACAACACGGACGCTGGCATGCATGTACACACACACACACCACACACACACACACACACCCACACCCACACACCTACACACAACAGAAAGCTCTCAGCTCTCCACCTAAGCCGATTACGGATAATCAGTTGGGATCACAACCCCTGAGGCTTACAGACTGAACAGCTCTGCTGACTGCGCTTAGTGGCTGGATCAATTAAAGAAATGCAGTAATACAGCCAGTCACCCAAGACTGTGAAATTTCAGTGCAGTCCTGTGGTCCACATCAGAAGAAGCACCAAACAAAAAAACCTATGCAAAGCATGACAGCTTGTAAGGCTTGGAAATAGCACACACTCCCAGTTTGGAAATATGACGATAATTGCTGCTTTTCAGGGCATTTCATGGATACCGTCAGTAGGGCTGTAACGGTACATGTATTCGTACCGAACCATCACGGTACATGGGTCACGGTTCGGTACATGATGTCTTTCGGAGAATACACGAAGACGTGATTGAAGTAATACGGAATCACAGAGGGACCAAAAGGCGCAAGTAAATCATAAACTTGGGTCGTAGTGTGGTGCAATAGTGCCACCTACTGGCATAACACTTGCACTACATATACATGAAAATATAAGCAAGAGTGTGTGTTTACTGGTTAATACACTGCTGTTTATTTAAGATAAACGAAAACAAACCAATTCTCATTCATTAGAACTTTTTGTTGCTTTACTTTGCTGTATCGTGAACCGTACCGAACCGTGACCCCAAAACCGAGGTACGTACCGAACCGTTACACCCCTAACCGTCAGTATAATATACAAAGTTCCATGAAACAACTGCATATTACATTTCTTTTTTTCTACTGTAATATTTTTTTTTCAATGGCTTTTATTTTATTGTAATTTAATCCCAAAGCTGATTCATCCCCCCAGGCTTACAAGGGTGCTAAGATCAGGGAAACAAAGGTAGTGCTGCAGCCTGCCAGTCAAGCAGAGTAACTCCTCTAAAGAAATCAGCCAAGCTGTCACGGAGAGAAACAACTTTAGTTTTGCTTTTAAGTGGAAAGAAAAACAATTGCAGGCTCGCTATGGTATGCACATTCAAATAACAGCGAAGAATTTCCTCATTTGATGACACAGTGGAACAGAGAGCTGTGCATCCAGGAAAGTTACACAAGATAAGTCAACAATAAAACAACAAGAGGTTCAGTATGGAGGCCATTAATCTCATCAAAAGACAAGAAACCTGTTCCAGATATATGTACACTAGTGATGTCCACAATGCATACCGTCAAATTTTTGCTTTGTTGTATCATGTTCTTTCAATGCATTGTTACATGTGACAATACATTGCAGTGAATAATAATTCATTCATTTTCCATAACCGCTTAATCCGTACTAGGGTCACAGGTACCAGGGGCCTGTCCAGGGGTCTATGGGCACAAGACAGGGTCTCACACTGGGCGGGATGCCGGCCCACAGCAAGACACACACACACACACACACACACACATAGACGCGCGCACGCGCGCACACACGCACACCTACTTTAGAATCCCCAATTCACCCGACACACTTGTCTTTGGAATGTGGGAGAAACCGGAGACCCAAGAGGAAACCCATGCTACCATGATTAGAACATGCACACGCACACAAGGCCAGGATTTTGTTTTGAACCCCCAACCCTGGAGGTGTGAGGCAACAGTGCTACCCACTACACCACCGTGGGGGAATAATCATTCTATTAAATTATGTCATTTGATGTAACTGTATTGCTTATAGTTCTAAAACCAGTGTCCTTTAACAATTCAGTTCAGCACATACATGTCAAACATCAACCCACTATGAGTCTCCGAACTAATTAGTTATATTTTTTCTTCATTCAAGAGCATATTGAACGGTTTTCAGTCTATTTCGCCCTTATTATAAGAGCCGTTTTACTAGTATGCAGCTGAAATTCCACAGCATTCTTTGCATTGGTTTGCGACATGTAGCAATACACTCACAATATCATATTCTGTCCATATCTTGCGCTTCTTTTGCAGAGATGTCAGACTGACAGGTCAGTCAGTGCACAGGGACTGACTTGCTGGCACACACACACACACACACACACGAACACACGATCCCTCCCTCTTTGAGAGCCTCCAGCCACATAAACAATAGAAGTCTGTCATTCAGTGAGCAGATGAACTCAGGTGAGTCAACCACAGGCAAGCATGCCTGTACACGGATGTGAATGCGTGTGTGTGTGTGTGTGTGTGTGTGTGTGTGTGTGTGTGTGTGTGAAACAGCGCGTGCATGTGTATGCAACCTGAAAAGATTCCATTCTCACCTAACAAACCCACTATCATCCATTTAAAAAGGAAAAAAGAAATCAGGCTCCAGGAACGGCATGTACTTTAGTCCATTTTAATGAATAACACTCTGTCATCCACTGTTTAAAACCACATAAGCACATCTGTTATTTAACAACTTAGTTTAACACATGCTTGATGATTCATGCATGTGGTTCCACTTGATGACTATATCAGGCTCACAGCTCCAAAGCAAAGCTTTTGAAGAAAACTTCAGGCTCCAAGCACATCTTGGCTAATCGTTCGCATTTTGGTTTAAGGGTAAGATATGGAATTATTTATGGACGTGCGTCTACATTTTGGATAATGTTTGCAAACTTGACACATCCTGTGCACACATTACTCAACTTGCGCAGGCCGCTGCGGGTTATAGGGGCGGGGGAGAGCAATCCTGGTAAGCAGAGAGATGCCACAGCCGTGAGCAAGCTCAACAGGCCAGACCAGTCTAGGAGTGAGAGGAGGAGCAGGGGGAGGAGGGTGAATCGCGGACGAAGGTCAAGCATGGATTACGGTGGGGTGTCATGGAAACAGAGGAAACGCTGGGGCTCCCGGCAAGGGGAGATGAACGAGAGAGAGAGAGAGAGAGAGAGAGAGAGAGAGAGAGAGAGAGAGAGAGAGAGATAGAGGAGATAGATCAAGAGACAGAGACGGGAGTAGCGACTCTGCAGGCTCTTCACAAAATGGAGGGCTTTTCGGTCTCCTCTCGACAGCTGCCTGCTATCAGAGTGTTCCTGCTCATACAGACAAGGAGAGGATTACATCATTCTCCACTTGCGCCACCAAGGACTCGTCTGTGTATCCCAGAGTGCCCCGACAGTGCAGACGTATAGTTAGTATAGTAACTCCTATAGTAGGGGTGGGCGGTGCAAGCTATTACTGCACCTTTAATTTATGTAAATTACCTTTGCTCTCATTGGTTATTTATGTGAAATAAAGAAGTCATTTTTGAAACTCACCTTATAACTTCAACATGAATGGGCAGGGCTAAACTGCTGCGTGGGCAGATTCATGTAAATGAGTTCCTTTGGCATCGGTGTTTAACTTCTACTGGACTCTCTTACATTAAAAGCCTAATGAATCTATTTACTTGCAGTTTGCCAACAGTATTTTTGTTTTGTTTATTCCGGCATGTCTTTTTTTAATAGTCTCATTTTTCCCCATTTTAAAACCTTCGAAGGTCTATTGAGGCTTTGCTATTGTTCAGTTCTGTCTATTTGATCAAAACCTGATTATTCGATTGCCAAATGGATTACATGATTAATAATATAATCTACAGTAACCGCTCTCATACCAAGGCTAGTATCTTACAGTGAAAACCAGTAAATGTGGTACGAATGAAAGCCTTTGTATTTTTGTATATTCATTAATTAGTGAAATGAACAAGTGAAAAAACTTTACTTTTAAGACATCAATCTGTTGACCCTGAGTAAACAGAGGGGCAGTATGAAGGAAAGATACAGACTTCTGTTTTAAGGCCAAGTCAGTAAAAAGAAGAAGAAAACATGCTGACACATGAGAACTGAGTGAAGCCTCAAAGCAGAGGAAGAACAGCGACGGTGACTGACATGTTGTTGGATCGCTGACGGATTGTCAGTGCCCAGTGAGAATGCCACTCAGATGCCTTAGCCAGCTAAAGCAAACGAAAGCCACTACGAGAAAAAGGATGCAAGTGTCATCTCTGGGTAATGTAAATTCTCTGGCACCGTGCTCTCAGGGTTACTCAGGGGAAACGCATCTGTGTGGCTGCTGATAATGGAAATGAATGTGTGTGTGTGTGTGTGTGAGACCAAGGGAGCAGGGGCTTCAGTCTGCTAAACACAAACAAAGCCGATAAGCTTATCTTACGGTTACAGGAAAAGGTAGTCAGTATTCAGGATCAATGAAGATACCTGCACCTCCATGTTTAGCGCACACACACACACACACACGCACACGCACGTTCTTTCTTTCTGCATCCTGGCAGCTGGTAGTCTGTGGAGTAAGTAGGTGTAGGAGCAGGTGTGTTTGAGGTTGCGTTTGTGAGTGGTGCATGAAACTGACCCAGTAAGAGCCCCTGAAGTGGCCTCATCATCTCAAAAAGGAGAGAGAGAGAGAGACAGAGACAGAGACAGACAGACAGACAGGCAGTGAAAGTGAAAGTGAAAGTGACCATTTGTCATACGTGAACACACCACTGCACACAGTGTGAACAGCACGAAATTCTTCCTCTGCATTTAACCCATTCACCAAGTGAAGCAGGGGACAGCCAGGAACACGGCGCCCGGGGAGCAGTGTGTGGGGACGGTACCTTGCTCAGGGTACCTCAGCAGTGCTTAGCGGTCTTGGGGATTGAACCCGGACTTTCTGCCCTAACCACTAGGCCACCCAACTGCCCCTTAAAAAGACAGACAGGCAGAGAGAAGGCAGAGACAGGCAGAGACAGAGACACAGAAAGAGAGAGATACAGAAAGAGAGAGAGACAGAGAGAGAGACAGAGAGAGAGACAGAGAGAGAGACAGAAAGAGAGAGAGAGAGAGACAGAAAGAGAGAGAGAGACAGAAAAAGAGAGAGAGACAGAAAGAGAGAGAGACAGACAGAGAGAGAGACAGAGAGAGAGACAGAAAGAGAGAGAGACAGAAAGAGAGAGAGAGACAGAAAGAGAGAGAGAGACAGACAGAAAGAGAGAGACAGACAGAAAGAGAGAGAGACCCCCATGCTATGCTCATGACTGCCAACAGAATGCCAGAAAAAAGTAAGGAAAAGAAGGAAACATCAGAGAGTCCATCTTCTTGATAGACATGTCCTACGATTGCACCAGTTCCAGCTGACAGAAATGCTTACATATGGTAAAGTTTTAGGAGAGAATGAGGGTGAGAACAAGGAAACGAGAGACGTCTCTGAGCACAGCTCACGCTCCTCCTCACCAGAGGGGAGGAGAGAAGAGAAGAAAAGAATAAGAAGGTGTGAGCAGTGTGAGGTGCCAAAAGGCAGTGGTGTGACGCTAATGAGGAACGGAGCTTTGCAGCGACACGGCTTTAGAGTGCCAATGAGACCCAGAAAGTCAAACTGACGCAGCAGGAAAGACAACCTTCTCCTAAGGAAATATCTGGATCACCTGCCACTAAGCTTAGACAACCAGATTTTGAAAATTGTATACATTTCCTAAAATGCTATGCTCAGCAGTATTAAATACGACTGCAGACACACCAGTAAGAACATTAGAACATGCTTCCCTAAAGCATAAACCTGCTCATAAAAGACACAGTATACTCTAGTGGAATCAATTTACACTGATCAGCCATGACATGAACATTAATACCACCAGTCTAATATGATACAGCCCCCCTCCCACCCCCTCATACCACCAAAACGGCTCTAATTCATAGAGACATGGACTCCACAAGACCTCTGATGTGGCGCTGTGGTATCTGGCAACAAGACAAGAGCAGATCATCCTTAAGTCCTGTAAATTATGAGCTAGCATCTCCATGGTTTGGACTAGTTTGATCCAGCACATCCCACAGATGCTCCATCATCTTGACATCTGGAGAACTAGAGGCCAAGTCAATACCTTGAACAAGTCAATGTTCTGAAAACCATTCCTGAACTATTTTTGCAGTGCATTATAGTGCATTTGCACCGTGCGCAAAAGTGTCTGAAGATATTAAACATTAAACATACATTCCACATGATGTACTAAAATTTGAGTGGCTTGTGGCAGCCAGTTTTTAATGGACATACGGTTCAGACTGTTATCATTTTAATTGGCCACAACACAAAGACAACACAGGAAACTAATCAAATAAACAGCTTTAGGAAATTTAGGAAATTTAGGAAATTGGTTAATATAAATAAACTTGATTCGGTTAAATAAAAGCATGCTTTGAACAAAACTAACGATCTAAAATCATGACCTCTATAATTTATAAGCCAGCTCACCAATACAAATCCAAGTCAATTTTGGATCCATGTATAATGTAAGCTAACATTGTCTACCTGATTCTGATAGGATCTTTCTTAGCACTGGTCAATCACAGTGGTTTCCATTAAAAAAAGATGATGATTTTTAAAAATGTCTGAATGATGTTTCAAAATTGCCGTGTTGAAATTATTGAGCATTTTAAAAACATTGGCAAAAATGGCCATTGTATGCTGAATTTTACGGTTAGATCAGACAGGCATTTTTTGTATTTAAAAATACTAACATTATACATACTATAATATACTAATACTAATGCACAGACCTACCTACTGGAGAAAAGAGGTGGTATGGATTTCTGTGCAAATCTACACATCACTGCTGCACTGAAAATGGATGGAGCTGGGAGAAGACTTCAGGTACTGCCTTGTCTAAAAGACAAAGCATCTTCTGTATTGTTCTTTAGTATATAAAAAAGAGCCAGAGAAAAGAGAATGTACTGCACACACACAGGGAGAGAGAGGGGAGAGAGGGAGGGGAGAGAGAGAGAGGAGAGAGAGGGGAGAGAGAAAGAGAAAGAGAAAGAGAGAGAGAGGGAGAGAGGAGAGGAGAGGAGAGAGGAGAGAAAGAGAGAGAGTGAGAGAAAGAGAGAGGGAGGAGAGGAGAGGAGAGAGGAGAGAGAGAGAGAGAGAGAGAGAGAGAGAGAGAGAGAGAGAGAGAAGAGAGAGAGAGAGAAGAGAGAGTTGAGAGAATAGAAGGAGCGGGTCCAGAAAGTGAGGAGTGTGTGTGTGTGTGTCTGTGAGAGAGAGAGACAGAGAGAGCAACATAGTGAGAACAAGTGTGAGAGGGAGATTATAATAGCAGTAATTATGAAGAAAAGGCATCTTTGTAATAAAGTGCTACAGGACGGAAAGGAGAAAGGCTCTAATTTCAAAGAGGTCCGTGCAGCAGAACTGCTGGGAGTGCTACAGCGGGTACATTCTGCAGGGCATGCAGGGCATGTCTTATGTGCATGTATTGCACATGCCAAACTAGAGTTATCAAAGACACAGGTCTCAGAACAGGGTATGTATACAGTGTATGCACATATATACGTATATTTGTGCGTGTGTCCGTGTCCATGTCTGTGTCCGTGCATGTGTGTCAAGAAAGTGAATCAAGGGCAAGGTGAGGGAGTGTGTGGGCCCTGGCTTTCCCAGCATGCAATGTGGCTCTCAGAAATAGAGCAGAAAGCAGAGCTCCTGGGACTGTGCTTCAGGGCTAATAAAAGAGCTCCACTGCTCTCCTTCCAACAGGGCCAGGTGTGAGAGAGAGACACACACAGACAGAGAGAGAGAGAGAGACAGACGAGAGGGAAAACAGAGAGAGAGACAAAGAGGAGATAAGGACAGATGCACAGACAAACTGAAAAAAGAGCTGATGGTGGAGGCAGACAGCAGCAGGTTCTCAGATCAGACTCTCCTCACTATAACGAGTGTCTAAGGTAGAAGACACCAGCTGTCCTCTTTCCCCCTAAACAAGCAGCGAACAACAACTCTGCACTAGCGAACATCCATTAGCTAGTGCTGATTAACCACCCCCTGCCCTCCGGATCCATTAATCTTACAAAAAATAAAAAAGGTTATTCTCCCTTCACTTAATTTCCCATTCTCTTACGCTCCATTTTCTCCATTGTACGGGTGACGGGTGATCACTAGCTGTGCCAGTCGAAAGACTGGATTGAACGCATGCTTTCATAATATGAAATGAACATTTGGCTAAAACAAAACAAAAAAAGTGAATCTGACGAGATATCTGGTGTCGAAAGTGAGCTGCAACTAAGAGCTCGTGTGAACAGTTACGCGGACATTTCTTTTGCAACGCATGAATGCAGGAATTTTTGTAAAATAACAGCTTCTTGTGTCAAAAAAGTTACTCAGTGACAAAGAGTTATTTTATTAGGTCAGGTCTAGGTGCCCATGTCTAGTATCATGTGAGTGATGGGAGAGGTAGGGCCATCGAGCCCACCCTGAGAAAGCATTAGCAGTTGTGCCCTCTTGGACTCCTGGGCATGGATGGGCAGGTTAGACACTTAAGCTTGGACAGCTGAGCCATTTAGGACCCTAAACCTGACATTAAACTAAAGTGACAGTACATTTCATAAAGGTTGATGAGTAACTGAGTAACTGAGTAATACAGGTGAGTAATTTGGTCAGTGGCGTTACAGTCAATGACGTTACAACTTTACTGAGGCTAGTATCCACACTTTAAACTTGAAATACTCCCACCAGATTGCTACCATAATGGCAGAATGATCCAAACGAACAAGTGATTTTTTAATGAAAACGGAGCAGTACAAACAAATTCAGGGCTTCGGCTATAGCAGCTACTACTTTCCAATCTGTGTAGACTGATTTGACATTTCTTATAGAAAACAAATTGTCATGAGCTGCTTTAACACAGTTTGCTGAAAAGGTTAATGCTGGCTATGACTGAAAGGTGTCAGAACACTGTATATTGCAGCTTCTTGAGTATGAGGCTGCGTAGAGCGGCCATGCCTTCTTTTTCCAGCATCGAAAGTGCCAACAATGGGCAATGAGCACTGGGCATTAGCACTGAAGCTAACGAGAACACATTTGCATATACAAGGGGATAAAAACAGGCTGTTAAAAAGTGACAACCCCATTCAAAAGTAATACTCCACCACTGTGGAGAAAAAGTAGTAAAGCAAAAACGATCTGAGGCAACTATGAGACAATTCAGGAATGTAGCGGCACAATGCTTATCAGTTAAGCTTGCATTAGCATACATTACATGCTATCTCCATTAGCCTCATTAACCTCCAGTGTAAAACTACGCCTTGACTGATCAAGTTCATTAGATAAGGGGAAAATTATATAAAAAGACGTGTACGTCCGGTATTAAATACTACATAATACTTGTTTGACAAGACGGAACATATTATGGTATCCTTGGCGCAGCTTTACAGTGTGGAGCCTTTTGAAAATAGCCACACAATCTCAATATAATCTCTAAACTTTCAGTCCCTGATAGCAAAGACACTTGAAGTACTGCACTGGAGGTAAACACAAGGTCTTTTGAGAGCCACCTAAAACATCTCAGAACAATTTTAAAATACACTATACTTGTCTAGTCATGTTTTCACAACTCCTTCCCAAGGATTTTTTAGTTTTTTTATGTACTGATTAATTCTAAGGGTTTAGGGACAATACTCAAACAGCACAACATTACTTTGTGTATCTCTGATATACATCTCTTCTATTTACAATTTCAATGAAATGTGGAGCTAGAAATGTAAAACCAGTCATTAGATCATCTATGTGATTCTTTAAGTCAATTTGTAGAGCATTGCCTTGTTAATGCACTTGAAATGCAAGTGAATTAAGGGGGTTTTGAATAGCCTATATCATTCAGAGGACGATATTTTCGATTACAGTAATATGTACTGCCAAACATACATATGTTTATTTGTATATAATACATGCATATATGAAGAAATCTCATTTTTTAAATTTAGTTGTAAAATCTCACTACTACATTATACAAAATAAGTAAAAAATAAAGTGTCCAAATTTTTGACTGGTATTGTATAAACAAAGTTGCTACAAAATGCATTCAGTCTGCCTAATATTTTAACATCGCAGACCTCAGCATTGCTCCTTTCGTCTAGTCCATGGAGAAATATGCGTGAAAATAATATGTTTAAAACACAAAAAAAACACCTAAAACCACAAGAACAACAAAAACACAAATTATTTACTCTTGAGGAGCGTTCAACTGCTACAGTGAATCACGAAACATAGGGACAGTAATTAGGAGTGAGCCGTGTCTGGTCCCCGGTGTGGAACATCGGTGATACAATATTTAATCAAAACAGGAAATCACCCGTTCATTCTCTCCCCCAGCAGAATGACAAGGCTTAATAGGAGTGGAAGGGGAGAAGAATTGCTTTATGTGCCACATCAAACTGACATCAAAAAACAACAAGTGACAAATCTGGCTTTAATGAGCGCAACACAGAGCCTAATTTCAAGCAGTTTTGTTCTCATGGTAACAGCGAACACAGGACCCTCTTTGCCATCAGAGGTCTCATAACAAGACAGCTACAGCTGTCCATAAATTTATGTCAGACCTTGTACTTTATATGCAAGAACAAATAAATAAATGGGCGAATGAGTGAAGAAACGACTGGAAGCTCTAAAAATTATTAATCAAACTGAAATGCTAATGCCAAAAAAAAAAACGCACTGGACCTGATATCAAAGGGAAACGAGGAATAAATCCACTCCATTCCTGCAATAAATCCAGTCAGAAGTAGAACACACACTCACAGCGTGTGATGTCATGTACTAGGATGTGCATTTCTTTCTGAAGTCTAGTAGTGTTTCAGCATGATGGCTTACTTGTAGATGATCATCTAAAGTGAAGTGCTTTAATGAAAAACACCATGATTTAAAGCCTAGGAGGGAGAGGCTGAGAGAGAGAGGGGGCTGTGAGTGGGTGGGACAGTGACAGGGGGGATCATTATCCTAAACAGAATAGTATGCAGGGGAGTGTGTGGGAGTCAGGGAGGAATAGAGTGAGAGCGCAAAACACACATGCGCGCACACACAAGTGTGTGTGTGTGTGTGTGTGTGTGTGTGTGTGTGTGTGTGTGTGTTCACCACAATTGCCTCTCACATCCAAGGACATCGTTTTTAAACGCACAATGTTTGCACATGTAGGTATGAGCGTGTGTGTGTGTGTGTGTGTGTGTGTGTGTGTGTGTGTGTGTGTGTGTGTGTGTGTGCCCGCGTGTATGTGCACATCCCCACAAGTATATGTGAGAGAAGAGGAGAGGG